>JAGSMR010000100.1:707500-1085000 GCA_029286605.1 Sericinus montela
TAATGTCCTTGAAACAGGTTTCTGTAGTTAGAGAGCTTGTGCAATAACCACACATTTAATGCTGGGGAAATTTTTCATTGCGCTATAGGGCTATTATAAAATGCTCTAAGGCATATTTGTTAATTTACGTATATATTTATTTCTTAATATATGCAAGTATTTAAAAGCATATCACTACTAACATATTTCTCAAAGATGACCTAGCTTAGACTTCTTATCTCAAAAAAATCCTTTGCCGACCACAGTTGTGATACATACAAATTCCTATTATAAGTAAATTCCACTATTAAATTTTTAGCCTTATTAATTATATAACCAAATATAGGCTACCCGAGTTTTCTCACACCTGCATATATACAAATAAATAAATAAAATGTGCAGTGTGTAAATGAGTACATCATAGCTTTATGCTACATCACTCTTGTGAGTGTTCTCTCTCACACTGCACAAATATCTGCTTTCTTTATGCCATAGAAAACTTTCCAGTTTCTATCACGGCAGTTGCTGACTGATACAACGCTGGCATACAGGCTGTTCCTAAAATGGCTGTCTTTATAATTTACAAGTATGCTCACTTCATTGTTGACGTGTTTGCAGAGCTCCTCACCAGAGGTGGAGGGGGCTGCTGACCCATCGCCATTGTTAATGCACTGTTTGGAAACTGCAACCAACGACAAACACAAAAATGTTTCACCATGACATTAAAGTAACAAAAAAATCATTGAATAACGGTAACGGCTGATTGGTACTCTTTCTACAATTAAACCTCTAAATTGGCACTCCATATAATCTCCATGCTATAGTAAAAAATTTAATGTCCTTGACATAGGTTTCTGTAGTTAGAGAGCTTGTGCAATAACCACACATTTAATGCTGGGGAAATTTTTCATTGCGCTATAGGGCTATTATAAAATGCTCTAAGGCATATTTGTTAATTTACGTATATATTTATTTCTTAATATATGCTCGCACAGCAGTCGTGAGTGAAGGACAAAAAACCGCAGCAAAGCTGTACCTGCACGTTGCGCTGGTGCTGCGAGCGGTGCTGCGGCAGCGCGGCCGCGGCGGCGGCGATGGCCGCGTTGTTGTAGCGCGCCGCCGCCTGCGCCTGCGCGGCCACCTGCGCCTGCACACAAACACACGACTGTTAGCGCATTCTTTTTTCTTAATCAACCTTTTGAGGTGTATCGCAAAGGGGTTGACTGTTTGCCATTCTAAAAGTACCGGTATTAAGTTGATTTAGTCTTTTTTTTTTAAATAAATAACCAATTTTAATAAGATATTAGATTTTTGGTTTTTATGTTCTTAAATAAGTAATTTCAAGAGTCACGATAGCCAGTTTTCTATCTTCAGGTGGAAGTCACACACCGATGTGATTTTTAATTCAAAACTTATGTTCGATTTATATCGTTGTCTTGGACACAAAGACGGCGATAGGCTCACCACCAGTTACATCGTCCCAAAAATTAACTTTGGTGAACGAGAGTGGTGAGGAAAGTTTGGTGGTGGGTCGTAAACACTTAATTTTCTGATCCCCTGTCTACCCGAGATGGCATAATGGTAATGGCGTGAAGACACTTTACATATTTTTTTAAAAGTTCCGCAACGCTTGCAACAAGTCGCGGGCAGAAGCTAGTAGTGGCACAGAGCAACCGACTACGCGTCATCTCGCTCGCACAGCAGTCGTGAGTGAAGGACAAAAAACCGCAGCAAAGCTGTACCTGCACGTTGCGCTGGTGCTGCGAGCGGTGCTGCGGCAGCGCGGCCGCGGCGGCGGCGATGGCCGCGTTGTTGTAGCGCGCCGCCGCCTGCGCCTGCGCGGCCACCTGCGCCTGCACACAAACACACGACTGTTAGCGCATTCTTTTTTCTTAATCACCCTTTTGAGGTGTATCGCAACGGGGTTGACTGTTTGCCATTCTAAAAGTGCCAGTATTAAGTTGATTTAGTCTTTTTTTTTTTTTAAATAAATAACCAATTTTAATAAGATATTAGATTTTTTGGTTTTTATGTTCTTAAATAAGTAATTTCAAGAGTCACGATAGCCGAGTGGCTGGGTGGTCGGAATTTCGAGTCAAGAGACACAAGTTCGATCCCCAGGTGTCAGGCTTGTACCAATAGGTTTTTTTTAAAACGTATTACGTACGAATTTATCGTTGGCTTGGACATTGAGACGGCGACGGGCTTACCACCTGTCATGTTGTCCCGAAAATATCTTCAGTGGCAGGTGAGTCGGAGTGACTTAATTGTCTAGACTAGACCTATGTCTATCCCTGTATTGGAAATATTTTTTTTAAATTAGTGACTTTTTAGATTGCACAAGTTTGTTGACAATATAACTACCTATAACTGCTATTTATAGCTTGTTGCACTAATAGCATCAACACCAAAATTACGAACTACTTCCGGTCTTCAATTGAATTTCCTCATTACAGTACCCATTCACAAACACTTCCTGAATAATTTATTTAATATACTCAATTTTATACATAAAAACTAAAAATTAACAAAAATGTAAATCTATATACATAAAATAGTTTGTTGTTTTACGCGAATATAATTTTGCGTAGTTATAACGCGTATTATTTACTTTTTACTTTTTTTGGTTAAAGGTGCTTTATACCAACGGCAACGGGCTCACCATGTGTCACGTTGTCCCGAAAATATCTTCGGTGGCAGGTGAGTCGGAGTGACTTAATTGTCTAGACTAGACCTATGTCTACCCCTGTATTGGAAATATTTTTTTTAAAATAGTGACTTATTAGATTGCACAAGTTTGTTGACAATATAACTACCTATAACTTCTATTTATAGCTTGTTGCACTAATAGCATCAACACCAAAATTACGAATTTCCTCATTACAGTACCCATTCACAAACACTTCCTGAATAATTTATTTAATATACTCAATTTTATACATAAAAACTAAAAATTAACAAAAATGTAAATCTATATACATAAAATTGTTTGTTGTTTTACGCGAATATAATTTTGCGTAGTTATAACGCGTATTATTTACACTTTTTATGGTTAAAGGTGCTTTATACCAACGGCGACGGGCTCACCACGTGTCACATTGTTCCGAAAATATCTTCGGTGGAAGGTAGGTCGAAGAGACCTAAATGTCTAGACTAGACCTCTATCTGCCCCTGTATTGGGAATTGCGTGAAGATATTTTTTATATATATAAATAAAGGGAAGCGTGGACGCACCTGTGCCAGGCGCAGCACCTGCTGCGTCTGCGCCTGCGTGAGCGTGCCGGGCAGGTTCCAGCCGTTGGCGAGCGCCTGCACGGTGGCCGCGGACAGGCCGGCGTGCGGCAGCTGCAGCGCGGCGGCGGCGGGCGAGTGGCGCGGCGCGGCGGGCCGGCGGCCGCGCGTGCCGCCGCCCACGCCCACGCCCACGCCCGCCGCCAGCGCCGCGCCCCGGCGCCCGGCGGCGGCGCGGGCGGCGCGCGCGTCCACTGCCCTCCGCCGGATGCGGTGCCTGCGGAATTTAGCTCTTGCGTTAACAGCGTGCCAGAGCTTCAGCCTCCGCTTTAAGTTCTTAAAGTAGCCTGCAATTATTTGTAACATTTTATCCTAAAATCCTAGACCATATTATACATGCATTCATAAAATACCCTAGTATATTATAAAATTTCTGAACTTTTTAAGGATACTAGTCACGATAGCCGAGTGGCTGGGTGGTCGGAATTTCGAGTCAAGAGACACAAGTTCGATCCCCAGGTGTCAGGCTCGTACCAATGGGTTTTCAAAAAAAACTTATGTACGAATATCGTTGGCTTGGACATAAAGACGGCGACAGGCTCACCACCTGTCACGTTGCCCCGAAAATATCTATCGGTGGAAGGTGGGTCGAAGGGACTTAATTGTCTAGACTCGAACTCTGACAGCAAAAAAATATCTGATGAAGATATTTTTTGCAAAACAACTAACAGTCAACCTGATGGTTGACTGTTAGCTAGACCCATTGCAGCTCATAACACCTGAAGATCATTTAAAAAAAAGCGTTGTCACCCTCGAGGACCAGGACGAAATGTCCGGTTCTGAATGTCCCTTCAAAGCGGAATATAGTCGTTGTTAAACAGAAATGTGGTGGCCGGATACAAGTGTTGCTAACCCAGATGACTGACCTAGATGGAGCAGGAGTGTCTTAAAAACGTACTTTTCACACACTTATCACGAAATCGTAATAATGTAGTGATATGAAGTATCTGTTCATTTCAGAATATTTGTCAGTTTTAATAATAAACGAAAAAATAAAAATCCTGGCTAAAGAATTTCACTTTGAAAGCTATGTTGACGCAATTTGGAAATTCCTCCAAACAGAAGAATTCTTCTTCTGCGTTTCAACATCCTGCAGCCATGTTCGAAAAAATATACATTTCTAAGAGTTGTTCTTACTTTAGTCACAAAGAGAGTTAGAGAAAACTACTAAAATAGTTATTTTTACATTATGGTTGAACGGCCCCTAACACTCAAGTGTGTCCAACCCTAGTGAAACCGTATTGGTTCCCATAATTATTTTTAACTAGCGACACAACAAGAGGGTTGTGATGTGTTCAATACGTGTCAGTCAGAGGCATCGTAAGTTCCAAACTCATGGACACTTTTAATGCGGTTTTTTGTTTGAAAGCTAACGCGATCGATCCGATTTGCTAAATACTACGAAGATTTGAAGAACATCAGCTGTTTTTTAGGTGATAAACGGATAAGAGCAAGTAAAGGTCTGATCAATTCTAAAATTTGGCATCAACAGGATGTTTTTTATGTTGTTGATATATTTTTTGTTTGGTTAAATTATTTTAGTTTTTTTTTAGTTTTAGTTAGGCCACTACTTTTATTAATTACTTTACAAAAAAAGTCTAGATGAATTCTGGGCAAGAGAAGAGAGTTCGATACCCAGGTGGGAGCCTCTTACCAATGAGTGTTTATTTATTTAATATTTCATGTACACAGTAAACACAAAAAAAAGGTGAATTAGTGCAAATGTTTCTAAACTTATGTACGATTTATATCCAAGACTTGGAATTAATGACGGCTCAACACATTGTCCCAAAATATCTTCGGTAAAAGGTGGGTCTGGAAAGACTTGTCAGAACTCTATCTACACGAGTATTAGCAATGGCGTGAAGATATTTATTTTACTTTTATAAACTTTGTATAGCGGTTACGCGATACTTTATCTTCATCTCTAAACATTCATCAGTAAGGTCATAAGTCTCAACACATTGTTTGAAAACAGATATATTGTGTTCAACCAACTCCCATGATTTACCATGTAATAATAAGTCTTGAAAGTTTTTGCAGAACAAATTAGCAACGGCCTTGACTTTGCATACTTTTTAAAAATCATACAAGTACGAATGATTTTAAATAGCATACGCTTCTATCATCTGAAAATAATATAATACTACAAGCAGACCCCGCAAATGTTATTTTGTCATATAAAAATAGGGGTGGATCGTAGAGGGTTAAAAATTTAGGTTTGTATGTATTTTTTAATGTTCTATTATAAAAAAGAATCTTCTTCTTCCACTCTCCTCTTTTTCCCGTCATGTCAATACTCACTCCTTTCTTTCTCATGTCTTCTTTCACACAATCCATCCATCGTTTTTTGGTCTCCCCATAGCTCTTCGTCCATCCACACTCATCTCTAACATTCTTTTGCCTATATTACATTCTTCCCTCCTCATTACATACCCGAACCATGCTAACCTACCACTCTTCATTTTCTCTGTCACTGGTGCTACTTTCAAACTTTCCCTTATATACTCATTCTTTATGCGATCTTTTCTAGTCACTCCACACATCCATCTCAACATTCTCATCTCTGCAGCATGCACTCTTCTTTCATCCGTCACTTTCTTTGCCCAGCACTCTGATCCGTACAATACGACAGGTATATAAAAAAGAATCTTCTTCTTCCACTCTCCTCTATTTCCTGTCATGTCAATACTCACTCCTTTCTTTCTCATGTCTTCTTTCACACAATCCATCCATCGTTTTTTTGGTCTCCCCATAGCTCTTCGTCCATCCACACTCATCTCTAACATTCTTTTGCCTATATTACATTCTTCCCTCCTCATTACATGCCCGAACCATGCTAACCTACCACTCTTCATTTTCTCTGTCACTGGTGCTACTTTCAAACTTCCCCTTATATACTCATTCTTTATGCGATCTTTTCTAGTCACTCCACACATCCATCTCAACATTCTCATCTCTGCAGCATGCACTCTTCTTTCATCCGTCACTTTCGTTGCCCAGCACTCTGATCCGTACAATACGACAGGTATATAAAAAAGAATCTTCTTCTTCCTGCCCTTATCCCATGCTATGTGGGGTCAGCACAACATGTCTTCTTCTTCCACTCTCCTCTATTTCCTGTCATGTCAATACTCACTCCTTTCTTTCTCATGTCTTCTTTCACACAATCCATCCATCGTTTTTTTGGTCTCCCCATAGCTCTTCGTCCATCCACACTCATCTCTAACATTCTTTTGCCTATATTACATTCTTCCCTCCTCATTACATGCCCGAACCATGCTAACCTACCACTCTTCATTTTCTCTGTCACTGGTGCTACTTTCAAACTTTCCCTTATATACTCATTCTTTATGCGATCTTTTCTAGTCACTCCACACATCCATCTCAACATTCTCATCTCTGCAGCATGCACTCTTCTTTCATCCGTCACTTTCGTTGCCCAGCACTCTGATCCGTACAATACGACAGGTATATAAAAAAGAATCTTCTTCTTCCTGCCCTTATCCCATGCTATGTGGGGTCGGCACAACATGTCTTCTTCTTCCACTCTCCTCTATTTCCTGTCATGTCAATACTCACTCCTTTCTTTCTCATGTCTTCTTTCACACAATCCATCCATCGTTTTTTGTCTCCCCATAGCTCTTCGTCCATCCACACTCATCTCTAACATTCTTTTGCCTATATTACATTCTTCCCTCCTCATTACATGCCCGAACCATGCTAACCTACCACTCTTCATTTTCTCTGTCACTGGTGCTACTTTCAAACTTTCCCTTATATACTCATTCTTTATGCGATCTTTTCTAGTCCTCCACACATCCATCTCAACATTCTCATCTCTGCAGCATGCACTCTTCTTTCATCCGTCACTTTCGTTGCCCAGCACTCTGATCCGTACAATACGACAGGTATATAAAAAAGAATCTTCTTCTTCCTGCCCTTATCCCATGCTATGTGGGGTCGGCACAACATGTCTTCTTCTTCCACTCTCCTCTATTTCCTGTCATGTCAATACTCACTCCTTTCTTTCTCATGTCTTCTTTCACACAATCCATCCATCGTTTTTTGTCTCCCCATAGCTCTTCGTCCATCCACACTCATCTCTAACATTCTTTTGCCTATATTACATTCTTCCCTCCTCATTACATGCCCGAACCATGCTAACCTACCACTCTTCATTTTCTCTGTCACTGGTGCTACTTTCAAACTTTCCCTTATATACTCATTCTTTATGCGATCTTTTCTAGTCACTCCACACATCCATCTCAACATTCTCATCTCTGCAGCATGCACTCTTCTTTCATCCGTCACTTTCGTTGCCCAGCACTCTGATCCGTACAATACGACAGGTATATAAAAAAGAATCTTCTTCTTCCACTCTCCTCTATTTCCTGTCATGTCAATACTCACTCCTTTCTTTCTCATGTCTTCTTTCACACAATCCATCCATCGTTTTTTGTCTCCCCATAGCTCTTCGTCCATCCACACTCATCTCTAACATTCATCAGTAAGGTCATAAGTCTCAACACATTGTTTGAAAACAGATATATTGTGTTCAACCAACTCCCATGATTTACCATGTAATAATAAGTCTTGAAAGTTTTGCAGAACAAATTAGCAACGGCCTTGACTTTGCATACTTTTAAAAATCACACAAGTACGAATGATTCTAAACAGCATACGCTTCTGTCATCTGAAAATAATATAATACTACAAGCAGACCCGCAAATGTTGTTTTGTCATATAAAAATAGAGGTGGATCGTAGAGGTTAAAATTTAGGTTTGTTTGTATTTTTAATGTTGTATTATAAAAAAGAATCTTCTTCTTCCTGCCCTTATCCCATGCTATGTGGGGTCGGCACAACATGTCTTCTTCTTCCACTCTCCTCTATTTCCTGTCATGTCAATACTCACTCCTTTCTTTCTCATGTCTTCTTTCACACAATCCATCCATCGTTTTTTGTCTCCCCATAGCTCTTCGTCCATCCACACTCATCTCTAACATTCTTTTGCCTATATTACATTCTTCCCTCCTCATTACATGCCCGAACCATGCTAACCTACCACTCTTCATTTTCTCTGTCACTGGTGCTACTTTCAAACTTCCCTTATATACTCATTCTTTATGCGATCTTTCTAGTCACTCCACACATCCATCTCAACATTCTCATCTCTGCAGCATGCACTCTTCTTTCATCCGTCACTTTCGTTGCCCAGCACTCTGATCCGTACAATACGATAGGTATATAAAAAAGAATATCGATAAATTAAAAAAAAAAGATTTTACCCTTACCATTTAGGGGAATAAAAAATAGATGTCCGGTTCTTAGACCTATCCAATATGCACACAAAATACATGAGAATCGATCCAGCTGTTTCGGAGGAGTTTAACTACAAACACCGCGACACGAGTCACGATAGCCGAGTGGTTGGGTGGTCGGAATTTCGAGTCAAGAGACCCGAGTTCGATCCCCAGGCTGGCAGTCTCGTACCAATAGGTTTTTCAAAAACTTATGTCAACAAAAACTAAGTAGTCAACTCAAAAAAAAAACAGAAGCTCAAATAAATACTATAAATAGTGTTAACAGTAAAACCAAACAGTGTACAAGTGCAAAAGTAAAGTCATCTGTGAACGGTCACGCAAATTATTTGTATCATGTCAAGGCTCCGGCGAAGGTTTCGCCGTCGTCTCGTTTCTGCGACTACTAGCTATCGGTATATATAACATACCTTAAAAAAGGATAATAATATAGTCTGGACATTAGTAGCACAGCAATAAACATTATATATTTTTGGCAAGCTAAACTTATTTAAATAAAAATACGTCTATAAGTGTGTCCGCAATTTTAAAAAGTAATCAACGGATTGGCTTAAATTTTTTATTACAAATTTATAATTTACAAAATTTCTCTTTTATCTTGTAAATATTTCCAAAATAATTTAAATTTTAGACTAAAAATAATTGTTTTAATTATTAATTCAAAATAGTAATCGATATTAAACTAAGCCACAGAGAAGGGAGGCGAGGTACAGCTAATTATTTATAGTAAATGATTAGTAGTATATAAACAAATAATTATATATGAGTTGGTAATTGATCTTAAATGTCAAGACTGGCGCTAAAAAGTCAATATAGTATAGCAGCCTGTCATCGATACATGCGCATTAAATACAAAATACATATTTGCCGGCAGCGGTAAACAATCTCAAAGATCCTATTTGACAATGAGGATCAACTATATTTATTCCTTTCCATCAAATGCCCAATACAATAAAACTCCGCCTTATTTTTCTATTGACTAGCAGCTGTCCATTAACAAGCTTCGGTGAAAAGGGAATCGAAAGGACTTCATTGTCTAGAAATTTGGCTACCCCACAGGATGGGAAATTGAAGAAATTAATGCTGCATATTACGATCATAAATTGACCTTGATGATAGCACCAAATTCTAAAGGGCATTTAAAGGGTTCTCCCAAAATCTTTATGATATTATGGATAAAAGGGTCTATAAAATTACATTCAAAAAATTTTTTCCTTATATACAAGAAGTATTTTTTTATTACTCGCCGGGAAAGCACCCGAAAGAAGAAATATTACAGACGGCGGAGGTAATTTTCCTTTGTAGGATCTAAGTTACAAAATAAACTGTGCACAAGTGCCTCGTCGCGCAAAAGCAAGCCTGGCTTCTGCTCAATTTTCTTCGCTATTTTCCCCTTACCGTCTTTCAACCTTTAAATTGTTCTTAGGCAATTTTTCCTGGTGCTGGAATTGCATTTTGAAAAAAAAAAAAAACAATTAATAAAAACTATGACTGAGATATACAGAGATCACTTCGAGCTTTGCACAGAAGAGGTTGGTCTGTTTTAGAGACACAGCGTCAAATCTTACTTTAACTTAGGCTAATATTTTTTAAATTATATAAAAATATTGTTTTTAAACAACTTGGAAAATTTTCAAAGTGATTTCTTCTATCTCTTTCTTGTGCCATCCAGATTTTACCAGGGCAATTCCGAATTGTATCAAAACGTAGAAATTTCAAAATGGTTTAAAGATTATATATGAATGATACCACGCTTACAAAATCAAATTCTGCAGGGTTGATTACGTTAAAGAGTATAAAGAAAACCTGCGATAATATAAAGTTTCTAACTTTATTCATTCTCATCTTTATTTCTATACAATAGAGATATGAGATTTGGGATATTGGCTAGATTGCTATGTGTTTGGGCAATAGAAATTAAAATACAAAAGGCGGAAACAATCCGAAAAGTTGGTTGGGGGAACATAGGATATCTTCACGCAAATATTTAAGAACATAAGGGAGCTAAGCCAGTTATAATCATGATGTTTCACCGTTAACCGCCAAAGAAATTTCTAGAAAAATAATTTAAATTTTAGACTAAAAATAATTGTTTTAATAAATAATTCAAAATAGTAATCGATATTAAACTAAGCCACAGAGAAGGGAGGCGAGGTACAGCTAATTATTTATAGTAAATGATTAGTAGTATATAAACAAATAATTATATATGAGTTGGTAATTGATCTTAAATGTCAAGACTGGTGCTAAAAAGTCAATATAGTATAGCAGCCAATCATCGATACATGCGCATTAAATACATAATACATATTTGCCGGCAGCGGTAAACAATCTCAAAGATCCTATTTGACAATGAGGATCAACTATATTTATTCCTTTCCATCAAATGCCCAATACAATAAAACTCCGCCTTATTTTTCTATTGACTAGCAGCTGTCCATTAACAAGCTTCGGTGAAAAGGGAATCGAAAGGACTTCATTGTCTAGAAATTTGGCTACCCCACAGGATGGGAAATTGAAGAAATTAATGCTGCATATTACGATCATAAATTGACCTTGATGATAGCACCAAATTCTAAAGGGCATTTTAAGGGTTCTCCCAAAATCTTTATGATATTATGGATAAAAGGGTCTATAAAATTACATTCAAAATTTTAATTTTTTTTCCTTATATACAAGAAGTATTTTTTTATTACTCGCCGGGAAAGCACCCGAAAGAAGAAATATTACAGACGGCGGAGGTAATTTTCCTTTGTAGGATCTAAGTTACAAAATAAACTGTGCACAAGTGCCTCGTCGCGCAAAAGCAAGCCTGGCTTCTGCTCAATTTTCTTCGCTATTTTCCCCTTACCGTCTTTCAACCTTTAAATTGTTCTTAGGCAATTTTTCCTGGTGCTGGAATTGCATTTTGAAAAAAAAAACAATTAATAAAAACTATGACTGAGATATACAGAGATCACTTCGAGCTTTGCACAGAAGAGGTTGGTCTGTTTTAGAGACACAGCGTCAAATCTTACTTTAACTTAGGCTAATATTTTTTAAATTATATAAAAATATTGTTTTTAAACAACTTGGAAAATTTTCAAAGTGATTTCTTCTATCTCTTTCTTGTGCCATCCAGATTTTACCAGGGCAATTCCGAATTGTATCAAAACGTAGAAATTTCCAAAATGGTTTAAAGATTATATATGAATGATACCACGCTTACAAAATCAAATTCTGCAGGGTTGATTACGTTAAAGAGTATAAAGAAAACCTGCGATAATATAAAGTTTCTAACTTTATTCATTCTCATCTTTATTTCTATACAATAGAGATATGAGATTTGGGATATTGGCTAGATTGCTATGTGTTTGGGCAATAGAAATTAAAATACAAAAGGCGGAAACAATCCGAAAAGTTGGTTGGGGGAACATAGGATATCTTCACGCAAATATTTAAGAACATGAGGGAGCTAAGCCAGTTATAATCATGATGTTTCACCGTTAACCGCCAAAGAAATTTCTAGAAAAAATAATTTAAAAATTCAACAGCGAAAACCGGAACCTCCCGTCACTTGACGTCTGGCGAAACAAACACCTGTCTCGAGATAATGGGGTGAGTGCGAAATATTATTTTGCTTGAGATGACATAATTCGCTACATTACTTCCTCAATAGCGTTTATTTGGGCAGAGGTCTAGATAATGAAGTCCTTTCGACTCCGAAGTTTATTTGGGTCAATCCTCGTCTTAGTGTCCAAGCCAACGGTACAATATACGTACATAGATACATACTTTAAAAAGATAAATATTCATATAAACATAAATTACTCTAGAAATAAACATGCATATTCATCACACAAACGTGTCATGCATTTAAAAAAAATTAATAAAAAAAAAGTTTTTAAAAAAAAATTCGATATATTAAATAGCAAGGATATAAGACACATATTACACTTTGCTAACATTGTCTAAATTTGCCACCATTTCGTAATATGGTTCTTCAGTTGTAAAAGAAACATCAAACAATTCAACTAATAGTGTAAGTATGTGTTTGTGTCTTTTAATTGTTGTTTTTCCGTTCCACCAAGTTTCAAATCACAACGGCGCTAAAGAAGTTTCCACTTTATAAAAATAGTCACGATAGCCGAGTGGTTGGAATTTCGAGTCAAGAGACCCGAGTTCGATCCCCAAGTGGCAGGCTCGTACCAATTGGTTTTTCAAAAACTTATGTACGAATTATACCGTTGGCTTGGACATAAAGACGGCTATGGGCTCACCACCTGTCACGTTGTTCCGAAAAATTTCTTCGGTGGAAGGTGGGTTGAAGGGACTTAATTGTCTAGACTAGACCTCTGTCAACCCCTGTATTGGGAATGGCGTGAGATATTTAACTTCCTGAATAAGCTATGGGATAATTTATTGATTAAATAATAAAGACTGAAAAGAGTGATATTGAATGACTACCCGAATATTGGGAAATAGAAACAAATGTACATAGATAGGGCGAACGTCACATACTTGCCCTGAACCCAAAGTAAGCAACTTATGTTATTAAGTCAGAAGCAAGCACTATGTTATTAAATCAAAAGCAACGAAGGTGTCTCAAACATCCAGACCTAATATAGAAAAAATAGTTTTCTACGCCACGGAGGTCGTCATTTTACTCATTAAAATGATGGCCGTCACCATCGCCGAGTGGGTGCGTGACCTCGTACCAATGATTTTTTTTTAAACTTATGATGTTAATATTGCTTGCTTGAACATTAAGACGGTGACAGTCTCAACATCTTTCACGTTGTACGAAGAAATGTCTTCGGCGAAACGTGGGTCGAAACAACTGTATAAAACTTTGTCTACCCCAGTATTGGGAATGACTAATATTATACAAACTTTAAAAATCCTACTTGGGACATAACCGCAATGGTGCAACAGAGCAATAACCGCACGAGAACGCAAAACCTACACGACACAATGGAATAGGGCCATTTATTCGACATATTATAAATATAAAAAAAATAAAGATATTATCACGATATTCCCAATACTGGGTTAGACAGGTACAGACAATGAAGTCCATGACAGCTGATGAACCCGTCGCCGTCTTTATGTCCAAAATATCTTTGGTGTAACGTGGGTTGAAGGACTTAATTGTCTAGACTAGACCTCTGTCTACCCCCAGTATCGGGAATGGCGTGAGATATTTAACTTCCTGAATAAGCTATGGGATAATTTATTGATTAAATAATAAAGACTGAAAAGAGTGATATTGAATGACTACCCGAATATTGGGAAATAGAAACAAATGTACATAGATAGGGCGAACGTCACATACTTGCCCTGAACCCAAAGTAAGCAACTTATGTTATTAAGTCAGAAGCAAGCACTATGTTATTAAATCAAAAGCAACGAAGGTGTCTCAAACATCCAGACCTAATATAGAAAAAATAGTTTTCTACGCCACGGAGGTCGTCATTTTACTCATTAAAATGATGGCCGTCACCATCGCCGAGTGGGTGCGTGACCTCGTACCAATGATTTTTTTTTAAACTTATGATGTTAATATTGCTTGCTTGAACATTAAGACGGTGACAGTCTCAACATCTTTCACGTTGTACGAAGAAATGTCTTCGGCGAAACGTGGGCCAAACAATTGTATAAAACTTTGTCTACCCCAGTATCGGGAATGGCGTGAGATATTTAACTTCCTGAATAATCTCGTCACGATAGCAATTGTTTGGTGATCGGAATTCGAGAAGAGAGACCATAGTTCGATTCCCTGGTGGCAGGCTTGTACCAATGGGTTTCAAAACCTATGTACGATTCAAACCTGTGGACATGAAGACGGCGACGGGCTCACCACCTGCAACGTTGTCCCAAAATATCTTTGGTGTAACGTGGGTTGAAGGACTTAATTGTCTAGACTAGACCTCTGTCTACCCCAGTATCGGGAATGGCGTGAGATATTTAACTTCCTGAATAATCTCGTCACGATAGCAATTGTTTGGTGATCGGAATTCGAGAAGAGAGACCATAGTTCGATTCCCTGGTGGCAGGCTTGTACCAATGGGTTTTTCAAAACCTATGTACGATTCAAACCTGTGGACATGAAGACGGCGACGGGCTCACCACCTGCAACGTTGTCCCAAAATATCTTTGGTGTAACGTGGGTTGAAGGACTTAATTGTCTAGACTAGACCTCTGTCTACCCCAGTATCGGGAATGGCGTGAGATATTTAACTTCCTGAATAATCTCGTCACGATAGCAATTGTTTGGTGATCGGAATTCGAGAAGAGAGACCATAGTTCGATTCCCTGGTGGCAGGCTTGTACCAATGGGTTTCAAAACCTATGTACGATTCAAAACTGTGGACATGAAGACGGCGACGGGCTCACCACCTGCAACGTTGTCCCAAAATATCTTTGGTGTAACGTGGGTTGAAGGACTTAATTGTCTAGACTAGACCTCTGTCTACCCCAGTATCGGGAATGGCGTGAGATATTTAACTTCCTGAATAATCTCGTCACGATAGCAATTGTTTGGTGATCGGAATTCGAGAAGAGAGACCATAGTTCGATTCCCTGGTGGCAGGCTTGTACCAATGGGTTTCAAAACCTATGTACGATTCAAAACTGTGGACATGAAGACGGCGACGGGCTCACCACCTGCAACGTTGTCCCAAAATATCTTTGGTGTAACGTGGGTTGAAGGACTTAATTGTCTAGACTAGACCTCTGTCTACCCCAGTATCGGGAATGGCGTGAGATATTTAACTTCCTGAATAATCTCGTCACGATAGCAATTGTTTGGTGATCGGAATTCGAGAAGATAGACCATAGTTCGATTCCCTGGTGGCAGGCTTGTACCAATGGGTTTTTCAAAACCTATGTACGATTCAAACCTGTGGACATGAAGACGGCGACGGGCTCACCACCTGCAACGTTGTCCCAAAATATCTTTGGTGTAACGTGGGTTGAAGGGACTTAATTGTCTAGACTAGACCTCTGTCTACCCCAGTATCGGGAATGGCGTGAGATATTTAACTTCCTGAATAATCTCGTCACGATAGCAATTGTTTGGTGATCGGAATTCGAGAAGATAGACCATAGTTCGATTCCCTGGTGGCAGGCTTGTACCAATGGGTTTTTCAAAACCTATGTACGATTCAAACCTGTGGACATGAAGACGGCGACGGGCTCACCACCTGCAACGTTGTCCCAAAATATCTTTGGTGTAACGTGGGTTGAAGGGACTTAATTGTCTAGACTAGACCTCTGTCTACCCCCAGTATCGGGAATGGCGTGAGATATTTAACTTCCTGAATAAGCTATGGGATAATTTATTGATTAAATAATAAAGACTGAAAAGAGTGATATTGAATGACTACCCGAATATTGGGAAATAGAAACAAATGTACATAGATAGGGCGAACGTCACATACTTGCCCTGAACCCAAAGTAAGCAACTTATGTTATTAAGTCAGAAGCAAGCACTATGTTATTAAATCAAAAGCAACGAAGGTGTCTCAAACATCCAGACCTAATATAGAAAAAATAGTTTTCTACGCCACGGAGGTCGTCATTTTACTCATTAAAATGATGCCCGTCACCATCGCCGAGTGGGTGCGTGACCTCGTACCAATGATTTTTTTTTAAACTTATGATGTTAATATTGCTTGCTTGAACATTAAGACGGTGACAGTCTCAACATCTTTCACGTTGTACGAAGAAATGTCTTCGGCGAAACGTGGGTCGAAACAACTGTATAAAACTTTGTCTACCCCAGTATTGGGAATGACTAATATTATACAAACTTTAAAAATCCTACTTGGGACATAACCGCAATGGTGCAACAGAGCAATAACCGCACGAGAACGCAAAACCTACACGACACAATGGAATAGGGCCATTTATTCGACATATTATAAATATAAAAAAAAAAATAAAGATATTATCACGATATTCCCAATACTGGGTTAGACAGGTACAGACAATGAAGTCCATGACAGCTGATGAACCCGTCGCCGTCTTTATGTCCAAAATATTAATCGTACGTAAGTCCTGAAAAAGTCATTGGTACTGTTATTGTTATTGGGTCCGAAATCCGATCACCCAGCCACTCTGCCATCGTTACTATCATTTTGATACTGTGAATCAAAACCTACATAATGCACGACTGTCCTAGAATCATGAAACTTGGCAAGAAGTAAGATCTCGCACCACAAATATAGGAAACGTGCGAAAATAGTTACTTAAAAATTTAATTACAAAAAAATATATATATGACTTCTTACAGAATTGACTTTATATATTCGATACATATATAGGACAGTATTTTTAACAGTAAAGTTTGTTTTCGAACTCGTTAATTTTTTCGTTGAAGTAATGTCAGGTGTCTTGTGGTGGCGGTGGGTCTTAGAAACCGTGCCCTGGACCTCTTACGGTGAACTAGGAGGAACTCACTTAGCCGGCCTATGGTGGCCGCTCCAAGGGGACAGGTAGCCTACTTCGGATGCGTGTTGGTGGGCCGTGTAGAGTTTTTCGTCGTTGCCTCTGCACTACTCTCATGGAGACGCGGCGGAAGAGTATTGGTATTTCGGTTTGCCATGGCCCCTGTATACTCCGAGACTTTGGAGAGGTTTACACCGCTGATATGGTCGAGGCAGGCCCGCGAAGGAAAAGGAGAAATAGGGAGAGTAACTGTGCAATGACCTAATTGAACGGAATTCTCGGTGCGGGAGTCAGAGGCGGAATCTACGTTATTAAACATGACCGTTTGTCAACATGACGAGAAAAACAACTTAAAAATTAAAAAAATGGCATCATGATGGGGAAAATTAACTCGGGCCGTGTTGCATGTGCACGACATCGGGCCAGTTCACAAGTTCCACGTTGCGATGGCTGCCCTACACTAGTATGAATTTGGAACCTAAAACATTCGGCGCATAATCCATACCTGGCCCCATCGGCACCGAAAAAGATCTTTGAGGAAAAACGGTGAAAAAGTGATGTCTGCGATTTTATCCTATTATAAGGCCTCGGAAAAACAATGTTTTGATGATTTCTAAACAAATTTAATCATGATGAGTGTTGTCATAATCTAAAAAATTAAATGCATATTTGATATTATTTTTAAATACTATTTTTCTCATAATAATATATTATTGTTTTCTACTTGTGACATGTCCCATTAAAAATAACAATTGAAATTATCAATATACATATTCTTCTTTTATACTTTAAATTATTTGAATACAGCCATATTACAACTTTAAAATTTTTATTTTACTTCAAAGGCTTGATTTCAAACATCAAATTATGAATGAAACCAATCAAACAGGAAGCACATGCACTGATAACAAGGAAGTACGGTATACAAATATAGTTTTTTATTACATACAATCAACAAAATGTCTTTCAGTTTCAATATTGATTCTGTTTTTAAATACCTGTTTAAAGAGCTTATAAAAATAAATATAACAATGATAATTTTTACAATCAACAAAACAATCAATCGTAACAAAATAGTTTTCATTGCTATAACAAATATTAAACAAGGCATTACTTACATGAAAAAAAATTTTTTTTTCAATTCCTTATTTGTTAACGTCCATATTGAATGCTTTTTTTTATTTAAAAAAACTTAGTTATTTTTTTATTTTATGATTGCTTATGCACAGGGGAGTATCCATAACCAAATGGCAAGATAAGCTTGTTTAAAATATAAGACATACAAATACAAATGGTAAGAAATGGAATCAAATAAATTAAGTGTAAAGGAATCTAATATGAAATTAGGACAACATTATAAATAATGCACTAAATCTGGATATGTTTCACTGTGGCTCTGTGGCTGTGATATTATAAGAGAAATAGATAAGTGGCTCTCATAAAATGTTATTTATTTATTTACCTTCACGCACAGACCCTGACAGGGTAGCCATAGAGAACAGATTGCCAAATGTCAACAACCTTACTACCTCTTATGCTTCATTCAAATCTAGGTATCCAAGTACTCTTGACCCTTGGTCTTCACTCATTCACTCAATGTGCCCAAACCATAGAAGCACACCCTTATCAATTTTAGTGATAAGGTCATCTTTCAAACCTACCATATTTCAAATCTTCATTACATTTTCACTCGGCCAAGGTAACACTGCACATTTTACAAGAAGACTGCATCTTCACCGCATTCATCTTGTTTTTATGCTTCTTCTGGCATACCCAGGTTGCGCTGCCATATAACCAGCACTGTGTTACGCCTTCAGGCGTAGGTGCAGTGCTGGTTACATGGAAGCTCAAAGGCATACACTTTTCTGTATGCCTTGCCTTTTGACTAATGCAGTCATGGCACCATTGACTTTGTTTCCAACAGCCACATACCTGTCCACATCTAAATAACATCTTCTATCCCAGCTAAAAGCGCTCTTCAAGTACAGAATTTCATTTATGAGTGTTACTTTTTGTAATTGTATTAATTTATTACCTTGGAGGACAAACTTTTCCTAGGATTGGTGGTGGGCGCTTTTAATGTGTGACATTTTGTATGTAACAAGATTTTTTATTTTATTCATGAGAGAAAACAGAGTTTAAAGAAAATGACATGAAATTTATCAGAATAGAAACAATGTGTAAAAATTTAAATTCATCAACATGGATGTTCATGTTCAAAACAGATATAAATAATAATTTTTATATGATTAATTTTTTATATGATTAATAACATAATAATTTTTATAAACCAAAATGTTAGTCAATTTCGAGTCGATGGATGCAGATGGCACTAAAGGCTGACAAAGATTTTGGATTTCCATTGGGTAAAACTATAAAATTCAGATCCATAGATCATATGGATCTGAATTGTGGTCCTTCACTGCGGGCCATATGAGGAGACTCAAAGCTGCTCAGAGTGCTAGTTATATCCTAAATTCTCTTAAATCCTCATGTGAACATTACAGCTATTTAATGTCTACAGTACAGCTATTTCAAAAACATAATAACTTGCATGAAAAATATAAATATATTTTTTTTAATCATTTTATATGAAAATGTTATAATTGCATGGAAAAATACAGGTAAATCATGATAATAATAAACTATATGTAGAAAATTTAAATATGTCTCATTTAAGAATTGAAACAAACCAAGTCAGAGTATTTAAGAAAAGAACCTTACCTTTAGCTGATATTAGAAGCTGCGATTCCACAACTTTGTTAGGCCAGTACTCTTCAAACTCCGTTCCAGGTGGAAAATAACTTTTAATGTCTGTTAAACTTATCACTGAGCAGGTCTCACTAGCAAACAGTTCATTCCGTATTCCCTGTACTTTACAGCAGAACTTTAAGTATGACAGGTCCCAACCTTTCAGTTGATCCGCTTTCAACTTCAAATTGTCTGTTTCACCTTCAAAATAGAACAGAGGTACAAACTTTTGATTATCACGCACAGTATATGGAACCACTGACTCTTTGTTTATCCGAATGAATCCACACTTGTCCTTATTGTTTGTAGTACCACGTAATAACTTATTGTAACAAACGTCTAGGAAATTATAAAACTCGTAAGCGTCCGATAGTCGCACCACTAAGTCCTTCTGCGTAAATGGTTCACGCCCAAACTGACCATCACAATGTCTGTTGTTGATTTCATTGAGGAGTCGCGCTTCTATTTCCGTAATATAGTAACTTCTGATACAAGTACAGGAATAGATATCAGCATGTAGGTAGTTCAGGTACTTATTGAGGAGTTTGATCTCCACCATTCGGACGGCTACATACTTTTCGCCCGAACGGTAGATGTAAGGTATATGGCATTTACCGAGCATGTCCCACCCGAAGTGACCTTTCCAACTGGCTTCATCGGGCGCCGGCGTCTTCTTTTCATCAGGTGCTGGCCGCGGCTGCTCATTGGTAGCACCAGGCTTACGGGTCAAGAAATTTAGGATGCCCATTTGCCCGCCCGCGCTTGGTGGTCCAGCACCCATAATGGCACCGGGGGGCGCTCGAGCAGCCGCTGCTGACGCTGCCAACGCTTTCGCTTTATTCGCCTCCACCATTTTCGCTGCCAATTCCCTGATCTCCGCTTCGTCGGGCCGCTCAGTTTTTATCTTGACAGGTGCTGTTTCCGTCATTTTGGCAAGTTGACGACCACTCAACAGGAAATATCCAACTAGTCCTTCATAATAATAAACTTGTAATGGACACGACTACATCATGTCCGTTTGTCACAACTGCATCACAAAAGTGTACGTAAACATCAGCACTGCACTCCATAAAAAAATATCACTACACCAGATCTTGACAAATTAGCGCTTAAATGTTCAAATAGAAATGCTTTTTAATTTATCACGAAAATATCTGCATGAAAAACAATTATTACAGGAGCGTATTCATGCTCATGCGGGCGACGGCCTCCGGCGACTGAAGAAAATAAACTTCCGTCACGGTGTATACAACTTTTTGAAAATTATCAATTTCCCGGCAACTAAGAAAATTCAAAACTTTTTAGAGCCTGATCATACAAAATTTATTAGGACATTGAGAAAAATAATTTTGAGTCCGCACTTCGTTTGAGGGAACATGAAACCCAAATTTTGTGTTCACGAGGGAAATGCCCAATACCGTTGAATAGTCTCGTGGGGAGTGCGTTTCATGTATATTTTTCACCTTTTGGTGACTCAGCATTGAACAAAATGGCTGCCGACAAGGCTTTGTTGGCCAATCGAGCCAAAGCTAGCGGTATACAACATACCTACAAAACTCCCGTCGATGACGTAGAAATACTCCTCACGAGACTATTTCTCAAGGACTTTTCATTTTTAGCAACCAAACTGTGAATCTATTCTTGGAATTTTGTACTCTTAAAATAAAAGAATGTGGAAAAAATAACAAAATTTTCAACATGTAATTACAGTTCAGTTAAATTGTTGGAATATACTTAAAGGGGTCACTAATTATTAAACAAAAAAGATTTATGAATGTACTCATAGTAGTATACAAAGTAGGTAGTCACTATGGATAGTCTCGTAACATCAATGAAATGCTTCAAGAAGTTGTGATTCAAAAGAGCAATCTAAAACCAACTTTAACACTATAGACATACAGTATTATCGCGTAACTCTACATCTGCAATTTCCGCTTTAATGCTACGCGTACCGAGACTAGCCGACGCGCGCATTCCACGAATAATAATCCCCTGCATGAGTGAGCAGGACAGGAATAAAGTAAAAAGTAGATGTCAAATGTTTAGGTATTTTACTATGAACGTAAAGAGAACGTAGGTAGATAGATATATAATGCAATTACAAGCTTACATAAGCACTTCTAACCTACTTAGACTTAAAGTAGTTACTACCAAGAGTAAATGTTTTTTTTTTTATTTCATTAATTAATATTTTACCCAATAAATTAAATCTGCTATTTTATTTGCTTAATTCTTAAGAATCAGTAGTTGTTACTATGTAAGAAATATTTTTATTCAAAATAAGGTGTACTCTTTAGACACCCTCTTCGACTTACTATATAGTTAATCGATTTATGACAATTAACTTGTTAAAACAAATAAATACCTAATCTGTTCGTTTTTCGCCTTGATACAATTTTCTTCATTATTTAATTAACCTATCTATTTTGAACTTAACTAACTTACATTTTTCTCACTATTCTATTGCATGTTGGATAAACTAAACAGTTGCCACCCGTTACTCTACGCCGGGACAGTCCCGATTTGGATATTACTGTCGTGTCACGACAGCATGTCTATTTTGTCCGGATTTATGGTACAAATTTAATGAATTCATTGGTCTTTGCTGACCCTACGATACATACTTGGTTCAAGCTCTTACTGCGTTCACCACTCTATTCTTTTAAGTACATTTGTGTGCTAATTTATGCACAATGTTCGAAAAAGATAAATCCTTTATAGTTTTCACGCTATCTTAGCAATTATAAAATATTTTAGAAAACGTACCATACGAGCTGCAGACAAGACAATTTTTTGTGTCCCATTTTATATATTGGACGAAACCACGCTGATGAGTAAGGTTGGAAAGAAACTGTTTCAGATACTTATGTTAAAAATGGAATTCCTTATCTCCAAAGCCCCTTTTCTTATAATGAATCTAATGAAGCTAAAATTAGAATTCATGTCACTCACCTCCTGTGAGTTTAACATGTTTATTAAGAAATGTAATGCTTGCTATATTTAAATGTAAGTTTTGGGACTCGATTCAGAAGGAGATTTTAAAACCGATGAGCTACTTGAAGATCACAATGTATTAAAGAAAATACTACTCACTACGATGAAGTTCATAGTATATATGAAAAATTATATTTCTGTAGATGAAAACTAAATATTTAAAACTGCCATGGGTCAAGTTAAATATTTATGTTGTTTGAGACCTATTATATTTCGAGTTTAGAGCTAATAAACACGCTGCATAGTATTACGTTTGAAATTTGTTTCTGTTTATAAACACTCCACATTACAAGTGTCTCCTAGTACCAAAAACTATTAATGTAAAAATGTCAAATAAACATATTTCATGTAAAAAATAGTTGGCCAAGGCAGACGTCGGTCTGTCTGTTCAGTGGTTATGGTTATACGTATAGTTGAATGAGAACAGCGCCACCTATCGGATTTATAACTATCCTATGTCCCATATAATATTCTACATTTCGGAGATTGGATTAACAAACATCACGATACGAGATTGTTATACGTAAATAAAAATAAACAAAATAAGCCAACGACAGAATTCATACATAAGTTTTTGAAAAACCCATTGGTACGAGCCAGCCACCTGGGGATCGAACACGGGTCTCTTGACTTGAAATTCCGACCACCCAACCACTCGGCTATCGTGACTGTTATACGTAAATATAATATTAAAATTCGTACACATGTTTTTACTTTTTTCCTACACGCTATGGTTTAAGCAACGGAGCTGTTGAGCAAGTGTCCTAATTTCTTAACCCCGAAATGTGGCAACCCTAAAACTGATAAAGCTATACCGGTAAGTATGGTTCATATAAATGGAAGTCTAGACAGATTACGTTAAAATGAAAATTTATAATAAAGGTCAGATTTATATAATAATGAAAAAAACTGAAGGAACCTAACTATATTGACACAATTGTCGCTAAAAGTGAAGCGCGGTGAAGATTTGAAAGATTCTTTTACATACATACAATAACACCATACTTTCTTCTCTTTCTTTTTTAAAAATAAAGCAGGCTCTGTTAATTCAGGATGTCCCAACCTACTTATTTCCGGATCTCACTTACATCTGTAGTTTAACCGTTACTGAACATTAATGCGTACATTTAAAAAATAAGATGTGATGTGTATAAGTCACGATAGCCGAGTTGTTGGGTGGTCGGAATTTCGAGTCGAGAGACCCGAGTTCGATCCCCAGGTGGCAGTACTAATGAGTTTTTCAAAAACTTATGTACGAATTTCATCGTTGGCTTGGACATAAAGGCGGCGACGGGCTCACCACCTGTCACGTTGTCCCGAAAATATCTTCGGTGGAAGGTGGGTCAAAGGGACTTAATTGTCTAGACTTGACCTCTGTCTACCCCTGTATTGGGAATTGCGTGAGGATATATATTTTTTTTTAAGATGTGATGTGAACATTTATTCGGCCATTATATTTGACCGATAAACGAAAAATGTCCGAAGGGGGTCCGAGAAGCCAGACAAAAGGCAATACCATGGCCATTGATTCATCTAATCTTGTATGAGTCGAGAATATAATACACTACCAGCTGTTACTGTTGCCCGAATTACGTTTATTAAAAAAATGTTACGATATCCGAGGGGTTGGGTGATCGGATTTTCGAGTCAGGAGACCGGAATTCGATCTCCAGGTGGCCGGCTCGTACCAATGGGTTTTTTTTCAAAATCTTACGTACGATTATATCGTTGGCTTGGACATAAAGACAGCGACGGGCTCACCACCCACATTGTCAAGTCGTACCGAATAATGTTATCGGTGGAAGGTGGGTCGAAGCGACTTAATTATCTTCACTAGGACTCTGTCTACCCCTGTATCGGGAATGGCGTGAAGATATTTGTATAAAAAAGTTAGGTCTATGTTTTTAAATACTATGTAAGTTAAATAAAAATAATAGTTTGAATATTGATCCGGTGGATTCAAAGATTAGCCTGCGTGATGAGAGCCCTCACGTTTTTATATTAACTGTATAACATCAACTATTTTTTTTTCTTTTTTTTTTATGGAACAGCGAGGCAAACGAGCAGGTGGCGTCACGCGATGGTATGTGATTACCGCCACCCATGAACACCTGCAATATAAGAGGAATAGCAGATGCATTGCCGGTCTTTGAGATAGGTATAGGTTCTTTTCTTGAAAGTCTCTTAGTCGTATCGGTCCGGAAAAACCGATGACGGCAGAAAAATGCAAGTGCGTGGCAGAAAATTCCGTGAAAAACGCAATGTGGTGGAATGCCAAGCATCAAGGTGGTGCTGATGTAATTTTTGACTATGCCGTAAGGTGGCATTCGTCGATGGTGAAATTCAGCGGCTGGGGTTAATCCGAACAATTCCTCGGAGCATTCCCCGTAGTATATTTTGTAAAAAATTAAAAGAGATGCTATATCTCTTCGCAAAGCCAGAGGATCAAGCAGATAGAACATGATCGTCGACGAATCGAACCGCTCTTCGTTGAATACGGTCAAATGGAAGGAGCTGACAATGAGGTGCCCAGAGATGAGAACAGTACGCCATGTGCGACCGAACATCTGAGGAATTTGTCTGTATTCAGCAGTGGACTTCAACAGGCTGTTATATATGGAATTGTCATGGAATTCACGAAAAGACTGAGAGGATCACAAAACTCATACGGAATTTCGCTCCGCGAATGATTTCGCAATTTTGATTTTTCGAGGGATCTGGAATCATTGATCTTGCAAATTCCAAGATTGCTATAAGAACAATCCTATAGTATACCAGTTCTGCGAGAAATGCAGCGACCATATATTACAGATTGCAGAATGTGTGGCGTATTTTTAGTACTGTTACCGTCGAGCAAAATTTCTTTGAGACATTTTATTTTTAAATTTTTCTCGTTTGACGTTTTTCATAGAAGATGTATCTGTTCTGAAAGCGTACACTGACTGGTTGTACATATACTTATTGAAATTACAATCTGAAAAATATATTTTTCAATCATAATTCTAACACCTTTTTCTCGTATAATGATAAGTTATATGAATACGTTCTTAACAAATACATGATAGACACCTTTCCGTTTATACTATTTAATTATTATTATTTAAAAAATAAGAATATAAAACAGTAATAAAAAACTTCACGCTACAATGACGTAGACAGGGGTCTACGTCACACGACAGAAGTCTCTGAGACTCACATTTCACGGAAGACAATTTTTTCGGCAACGTGACAGTTGGTGACCCTGTCGCCGTCTTTAAGTCCAAGGCAACTAACGATATAAATGATAAATAGGTTTTGAAAAAAAAGTTGGGACAAGCCTTCCACTCGAAGTTTGAACTCAGGTGGGTCTCTTAACTCGAATTCCGAACACCCAACCACTCGGCTATCGTGACGTTAAAAAGCAAACGTGAAACTAAAATGATTTTTCTAGAAAACATAAAACATCATAAATATAAAATTTCTTCTGCTTCGAATATGGAATGCTAAATAATCGGCAGCATTAAAATTCCTTTCAACTTTCACATTTTTTATTTATATTATCAAAATGACCATAACTATTAATAATTCATATAGGGATTCTTTTTCTTTTTAGGCCCCATGGAGATGAATGTCATAAGTTTTATTTGTATCTGTCTGTGAGCCTGTGGCGTCCATCGACCTAATAGCCTATAGATCAATGGTTGCATCGTACCTCCTAAACAGACGAATCGACTTTGATTCAATACGTCTTTCCCTTTAAATTCACTGTTCTGTACTACCAAAGAGTATTTAATCACTCTGTTGTAATGCACTGCCCATAGTTGTAATGTACTGTAGATAGAATTCTAATTTCAAATGAATTTTATTTTTAAAACATGAATTCTGTTTTCAAATTCAGTCAATTGTTTATTGATTTTTTAATGTATTTGAATACTTTTTGTCCATGCGGCACATAAAATGAAATATATTAGTAAACATTTTTTACAATTATTTAAAATATTGTAATAATATACATTTAAAAAAATATTTTTCCATTTCTATGTGTGTATCTGTGTGTATACATAAGAAAGTAGTGAGTATAACACGTGTACGTCTAACCTAGGTCCATAACTAGCAGTAGGTGAAGTTGGTGATCAGGATGATGCTGATGATGATGAAAATTTCTAAATAAAATGTGCATATATGTCGTATGTGCAAAACCTTACTAACCAGTCAATGGGCATGGTATGGTACCCAGTGCCTACATCTACATACATACATCTCAGCCTGTTAGAGTCTACTGCAGGACATAGGCCTCTCCCATAGGGAGGACTGGCCATAATCGCCACGCTTGGCAAGCGGATTGGCGATCGCAATACCAAACCATTCGCACCTTAGACGCTGCTGCCCATCTTCGGTCTGATAATTTTGGTGTATTTTTA
The DNA here is from genome assembly GCA_029286605.1 of Sericinus montela. Classification (NCBI taxonomy): domain Eukaryota; kingdom Metazoa; phylum Arthropoda; class Insecta; order Lepidoptera; family Papilionidae; genus Sericinus; species Sericinus montela. Next base: position 734,669 of record JAGSMR010000100.1, read on the forward strand.
GAGATGGTTATCCCGCTGTCTATCGGTTGCCATAAGAATGTTCAAGGCTGTTTGCCTTAGTCGTCTCTTACGACATCCTTGGGAAAAAAGGGAGTTGTAATATTTTTACGCCATTACCACACGGAAATTGCCTAAAGCCAGTAAAAGCCTATTTCGTCTCTTATCGACTTATTATTCTATTATTACGTGGCAGTTTCTGTAGACAAATAATGTAGTATTATCTAACTCCTAACCCTTAAAATGCACTGGCTTCCGTAATCGACTATTCAGCCTTTGATGATATGTGATAACAAAACAACTTATTTACATGAAAACCATCTGAAATACTTAAAATGTTTCTAAGATATTAGTATTTTCTTGATTTCCTTAGAATTTCCTCACCGGATCCTGTCATGATCACAATAGGACCAAATTTTAAGGTTAGAAAGTTTTTCGAAAAACCCAAAACCTTTTAAAAAATATAATCGGTTAAAAATATGATGGAATACTAGTTACATCGTAGTAGTAACCCGGCACTGCGTCACAAATGGCACGCAGTATTAGTGGCGTATACGGGGAGAGCACCACACGTGCTTCAGATTTAGAAATTCTGTTAAGAAAAAATTAAACCCGTGGTCGTCCGACTAGCAATTAATTAAAGGCGAGGGTGGAAGCTAATGTTAGTCTAACTACGGCCGAGATTGTAGCACCTTTTGACGTTAGCATCCATACAGACAGACAAACTTGCATCAAATTGACAAGGTAAAACGTTTAATCAATAATTAATTTATTACCACATAATTAATTTCTAGCGCTACGAACGTGCTGAAATAAACCGAACGTTGCACATCAGTTTGATAATAAACACATAAAAGCAGGCATTTTGAGCCCCACTGACACTTGCGACGAAAAATGGATGCTTTTTGATAATCGCAACCGCTCGTGTAGGTTGAACTCTAATTCAGGTCCTAAACAATGCGCTAAATATAAATTTAAGTCTAAAAATCTTTCATCAGCTTTTCACCCAATGATATGAGCATAACTGCGGATTTTCACATTATATAACTGAACACAACTTATCTCCTCTTTGGATGACCGCTCGTCTCCGCTTGTGACGACCACATGTCATCACACACTGCATAACAGATAGTATCCAAGCTACGAGAGCTGGGATTGGAAGTTATCTGTCTCCACCGTACTCACCAACTCTTGGGATCAATCTATGGGAAGATTGATCTACTTTAGTAGTATTTGGATAACTTTTAGGCTAGAGAAAAATTAATTACCGAGAACAATAATACTCAATAATACTGAATATTTTCAAAAATGAATACTGCATTATTTTTGTAAGCCTTTGCGACCTTTGAAATTTTTTGCTGTGGTTCATCTGATTTGTTTGAGAAGGTCATTGATAAATTGCCAGTGTGCTGGCAAGATTTCATCAATATGGATATTTCACGCGAATAGTTCGTTTGACAATAACGTATGCATCTATAAATATAGACATAGATATAAATAAAATTGAAGTCCCCCTGTGACCACGGATGCTGTAAAGCATCCGAAACGTCGGGAAATAAAAATAGTTTGTAAAAACTAATTAAAAACGCGATGAAATCCGAAAATCGTTTTATTCAAAAATTTAAGTGTCAGTTTGAAATTCCAAATTAACAGCGTTCACTAATTACTTATGAAAGTATATACGGTACTAACATAATTTTTTTAAAATTTTTGTCTGTCTGTCAGTTTGTTGTTATAAATAGTTAGTGAGGATACTTTTATTTTAGAAAAATAATTAGGGTTCCGCGTTAAAACATAAACCGCGGGTAAAGCAGCGGGGTGCAGCCATACTGCTGGCTAAATAAAAAAAAATTAATTTAAATTATTTGCATATAAGACGACTATTTTAATATTTTTTTTATTTGATAGGCGACTTTAAAGCTACGAGTATACGTGTCATAAACTAGTTCCTAGCGAAGTCAGAAAATCATCTACTAGAGAAAAATTTGAGTAAATTATTTTTTAAGTTTGCCCACTCAAAATATATAAGAAAATCTAATTTACGCACGCATAAATATTAATATTTTTAGTACAAATACTGATGTAAATATAAAATAATTTAAAAAGACAAGCTTATTATGCCAGTAAACATCTTCGGGTAAAAGTAACTCGTTTTTGGAGCGGTGTATCAATAGATACACCGCTCCATAAACGATTTCATTTTTTTTGAAGTGAGGACTTCTTTTAGCGCGGTACGCATATTTTTAGATGTTGTCGAAATTGTTAACGATGATTCATAAAAGAATATTAACGTTTCTAATAATTAATAAAAGACAATTTATAAATAAAATGCTTTTTATATCCCAATAATCCAATAACCCTAGCATCCATTTAAAAAACGTCCTACGCGCCAAAATCAGTTTTCACTTCTGTCGGCACTACCGGTATGCAATCCGTAATTTTTTTCTGAATCGTTTTATACGAAGAGTTGTAATGAAAATATATGAATATATAATATATTACATCGATAAATTAAATTTATGTTTCTTATTTCGATGAGTGAATAAATAAATACATATATAGATAGGGACAACATCGCATACATTGCATCGATTCCAATGTAAAATGCTAAAGCACTTGAGATATGGAAATCGGAAACAATGAAGGCACCACAGACACCCAGACCCGAGAAAATGTAGAAAAAATGTTTTTTCTACATTGACCCGACTGGGAATCGAACCCGGTACCTTGACTCCTCGAAAACCATTGTATACGCCACTCGTCCAAGGAGGTCGTCGATGAGTAGATGATATTCTTTGATTTGACGACCACCGCTTATTCGGTTTAGCGGTTGATCGGTCGAAAGCACTTGTCAAGCGAGACGCGCCGTGGATTATGCCAAATCCTCTTAAAGAGACAGGCATATGTCCTGCTGTGAACTTTATAGACCGCTAAGTATGTAAGCTTGTTTGGTTTGTAGACATTATAGATGTTACAGAATCATATCTAACTGTATTTTCGTCAACAGCTTCGCCCGCGTTGAAAATTTTTTCTATATTATTCATAATATATTGTATGAATAATATAGTGGTTTTTTTCTCCTTAATATAAAAAAAAGTATTTACCCGATTTAAACGATCGAATCGAAACTAAATAAAATCCGCCAATAGATTTTATTCAGTTTCGATTAATGACGGATTTTTTTCGAACTTCTTTTCTTCTGTTTTTTAAAACTTCTCGACGTTTAGAGTGCTTTAAGCAGTAGTAGTCACGGGCGAAGTTACGTCTTCAACATTCTGTTGCCACAGTATTTAAAATTGTACATAACTTCAAAAATGATGGTCGGAGATGACAAAACTATTTATCGTTAAATCAGTTCTTAGTGCAGAATAACTACGCTAAATATCAATTTAATCTGTTGTATAGTTTTAGAGATCCAGTAATAACCATTCGTGTTTAGCTTATATAACATTATATATAGAAAATAAGGAAATTTCGCATTTGTAATATAATATTGATATTGAGCGAACATGACCGAGCGGTGACTGTCGTACACGCGTTTGTAAGTGGGGACGTAACAGAACAACCACGTTTCTGGGTCAGACGGTTTAGAAATTAAAGGGGGACGCTGAAACCGTTAAACAACGTACTTGCCTTAAAACTGGATATAGGTTAGAACCGGTGTCTCACAAAAACATTTCATATATATAATTATGAATACAATAATATTCGTTACTATCTACTAGTCGTTAATATTTATTCATTGAAAATCAAAGAATAAGTTACTTTTAAAGGTAAATGTAAAAAAGTATGATCATGTATCTACTTATCGCTCCCAGCTTAAGTGGTTAACGATTCGTCAGCGCCGTAGTTTGCGTGCTCTCACAACCCTTTATTCTTTTTTGACATCCCCTGTTACTCCTTCCTACTTGTCTTCATACTTCCAATACCTTTGTTCCAACCATTACAGAACCCTTAGCTCGTCAAATAATCTCCTTCTCCAGTGTCCGTCCCATAGATCTAGCTTCGTCCGTGCTTCCTTCCCTGTTCAATCCGTCCTTCTTTGGAAAGCACTTCCTCACGAAATCAGGACATCTAAAAGTCGTTACTCGTTTAAAATGAAGCTTAAAGAGTATATTTTAAAAGAAATGGCAGAATCACCCTAGTAATATAAGTAATAACATAAAAGAAAGGAATTACGAGTCCATCAGGTTGTTTTATCCAATCGTTTTTCTTATTATTTTTAAATGAAATAATATTGTTGCACAGATTTGTCATCAAGCTTTGATGGCATTGTCGATTGGAAAATACCTCATTTCAAAATACTCAAGTTATCGAAGGATAACTTGAGTATTTTGAAGGATTATCGAACTCGGGTCTCTTGACTTAATTTCACATCACCCAACCATTATGGTTTGGACGTAAAGACGGCGAGAGACTCACCACTAGTCACGTTGTCCCAAAAAAATGTCTTTGGTGGAAGGTGGGTCGAATTGTCTAGTGGGTTAATTGTCTAGACCTCTGTCTAGCCCTGTATTGAGAATGGCATGAAAATATTTTAGATATTTTTATTTGTTCATAACAAAAATTGATAAAATTCGAATTCAAACTCGAGTTCGATTCCCATGTAACTCCCCAATGTATCGTTGGCTTGGGCAGTATAAATCGGTGATGGACTCTCCATTTGTCAAACTGTCAAACAAGCTTTTGTAAGATGTGGGTTGATTGGACTAAACTATTAAGATACTTTTTTAATTTCATTGATATGATAACTTTGAAAGATTTGTACATACATTTAACGTAGTGATTTTATTCTCTTTGGATTTGTTAGAGACGTAGTTTTTTTATCAGCCTATTAAAAAAACGGCAAAGGACACAATTGTTTTTCAAGTTAACGAGTTGTATAGTTTCATGTCGTTTATTTCTTCTTCACGAAGGTTGACTTTGTGTTTTCGTGGCAGGCGCTTAGTATTTGTCTAAACCTATTTTTTTAAGGCTTAGCTCTGTCTGTGTTTCTTCGCGAGTTAAGTGTTTAAGAGCTATTAGATTATATGGAAATAAATTTGTAGCCGAAAGACGGCAGAGAGTTAGGTGAATTGTATTAAAATTGAAAATTGTACTTCTACTTATTGTGATTATCACCATAACGGTCTGTAAAATCCTCTGGAAGACGTAGGCGTTAATGCCTCTCCCGTATAGCAAGCAGATAGGCGATCACCGTACCAAACACCTGGCAGCTTAGACACTGCTGTTTGTCACGGGACTGCTGCATTTTGCTATGTTGCATCGAGATGGTTATTCCGCCATCTTTCGGTAACCAAATACATTTTCAAGGGTTAGTCGCCTCCTACGACATCCACGAGAAGAAAGGGTGTAGCATTCAGCATAGCGGCAGAGATTATATATATTATGTCTATAAGAATGCTCCAGTACAAACATCAAAGAAAAAGGGGCCAGTTTTCATATTTAAGTGTGCGTGAGTTTGTGTCTTATTGTCGCTTTTCTCTTGTGTGTGCGTGTAGGAGACATTACAATCTGTATTACCTACATATCTCCACGCATAGTCTCTGACGGAGTAGCCAGAAATCAATAAAGTGAAATAGTTGGGCCGCGAAAAGAACTTTATGGCACGAAACTCTTCTTTAGCTTAGTCGAGAACTTCTATATTCCAAACTCCCAAAACTCCTCCAGTTCAAACTTGGATGACGAAAATACCGGCGCATAGACAGCTAAAAGGAATATCTGCGTCAATCCTAATTTAAAGCGGCAATAGCCTAATGGTTTACGGTGCGCACTGCAAAACATGTCGTCGCAGGTTCGGAGCCGTCATTCGACTATAGCTGCATTGCAGCTTAGTTGGAGTGGTTAGCACGAATACTAGTAGTAGGTACTTTGCATTGTTAATATTCTTTTTTTTTAAGAACCGAACCTACAGAAGTGTTGAGTTCATAATCTGTTAATCGATGTTATTCAGTCATAGCATCGACCAACAGAAACGACAGCAGCACCCCCAACCGCTCACAAGCAGGTGCTCTCTCTCTCTGAAACCCGCGACCATAAAGCCCATGCCCCCAGGGAATTCCTCTGTGCCACCGCCCTTCTGTTTGGTCTCCGTCAAATGCACGACATCTTTAATTTTTTCGTAGCAATGTAGCAACTCTGCACTCCGCTCTTCAGTCATTCAGCTCACAATCACTATGTATCAAATGTTCCGTTTGAAAGTTCAGTTTAGCGGATAATATGTGAATATATCGACTTGGAAGTCATTTTAGAGGTTTTTCGGGATGCAAAATACAAAACTAATGTCAACTTTCATATCTAAGAGCGTACACAAAACATCCATATCGATATTTTCAAAAATTCTATGTCAACTTGAATTTGAAAATTAACTTTACATATTAAGCACTCCGAGAAACCGTGGAAGTGGTACCCTTGTCGAATGTCGTTGAACTTGAAAATAAACATCAATTTCATCAGGACTTCGACAGTACCACTTATTTACCTCACCAAAATTTGGGGTGAACACAACCAAAGGTTGTGAATCCTGTGGTTATTCCCGCCATCTGTCGTTAAGCATTGCAGCTTACGATCAAAGAGAATATAATCACTACTACGTTATACTTAGGATTAAATACCAGCGCATAATGCAATGTTGTAAAACTAAACGTTGAAACGTAATTCGAATAATTCAAAAATAACAATTGTTTACAAATTTATTTTAAACCATTAAACTTATGTTCTAATTTTATAATCGCATTAAACCCATTAAAAGAAGATTTGAACTAAATATACAATTTAGTTATCAAGTTTGCGTTTAGTATTTGCAAAGAGCTGTCTTAGTGTCAAACTGTCAAGTGTCAACAAACTTCAATAAATATGGAAGCTCTTGGCGTCTTGCATAAAACTAGACATTCTTGATTATAAAAATATTCGAAAAGTATTAATTTTTCAAGCAGTTGAAATAATCAACATATATATTTAATAGTTTTTGATTGTAATAAGACAAATAAAGCAATTTTAAGTTTTAAAAACAGTTTATTTAAATAGTGATAGACGAGTAGAAATTCTAAAATTTTCTAGCTCTATCTTGTGCCGCCAAGATATGAATTTTATGTAAATCTCATTCCTAATGTATACTTAGTTCGTTTAAAATGGAAAATATTAAAGTGTGTAGAATATGTCTGGCTATGGATGTAAAATTATATGATCTACAATCATACCCTTTAGGAACATATTTTGAACCGATTATGGGGACAACTGTAAGTTATTTACCATAGTTTCCTATATTAGCCTAATAAAAAAGCTTTACTCTTGGTGTGTTTTCATTGTGGTACAAATTAAATAGTATGTACATATAAAACATAAATATATAGCTTAATTTGAAATAATGTATCTATTTTTTAAGAAAATAATATTTTTGTAATTTATATCAATTTATCTAACTAATATCGCTAGTGATTTTTAAATTGATTTAATTTGTGAAGAAAGGAAGTGTTTCCATTTGAAAATGTTCTAATATATAAGATCATGTATAGTTATTTAAAGGGTTTTACTCTATTGCCTGTAAAAGTTCATTGCAGCATATGAACCTCTTCTGTAAGGAGTATTTCTCAGTTGGTGCAGTGGCCACTGCATCATGCACATTAGGCTATATGCTTATCACTGGTTGAAGTTTCTGCTCTGGTATTATCAAGAATGTTACTCTGTCATAAGTCAATTGCCATTGCTATTTTTAAGTCTTTTACGTTATTCACCTCTTATGACAGCCATGTGAAGAAGGGGATGGTAAATCAAATGCACTTTCCACATGTGATTTAGATTAAGCAATATTACACTGTATATTTTTTCTGAATCACGAAGCATTAATTTTATTGCAAATATTATTTTCTTTAACATTTTCAGCCTTATAACATGATAGATCTGCCACCATTTGCTTGTTATGAATGTGCTACATTAGTAAAGAAGTTTTACTTTTTTCGTGAAAAATGCTTAAGAGGACAAGCTGCATTGAATGGTATACTAAATTTAACTGGAAAGGTATTATTACTAAATACAATCTTATTATATAAAGTGAAAATTAAAATAAAATTTACTTACATGGGGATACAATCCTTCACCATACTGTGGTGATGCACATGTTTTCACCCAAATCAATTGAAATTTTTAAATCTCTCACATCTACCTTTTTGAGGCATAGGTATTATCAATCAGCTCTTACATAAGACAAATTTTTACATAAATAAGTATAATTATTGAAGTTTGTATGATGTTTGTTTATTTGTTTAGATTTTTATTAGTAGCATATTAGACAGGTCATTAGGATTATATGGCATATGCATGCTGTCGATATGCCTATGTATATAGAGAAACATTAGAAACATGTATTCAAAAGTTTCAGTCATGAATACTATTACCTCATATATAATATTACTTTACAAAATAAAGTCCCGAAAATATCTTTGGTGGAAGGTTGGTTGAAGAGACTTAATTGTTTTTACTGGACCTCTGTCTACCCCTTAATTGGGAATTACGTGAATTTATTATATTGTATTACTTAACAATAAAATATGCAATAATATTATAGTACAGCTCATACTTTACAGATAACAATCGAAGACATAAGACAAATAGACAGAAAATATTTCCATTTGACCTCCAATCTCTCTTTACGACTTGATCCAGATGATAAACAATTTTATTTCACTTATAAGAGAACAAGATAATTTGATCAAACCTGAACCGTTTGAGCAAGAAACAAGTGTGCATAAATATGATGACGATGATGAGAGCATAAAGTTAGAAGATACATTTAACGAGGTTCCGTTAACTTCCCCTGCATCCTCCGATATTGTGTCAAGCGATGACAATGAACCATTGTCTCTCCACAAGACGAATAAAGAGAAGAACATTAAAAAGAAAAAGAAAACCAGGAAAAAAGAAATAGTTACTGAATCTGAAGAAAATTTTATATCTGATATCAAACCTGAAGAACATTTAGATTTCATAGAAGTAATAACATAAATTATTTTTAAAATTTCGCTCCTTTGACATCTAGTGGTCGAGTAATCAGAGTTCCAATCAATTAGCAGACTCAATTTAGATCTCCTCTATTAGTAAGGCTCGTAACAAAGAAATTTTTCGATACAGTAAGATTTGTATTGTTTGCTCACATGTTACATTATTAGGATTATGGCTGTGAGGTTGTTTAATTAATCTATAAAATAAATAAAAATTGATATGTTCAAATACTTCCCAAAACAGAGGTAGACAGAGGTCTAGTCTAGACACTGAAGTCCCTTTGAGCCACCTTCCACCGAAGATATTTTCGGTACAACGTGATAGGTGGTAAACTCGTCGCCCAACCCAACGATATAATTCGTATCGTTTTGAAAAACCCTTTGGTAGGAGCCTGCCACCTGGGGATCAAACTTGGGTCTCTTGACTCGAAATTCCGACCACCCAACCACTCGGCTACCGTGACTTTTAATTAATCTATCTAATGAAATCACGATTTCGGAATTTCGAGTCGAGAGACCCGAGTTCGATCCCCAGGTGGCAGTACCAATGAGTTTTTCAAAAACTTATGTACGAATTTCATCGTTGGCTTGGACATAACAGCGGCGACGGGCTCACCACCTGTCACGTTGTCCCGAAAAATATCTTCGGTGGAAGGTGGGTCAAAGGGACTTAATTGTCTAGACTTGACCTCTGTCTACCCCTGTATTGGGAATTGCGTGAAGATATTTACTATTTATTTATTTATCTAATGAAATATTGTGATTCTCATAAAATATTTTGTTATTATGCCATGTGGTAACGGCGCAAGAATGTACTGCCCAATTTCTTTGCGTGTAGGTCATGTAACAGACAATTAAAGGCAAAGCCTTGAAACTGTAATTGGTGGTGATCAGGTGGCGGGTTTACAGTTTCGAAAAATACTCATCATGGATGGTCTTGCGCTTGGAAACAACGAAGGTAACACAAACATCCAAAACAAAAAAAGCGTTTCCTACATTGATCCGACCGGGAATCGAAACTGGGACCTCAGAGCTGAATGAAATGAAAAACGGCGTGTACGGCACTCGTGCACGAAGGTCGTCAAATAAACATAATAATAAACTTTGTGTGTGGTTTGTAAAGAAACCTGTCTACAACAAATTTTCCAGGCCACAGATGATAGCTCGATACTGCCGCCGGAAATAACTGAAATTATAAAAATCAAGCCAAAGAGGTCGCCCGAGGAAGAATGGCGATACGAATGTGGAGGCGAAGGAACGCAAGCCCCGGCGGACGAGGAATACGGGCGGCGTCACTGATGATGAAATAGATCTGGAGGAATATGTCACTATAATAAAACTATCGGTAAATATAAACATCTTCATGCCATTCTCAATGCGGGGGTTTGACAGAGGTCTAGGACAATTAAATCCTTTCGGTGCACCTTCTACCGAAGATATTTTTGGGACAACGTGACAGGTGGCAAGGCCGTCACCGTTTTATACCAAAGCCAACGATATACATCGTACATAAGTTTCTGAAAAAACCCATTGGTTTTTTTTTTTTTTTTCAGAAACTTACGTACCTACGAGCTTACCATCTGTGGTTCGAACACAGGATTGACACGAATTCCGATCACCCTACCACTCGGCTATCGTAACTATTATATCGGTAAATATAATATTAATACTATATAGTTTATATAAGTCACGATAGCCGAGTGGTTAGGTGGTCGGAATATCTAGGCAAGGGACCCGAGTTCGTTCCCCAGGTGGCAGGCTCGTACCAAAGGGTTTTTCAAAAACTTATGTACGAATTATATCGTTGGCTTGGACATAAAGGCGAAATGGCGACGGGCTCACCACCTGTCACGTTGTCCCGAAAAATATCTTCGGTGGAAGGTGGGTCAAAGGGACTTAATTGTCTAGACTTGACCTCTGTCTACCCCTGTATTGGGAATTGCGTGAAGATATTTATTATTTATTTATTTATCTAATGAAATATTGTGATTCTCATAAAATATTTTGTTATTATGCCATGTGGTAACGGCGCAAGAATGTACTGCCCAATTTCTTTGCGTGTAGGTCATTTAACAGACAATTAAAGGCAAAGCCTTGAAACTGTAATTGGTGGTGATCAGGTGGCGGGTTTACAGTTTCGAAAAATACTCATCATGGATGGTCTTGCGCTTGGAAACAACGAAGGTAACACAAACATCCAAAACAAAAAAAGCGTTTCCTACATTGATCCGACCGGGAATCGAAACTGGGACCTCAGAGCTGAATGAAATGAAAAACGGCGTGTACGGCACTCGTGCACGAAGGTCGTCAAATAAACATAATAATAAACTTTGTGTGTGGTTTGTAAAGAAACCTGTCTACAACAAATTTTCCAGGCCACAGATGATAGCTCGATACTGCCGCCGGAAATAACTGAAATTATAAAAAGCAAGCCAAAGAGAGGTCGCCCGAGGAAGAATGGCGATACGAATGTGGAGGCGAAGGAACGCAAGCCCCGGCGGACGAGGAATACGGGCGGCGTCACTGATGATGAAATAGATCTGGAGGAATATGTCACTATAATAAAACTATCGGTAAATATAAACATCTTCATGCCATTCTCAATGCGGGGGGTTTGACAGAGGTCTAGGACAATTAAATCCTTTCGGTGCACCTTCTACCGAAGATATTTTTGGGACAACGTGACAGGTGGCAAGGCCGTCACCGTTTTATACCAAAGCCAACGATATACATCGTACATAAGTTTCTGAAAAAACCCATTGGTTTTTTTTTCAGAAACTTACGTACCTGAGCTTACCATCTGTGGTTCGAACACAGGATTGACACGAATTCCGATCACCCTACCACTCGGCTATCGTAACTATTATATCGGTAAATATAATATTAATACTATATAGTTTATATAAGTCACGATAGCCGAGTGGTTAGGTGGTCGGAATATCTAGGCAAGGGACCCGAGTTCGTTCCCCAGGTGGCAGGCTCGTACCAAAGGGTTTTTCAAAAACTTATGTACGAATTATATCGTTGGCTTGGACATAAAGGCGAAATGGCGACGGGCTCACCACCTGTCACGTTGTCCCGAAAATATCTTCGGCGGAATGTAGGTCGAAGGGACTTAATTGTCTAGGCTAGACCTCTGTCTACCCCTGTATTGGGAATTGCGTGAAAATGTTTATCTATTTATATAATTTATATTTTCGTTTGTTGCCACTTGGTGAAATTGCATGTTATTACAATTCACTGTTACACACTTGTACACAATTCACTTTATTAATTCATTTTTTAATTTAACCTACCGCTTACGTCTTACGGCATCATCAGTCATTCAATTTTTGTGTTTAAACTACCCATTATAAATGAGGAACAACGTTAAAATAAAATATAATAAATTAGTAGACGGTAGGTAGAAATGTAGGGATAACACACCAAAAGCATTGCCATAAATGTCGAGGAAAATTAACAATAAAATATGAATAAATAATTAAGTAATCCAATCAAATCAAATCATTTATTTATCGATATAAGTAACATACATTAAATCCATCGATCGTCATTTCTTAAACTGCTAAATGAAATATAACTAAAAATAAATGAAACAAAACATGTCAGCATTTACTATTTTATTGTATACAAGTGTACGTACAACAATTAATTTTAATTATTTACTTATTTATTTCTATTTTATTTTAATATTACTTATCGACCTGATAGCATAGTTGGTACGAAAGAGAAAGAGTTTTTTTTCTCTTTTCCCGCAGGAAGAAGAGCAGATAGAAGAGATAACGAAGAGACAGCACTCGTCCAACTACCTGAACGCGCCGTTCAATGCAGTCTTTGCTTTAAAGGCTTTGTGGACACGCACGCGTGGAAGCATCACGTCGGGAAACACGATATAGTTGAGTCTAAACCTTATTGACTAGACACTATGGATGTGATTGCAAAGACAAACACTTTATTGGTATAATTGTCTTTTACTTATGAAATATGACGACGCCGGATCCAATCCCGCTAGAGGCAAACGTTTGTGGGACGGATTTTAATGTTTCATCTCTATTTATGTAAATATATATGTATCTAAATATATTTTACCGTTAGTTTTGGCATTGAGCCTATCGCCGTCTTAATTTCAAAACTAAAGTTGTTCCACATAGGCTTCAGTCGAAAATGGGTCGAAAATGTAGTCCACATTGGCTAGCCCTGCCTACCCCATTATGGTAAATTGCGTGAAAGAATTAAAAAGAGGAATTTAAAAAATTAACTGAAACGGGTGGGATCGAACCTGCAACCTCCATAGTACAGTGTCGATTCTGGCAACTCCTTATAGCATAGGCCTATGTCCTGTAGTGAACATTTACAGACGGATGCATTATGTTATGTTGGTCTCAGGTGGAGGACTAAATTGTCTAGATTTCTGTCCATTACAGTTGTGGGAAAGCCGTAATATTTACTTCTGTTATTTCTGTGATAGAACACTTCAGATACATAGCTATGTAGGCGTATAAGCTCTGCTATCTGCTATGTAGAATTTCATATCTTTAAAAAAGATAGCTTGAAATAATTCAAACCGTGAGTTCTGAGATCGATTCAAGGAAAAATCGACGACTAAAGGATTAATCTTTCGAAAACAGATTTTTTCGTTAGGTATTTTGAACAAAAACTGTATGCGTGTGTGTGTACATCGTGCTCGTACGTGCGTGTACATCGTACTCGTGCGCGTGTGTACATAGTGTGTATACATCGAGCTCGTGCGTGCGTATGTACATCGTGCTCGTACGTGCGTGTACATCGTACTCGTGCGCGCGTGTGTACATAGTGTGTATACATCGTGCTCGTACGTGCGTGTGTACAACTTGTGCGTGTGTGTGTGTTTGTATGTGTGTGTACGTGCGTGTGTACATCGTACTCGTGCGCGCGCGTGTGTACATAGTGTGTATACATCGTGCTCGATGCGTGCGTGTGTACATCGTGCTCGTACGTGCGTGTGTACATTGTGTGTATACATCGAGCTCGTGCGTGCGTGTGTACAACGTGTGCGTGCGTGTGTACAACTTGTGCGTGTGTGTACAACGTGTGCGTGCGTGTGTACATTGTGTGTATACATCGAGCTCGTGCGTGCGTGTACATCGTGCACGTGCGTGCGTGTGTACATTGTGTGTATACATCGAGCTCGTGCGTGCGTATGTACATCGTGCTCGTACGTGCGTGTACATCGTACTCGTGCGCGTGTGTACATAGTGTGTATACATCGTGCTCGTGCGTGCGTGTACATCGTGCTCGATGCGTGCGTGTGTACATCGTGCTCGTACGTGCGTGTGTACATTGTGTGTATACATCGTGCTCGTGCGTGCGTGTACATCGTGCTCGTACGTGCGTGTGTACAACTTGTGCGTGTGTGTGTACAACGTGCGTGTGTGTACATCGTGCACGTGCGTGCGTGTGTACATTGTGTGTATACATCGAGCTCGTGCGTGCGTATGTACATCGTGCTCGTACGTGCGTGTGTACATTGTGTGTATACATCGTGCTCGATGCGTGCGTGTGTACATTGTGTGTATACATCGTGCTCGTACGTGCGTGTGTACATTGTGTGTATACATCGAGCTCGTGCGTGCGTGTACATCGTACTCGTGCGCGCGTGTGTACATCGTACTCGTGCGCGTGTGTACATAGTGTGTATACATCGTGCTCGTACGTGCGTGTACATCGTACTCGTGCGCGTGTGTACATAGTGTGTATACATCGTGCTCGATGCGTGCGTGTGTGTACATCGTGCGCGTGCGTGCGTGTACATCGTGCTCGATGCGTGCGTGTGTACATCGTGCTCGATGCGTGCGTGTGTGTACATCGTGCTCGTACGTGCGTGTGTACAACGTGTGCGTGCGTGTGTACAACGTGTGCGTGCGTGTGTACATCGTGCTCGTGCGTGCGTGTACATCGTGCTCGTACGTGCGTGTACATCGTGCTCGTACGTGCGTGTGTACAACGTGTGCGTGCGTGTGTACATTGTGTGTATACATCGTGCTCGATGCGTGCGTGTGTACAACGTGTGCGTGCGTGTGTACAGTTTCGAAAAATACTCATCATGGATGGTCTTGCGCTTGGAAACAACGAAGGTAACACAAACATCCAAAACAAAAAAAGCGTTTCCTACATTGATCCGACCGGGAATCGAAACTGGGACCTCAGAGCTGAATGAAATGAAAAACGGCGTGTACGGCACTCGTGCACGAAGGTCGTCAAATAAACATAATAATAAACTTTGTGTGTGGTTTGTAAAGAAATCTGTCTACAACAAATTTTCCAGGCCACAGATGATAGCTCGATACTGCCGCCGGAAATAACTGAAATTATAAAAATCAAGCCAAAGAGAGGTCGCCCGAGGAAGAATGGCGATACGAATGTGGAGGCGAAGGAACGCAAGCCCCGGCGGACGAGGAATACGGGCGGCGTCACTGATGATGAAATAGATCTGGAGGAATATGTCACTATAATAAAACTATCGGTAAATATAAACATCTTCATGCCATTCTCAATGCGGGGGTTTGACAGAGGTCTAGGACAATTAAATCCTTTCGGTGCACCTTCTACCGAAGATATTTTTGGGACAACGTGACAGGTGGCAAGGCCGTCACCGTTTTATACCAAAGCCAACGATATACATCGTACATAAGTTTCTGAAAAAACCCATTGGTTTTTTTTTCAGAAACTTACGTACCTACTGACTTACCATCTGTGGTTCGAACACAGGATTGACACGAATTCGATCACCCTACCACTCGGCTATCGTAACTATTATATCGGTAAATATAATATTAATACTATATAGTTTATATAAGTCACGATAGCCGAGTTGTTGGGTGGTCGGAATTTCGAGTCGAGAGACCCGAGTTCGATCCCCAGGTGGCAGGCTCGTACCAAAGTTTTCAAAACTTATGTACGAATTATATCGTTGGCTTGGACATAAAGGCGAAATGGCGACGGGCTCACCACCTGTCACGTTGTCCCGAAAATATCTTCGGTGGAAGGTGGGTCAAAGGGACTTAATTGTCTAGACTTGACCTCTGTCTACCCCTGTATTGGGAATTGCGTGAAAATGTTTATCTATTTATATAATTTATATTTTCGTTTGTTGTCACTTGGTGAAATTGCATGTTATTACAATTCACTGTTACACACTTGTACACAATTCACTTTATTAATTCATTTTTTAATTTAACCTACCGCTTACGTCTTACGGCATCATCAGTCATTCAATTTTTGTGTTTAAACTACCCATTATAAATGAGGAACAACGTTAAAATAAAATATAATAAATTAGTAGACGGTAGGTAGAAATGTAGGGATAACACACCAAAAGCATTGCCATAAATGTCGAGGAAAATTAACAATAAAATATGAATAAATAATTAAGTAATCCAATCAAATCAAATCATTTATTTATCGATATAAGTAACATACATTAAATCCATCGATCGTCATTTCTTAAACTGCTAAATGAAATATAACTAAAAATAAATGAAACAAAACATGTCAGCATTTACTATTTTATTGTATACAAGTGTACGTACAACAATTAATTTTAATTATTTACTTATTTATTTCTATTTTATTTTAATATTACTTATCGACCTGATAGCATAGTTGGTACGAAAGAGAAAGAGTTTTTTTTCTCTTTTCCCGCAGGAAGAAGAGCAGATAGAAGAGATAACGAAGAGACAGCACTCGTCCAACTACCTGAACGCGCCGTTCCAATGCAGTCTTTGCTTTAAAGGCTTTGTGGACACGCACGCGTGGAAGCATCACGTCGGGAAACACGATATAGTTGAGTCTAAACCTTATTGACTAGACACTATGGATGTGATTGCAAAGACAAACACTTTATTGGTATAATTGTCTTTTACTTATGAAATATGACGACGCCGGATCCAATCCCGCTAGAGGCAAACGTTTGTGGGACGGATTTTAATGTTTCATCTCTATTTATGTAAATATATATGTATCTAAATATATTTTACCGTTAGTTTTGGCATTGAGCCTATCGCCGTCTTAATTTCAAAACTAAAGTTGTTCCACATAGGCTTCAGTCGAAAATGGGTCGAAAATGTAGTCCACATTGGCTAGCCCTGCCTACCCCATTATGGTAAATTGCGTGAAAATGTTTATCTATTTATATAATTTATATTTTCGTTTGTTGTCACTTGGTGAAATTGCATGTTATTACAATTCACTGTTACACACTTGTACAATTTACTTTATTAATTCATTTTTAATTTAACCTACCGCTTACGTCTTACTGCATCATCAGTCATTCAATTTTGTGTTTAAACTACCCATTATAAATGAGGAACAACGTTAAAATAAAAAAAATATAAAAAAAATATAAAAAAAATATAAAAAAAATATAAAAAAAATATAAAAAAAATATAAAAAAAATATAAAAAAAATATAAAAAAAATATAAAAAAAATATAAAAAAAATATAAAAAAAATATAAAAAAAATATAAAAAAAATATAAAAAAAATATAAAAAAAATATAAAAAAAATATAAAAAAAATATAAAAAAAATATAAAAAAAATATAAAAAAAATATCTTCACGCAATTCCCAATACAGGGGTAGACAGAGGTCAAGTCTAGACAATTAAGTCCCTTTGACCCACCTTCCACCGAAGATATTTTTGGGACAACGTGACAGGTGGCAAGGCCGTCACCGTTTTATACCAAAGCCAACGATATACATCGTACATAAGTTTTGAAAAACTCATTGGTACTGCCACCTGGGGATCGAACTCGGGTCTCTCGACTCGAAATTCCGGCCACCAACAACTCGGCTATCATGACTTCAACTATATAAATACTTATATACATAGATAGGGACAACATCGCATACATTGCTACGATTCCGAATAGTAAATAGCTAAAGCAACCGTGTCATGGAATCGGAAACAACGAAGATACCACACACTCAGACCCGAGACAATGTACAAAAAGTAGTTTTCTACATCGACCCATCCGGGAATCTCTGGCAACACCATGAAATCTGGTTTACATAATATAATGCTTATACACAATTACAGAATTAAACGGTAGAAGTGTATGTATGTATGTATGTATGTATGTATGTATGTATGTATGTATGTATGTATGTATGTATGTATGTATGTATGTATGTATGTATGTATGTATGTATGTATGTATGTATGTATGTATGTATGTATGTATGTATGTATGTATGTATGTATGTATGTATGTATGTATGTATGTATGTATGTATGTATGTATGTATGTATGTATGTATGTATGTATGTATGTATGTATGTATGTATGTATGTATGTATGTATGTATGTATGTATGTATGTATGTATGTATGTATGTATGTATGTATGTATGTATGTATGTATGTATGTATGTATGTATGTATGTATGTATGTATGTATGTATGTATGTATGTATGTATGTATGTATGTATGTATGTATGTATGTATGTATGTATGTATGTATGTATGTATGTATGTATGTATGTATGTATGTATGTATGTATGTATGTATGTATGTATGTATGTATGTATGTATGTATGTATGTATGTATGTATGTATGTATGTATGTATGTATGTATGTATGTATGTATGTATGTATGTATGTATGTATGTATGTATGTATGTATGTATGTATGTATGTATGTATGTATGTATGTATGTATGTATGTATGTATGTATGTATGTATGTATGTATGTATGTATGTATGTATGTATGTATGTATGTATGTATGTATGTATGTATGTATGTATGTATGTATGTATGTATGTATGTATGTATGTATGTATGTATGTATGTATGTATGTATGTATGTATGTATGTATGTATGTATGTATGTATGTCCAAACCAAAAAAAGCGTTTCCTACATTGATCCGACCGGGAATCGAAACTGGGACCTCAGAGCTGAATGAAATGAAAAACGGCGTGTACGGCACTCGTGCACGAAGGTCGTCAAATAAACATAATAATAAACTTTGTGTGTGGTTTGTAAAGAAACCTGTCTACAACAAATTTTCCAGGCCACAGATGATAGCTCGATACTGCCGCCGGAAATAACTGAAATTATAAAAAGCAAGCCAAAGAGAGGTCGCCCGAGGAAGAATGGCGATACGAATGTGGAGGCGAAGGAACGCAAGCCCCGGCGGACGAGGAATACGGGCGGCGTCACTGATGATGAAATAGATCTGGAGGAATATGTCACTATAATAAAACTATCGGTAAATATAAACATCTTCATGCCATTCTCAATGCGGGGGGTTTGACAGAGGTCTAGGACAATTAAATCCTTTCGGTGCACCTTCTACCGAAGATATTTTTGGGACAACGTGACAGGTGGCAAGGCCGTCACCGTTTTATACCAAAGCCAACGATATACATCGTACATAAGTTTCTGAAAAAACCCATTGGTTTTTTTTTTTTTTCAGAAACACGTACCTACGAGCTTACCATCTGTGGTTCGAACACAGGATTGACACGAATTCCGATCACCCTACCACTCGGCTATCGTAACTATTATATCGGTAAATATAATATTAATACTATATAGTTTATATAAGTCACGATAGCCGAGTGGTTAAATAATCGGAATATCTAAACAAGGACCCGAGTTCGTTCCCCAGGTGGCAGGCTTACCAATGAGTTTTCAAAAACTTATGTACGAATTATATCGTTGGCTTGGACATAAAGGCGAAATGGCGACGGGCTCACCACCTGTCACGTTGTCCCGAAAATATCTTCGGCGGAATGTAGGTCGAAGGGACTTAATTGTCTAGGCTAGACCTCTGTCTACCCCTGTATTGGGAATTGCGTGAAAATGTTTATCTATTTATATAATTTATATTTTCGTTTGTTGTCACTTGGTGAAATTGCATGTTATTACAATTCACTGTTACACACTTGTACACAATTCACTTTATTAATTCATTTTTTAATTTAACCTACCGCTTACGTCTTACGGCATCATCAGTCATTCAATTTTTGTGTTTAAACTACCCATTATAAATGAGGAACAACGTTAAAATAAAATATAATAAATTAGTAGACGGTAGGTAGAAATGTAGGGATAACACACCAAAAGCATTGCCATAAATGTCGAGGAAAATTAACAATAAAATATGAATAAATAATTAAGTAATCCAATCAAATCAAATCATTTATTTATCGATATAAGTAACATACATTAAATCCATCGATCGTCATTTCTTAAACTGCTAAATGAAATATAACTAAAAATAAATGAAACAAAACATGTCAGCATTTACTATTTTATTGTATACAAGTGTACGTACAACAATTAATTTTAATTATTTACTTATTTATTTCTATTTTATTTTAATATTACTTATCGACCTGATAGCATAGTTGGTACGAAAGAAAGAGTTTTTCTCTTTTCCGCAGGAAGAAGAGCAGATAGAAGAGATAACGAAGAGACAGCACTCGTCCAACTACCTGAACGCGCCGTTCAATGCAGTCTTTGCTTTAAAGGCTTTGTGGACACGCACGCGTGGAAGCATCACGTCAGGAAACACGATATAGTTGAGTCTAAACCTTATTGACTAGACACTATGGATGTGATTGCAAAGACAAACACTTTATTGGTATAATTGTCTTTTACTTATGAAATATGACGACGCCGGATCCAATCCCGCTAGAGGCAAACGTTTGTGGGACGGATTTTAATGTTTCATCTCTATTTATGTAAATATATATGTATCTAAATATATTTTACCGTTAGTTTTGGCATTGAGCCTATCGCCGTCTTAATTTCAAAACTAAAGTTGTTCACATAGGCTTCAGTCGAAAATGGGTCGAAAATGTAGTCCACATTGGCTAGCCCTGCCTACCCCATTATGGTAAATTGCGTGAAAATGTTTATCTATTTATATAATTTATATTTTCGTTTGTTGTCACTTGGTGAAATTGCATGTTATTACAATTCACTGTTACACACTTGTACACAATTCACTTTATTAATTCATTTTTTAATTTAACCTACCGCTTACGTCTTACTGCATCATCAGTCATTCAATTTTTGTGTTTAAACTACCCATTATAAATGAGGAACAACGTTAAAATAAAATATAATAAATTAGTAGACGGTAGGTAGAAATGTAGGATAACACACCAAAAGCATTGCCATAAATGTCGAGGAAAATTAACAATAAAATATGAATAAATAATTAAGTAATCAATCAAATCAAATCATTTATTTATCGATATAAGTAACATACATTAAATCCATCGATCGTCAT
Organism: Sericinus montela; assembly: GCA_029286605.1. Taxonomy (NCBI): domain Eukaryota; kingdom Metazoa; phylum Arthropoda; class Insecta; order Lepidoptera; family Papilionidae; genus Sericinus; species Sericinus montela. The sequence continues at coordinate 755,950 of JAGSMR010000100.1, forward strand.
TTCTTAAACTGCTAAATGAAATATAACTAAAAATAAATGAAACAAAACATGTCAGCATTTACTATTTTATTGTATACAAGTGTACGTACAACAATTAATTTTAATTATTTACTTATTTATTTCTATTTTATTTAATATTACTTATCGACCTGATAGCATAGTTGGTACGAAAGAGAAAGAGTTTTTCTCTTTTCCGCAGGAAGAAGAGCAGATAGAAGAGATAACGAAGAGACAGCACTCGTCCAACTACCTGAACGCGCCGTTCCAATGCAGTCTTTGCTTTAAAGGCTTTTGTGGACACGCACGCGTGGAAGCATCACGTCGGGAAACACGATATAGTTGAGTCTAAACCTTATTGACTAGACACTATGGATGTGATTGCAAAGACAAACACTTTATTGGTATAATTGTCTTTTACTTATGAAATATGACGACGCCGGATCCAATCCCGCTAGAGGCAAACGTTTGTGGGACGGATTTTAATGTTTCATCTCTATTTATGTAAATATATATGTATCTAAATATATTTTACCGTTAGTTTTGGCATTGAGCCTATCGCCGTCTTAATTTCAAAACTAAAGTTGTTCCACATAGGCTTCAGTCGAAAATGGGTCGAAAATGTAGTCCACATTGGCTAGCCCTGCCTACCCCATTATGGTAAATTGCGTGAAAATGTTTATCTATTTATATAATTTATATTTTCGTTTGTTGTCACTTGGTGAAATTGCATGTTATTACAATTCACTGTTACACACTTGTACACAATTTACTTTATTAATTCATTTTTTAATTTAACCTACCGCTTACGTCTTACTGCATCATCAGTCATTCAATTTTGTGTTTAAACTACCCATTATAAATGAGGAACAACGTTAAAATAAAAAATATAAAAAAATATCTTCACGCAATTCCCAATACAGGGGTAGACAGAGGTCAAGTCTAGACAATTAAGTCCCTTTGACCCACCTTCCACCGAAGATAATTTCGGGACAACGTGACAGGTGGTGAGCCCGTCGCCGCCTTTATGTCCAAGCCAACGATGAAATTCGTACATAAGTTTTTGAAAAACTCATTGGTACTGCCACCTGGGGATCGAACTCAGGTCTCTCGACTCGAAATTCCGGCCACCCAACAACTCGGCTATCATGACTTCAACTATATAAATACTTATATACATAGATAGGGACAACATCGCATACATTGCTACGATTCCGAATAGTAAATAGCTAAAGCAACCGTGTCATGGAATCGGAAACAACGAAGATACCACACACACTCAGACCCGAGACAATGTACAAAAAGTAGTTTTTCTACATCGACCCATCCGGGAATCTCTGGCAACACCATGAAATCTGGTTTACATAATATAATGCTTATACACAATTACAGAATTAAACGGTAGAAGTGTATGTATGTATGTACTAATCGTAAACTTATAATTGGGTACCTTCTGATATACAGAGCTGACTAACTCTATAAAGTATGGACGAGCAGCTGTCGCCGATTCTTGCAACCAAAACGGAGATGGAGAGAAACCATAACGGTTTCACTAAAATGTATCAAACTCGAAAAATTGTTTCCTGTTTCTAATAATTTATATAATATTTACAATACTTATTAACTGTCAATAGTCACGATAGTCCAGTGGTTGGGTGGTCGAAATTTCGGTCAAGAGACTCGAGTTTGATCTCCAGGTGGCAGGCTTACCAATGAGTTTTCAAAAAATTATGTACGAATTATATCGTCGACTTGGACAAGACGAAAATATCCTTCGGTGGAAGGTGGGCCGAAAGGACTTAATTGTCTAGACCTCTGTCTACCCCTGTATTGGGAATTGCGTGAAGATATTTATTTATTTATTTATTTATTTATTTATTTATTTATTTATTTATTTATTTATTTATTTATTTATTTATTTATTTATTTATTTATTTATTTATTTATTTATTTATTTATTTATTTATTTATTTATTTATTTATTTATTTATTTATTTATTTATTTATTTATTTATTTATTTATTTATTTATTTATTTATTTATTTATTTATCTTCACGCACCCCTAATACAGGGGTAGACAGAGGTCAAGTCTAGACAATTAAGTCCCTTTGACCCACCTTCCACCGAAGATAATTTCGGGACAACGTGACAGGTGGTGAGCCCGTCGCCGCCTTTATGTCCAAGCCAACGATGAAATTCGTACATAAGTTTTTGAAAAACTCATTGGTACTGCCACCTGGGGATCGAACTCGGGTTCTCGACTCGAAATTCCGGCCACCCAACAACTCGGCTATCATGACTTCAACTATATAAATACTTATATACATAGATAGGGACAACATCGCATACATTGCTACGATTCCGAATAGTAAATAGCTAAAGCAACCGTGTCATGGAATCGGAAACAACGAAGATACCACACACACTCAGACCCGAGACAATGTACAAAAAGTAGTTTTTCTACATCGACCCATCCGGGAATCTCTGGCAACACCATGAAATCTGGTTTACATAATATAATGCTTATACACAATTACAGAATTAAACGGTAGAAGTGTATGTATGTATGTATGTATGTATGTATGTATCTAAATATATTTTACCGTTAGTTTTGGCATTGAGCCTATCGCCGTCTTAATTTCAAAACTAAAGTTGTTCCACATAGGCTTCAGTCGAAAATGGGTCGAAATGTAGTCCACATTGGCTAGCCCTGCCTACCCCATTATGGTAAATTGCGTGAAAGAATTAAAAAGAGGAATTTAAAAAATTAACTGAAACGGGTGGGATCGAACCTGCAACCTACATAGTACAGTGTCGATTCTGGCAACTCCTTATAGCATAAGCATAGGCCTATGTCCTGTAGTGAACATTTACAGACGGATGCATTATGTTATGTTGGTTCTCAGGTGGAGGACTAAATTGTCTAGATTTCTGTCCATTACAGTTGTGGGAAAGCCGTAATATTTACTTCTGTTATTTCTGTGATAGAACACTTCAGATACATAGCTATGTAGGCGTATAAGCTCTGCTATCTGCTATGTAGAATTTCATATCTTTAAAAAAGATAGCTTGAAATAATTCAAACCGTGAGTTCTGAGATCGATTCAAGGAAAAATCGACGACTAAAGGATTAATCTTTCGAAAACAGATTTTTTCGTTAGGTATTTTGAACAAAAACTGTATGCGTGTGTGTGTGTTTGTATGTGTGTGTACGTGCGTGTGTACATTGTGCGCGTGCGTGCATGTGTACATCGTACTCGTGCGCGTGTGTGTACATAGTGTGTATACATCGTGCTCGTGCGTGCGTGTGTACATCGTGCTCGTGCGTGCGTGTGTACATCGTACTCGTGCGTGCGTGTACATCGTGCTCGTGCGTGTGTACATCGTGCGCGTGCGTGCGTGTGTACAACTTGTGCGTGTGTGTACAACGTGCGTGCGTGTGTACAACGTGCGTGTGTGTACATCGTGCTCGTGCGTGTGTACATCGTACTCGTGCGCGCGTGTGTACATCGTGCTCGTGCGTGTGTACATCGAGCTCGTGCGTGCGTGTGTACATCGTGCACGTGCGTGCGTGTGTACATCGTGCGCGTGCGTGCGTGTGTACATCGTGCTCGTACGTGCGTGTGTACATTGTGTGTATACATCGTGCTCGTGCGTGCGTGTGTACATCGTGCTCGTGCGTGCGTGTGTACATCGTGCTCGTGCGTGCGTGTGTACATCGTACTCGTGCGCGCGTGTGTACATCGTGCTCGTGCGTGCGTGTGTACATCGTGCTCGTGCGTGCGTGTGTACATCGTACTCGTGCGCGCGTGTGTACATAGTGTGTATACATCGTGCTCGTGCGTGCGTATGTACATCGTGCTCGTGCGTGCGTGTGTACATCGTGCGCGTGCTTGCGTGTGTACATCGTGCTCGTACGTGCGCGTGTACAACTTGTGCGTGTGTGTGTACAACGTGTGCGTGCGTGTGTACAACTTGTGCGTGTGTGTGTACAACGTGTGCGTGCGTGTGTACAACTTGTGCGTGTGTGTGTACAACGTGTGCGTGCGTGTGTACAACTTGTGCGTGTGCAGAGCGCGGGCGAGCTGCAGTGCGCGGTGTGCAAGTTCCGCTTCAAGACCAAGCGCACGCTGCAGAAGCACGCCGCCAACCACGAGAAGAAGTACGCCTGCAAGGCCTGCACCTACGTCTCCAAGACCACGTGAGTCTACACTGCACCACACACATTTTTACATAATATTAAAATAAAAAAAAATATAAAAAAAAATATCTTCACGCAATTCCCAATACAGGGGTAGACAGAGGTCAAGTCTAGACAATTAAGTACCTTTGACCCACCTTCCACCGAAGATAATTTCGGGACAACGTGACAGGTGGTGAGCCCGTCGCCGCCTTTATGTCCAAGCCAACGATGAAATTCGTACATAAGTTTTTGAAAAACTCATTGGTACTGCCACCTGGGGATCGAACTCGGGTCTCTCGACTCGAAATTCCGGCCAACCAACAACTCGGCTATCATGACTTCAACTATATAAATACTTATATACATAGATAGGGACAACATCGCATACATTGCTACGATTCCGAATAGTAAATAGCTAAAGCAACCGTGTCATGGAATCGGAAACAACGAAGATACCACACACACTCAGACCCGAGACAATGTACAAAAAGTAGTTTTTCTACATCGACCCATCCGGGAATCTCTGGCAACACCATGAAATCTGGTTTACATAATATAATGCTTATACACAATTACAGAATTAAACGGTAGAAGTGTATGTATGTATGTACTAATCGTAAACTTATAATTGGGTACCTTCTGATATACAGAGCTGACTAACTCTATAAAGTATGGACGAGCAGCTGTCGCCGATTCTTGCAACCAAAACGGAGATGGAGAGAGAAACCATAACGGTTTCACTAAAATGTATCAAACTCGAAAAATTGTTTCCTGTTTCTAATAATTTATATAATATTTACAATACTTATTAACTGTCAATAGTCACGATAGTCCAGTGGTTGGGTGGTCGAAATTTCGGTCAAGAGACTCGAGTTTGATCTCCAGGTGGCAGGCTTACCAATGAGTTTTTCAAAAAAAAAAATTATGTACGAATTATATCGTCGACTTGGACAAGACGAAAATATCCTTCGGTGGAAGGTGGGCCGAAAGGACTTAATTGTCTAGACTAGTCCTCTACGCCTGTATTAGGAAATGCGTGAAGATATTTTTTTATTTATTAACTAAAAATTACCCCGACTAGCCCTACTTCTCGTGGCATGGTACCAACAACGCTGGCTACATTTCCACGTTGAATGGCTAGACTTAACCGTTGAGCGAGAAAAGAACCAGCCCTCTTGTCACCGGTGGCTGCGATCAGTCGCGGATACGATTCCTGTATAAATGTAATTAATATTATTTTATAATAATATTTATATATTTATTGTTATCTTCACTTTAATCCCTGACAGGAGTGGCAGAGGCAGATCGCCAGTGTCCCACATTCCCCTACGCCCTTCTTTCGCTTCTTTCCAGATTCATCATCTTCTTCATACATGCACGTCTAGGTATCCAGTGCTCTGGGCCTCTCTCTTCGAGCAATTTGCTCCCTTGGTCTTCGAAAGTTAATCTCCAGTCTACCTCGACACCTTTTAATATTAACTTTCACGCTATATATAAAATAATATTAATTTTCTATTATCGTGACAGTTATAATTTATTACTTTTATTACTTTTGACAAAGTTGTGTTGGAGTCTGGTCTATTAGTTATTGTACTAGAAACAAATAATCAACCTCAGAAATAAAAGTTAAACACGCCACATTTGAATCACGTCGCGTGTTTACGTTTAAATTTGAAATGAGACGTCAATGTGACTCATGTAGAGAGTTAACGCGAGAATGCCATTTATTTGAATTGATGTTTATCGGACTTTATTTAATATTAAATAGTGTGTTGAAATGAAAAGATTGTTAGCCCACGTTCCATCATGTATCAGTTTTGGTCTGGTATTTTTCGAGATTGTTATCCCGCCATCTGTCCGTAGCCAATACTATTTACAAAGCTTTTCACTTATTTTTAACACGCTTTTATTGGCTTCACCTGTATGTTTGTATGTTTGTAACCGACTTCTTTGGGCGCGATTTTGACCCCACTTTAAACTGTCAGATTTCGTTCATACTTTGTAGGTTTATCGAGGACCGATGACAATACAATAATTTGATAAAAAAAACTAAAAAGTAAAAAATAAATAATAGTTTAAAAAAACTAAACTACTCTACTAACTAGTTTTTTTTAACTATTATTTATTTTATATGTGTATATATGCATACGTTACCCGAGTCCTAGAGTGTCTGTTTGTAATTTTGAAATGACCGTTTTTTTGCTACATGTATATGAATATATATTCGGTATATACACCAAAATATATTTTTTTTCAATTTTGTTTGTGTGTCTCTTTGTTCTGGATAATCTCTAAAACGGCTGGACTGATTTTAACAGGACTTTCACTGACAAATAGCTAATGTTATAAGTTATAATTAGGGTTCCGCGTTCAGTGTCAAACTGCAGGCAAAGCTGCGGGGGGCAGCTTGTCGAACATAATTCTAAAAAAAAACGTTGGAATAAGCCAAAATACCATATATTTCACTAGATATTTGACTAGTTCTTTGTAAATCATCTTTTAATTTAAAGTTCCTTCTTTTAGAACACAAGCGAAGCAGCATCAAAGATGGCACAAAGGCGTTACATACAAATGCCAGCACTGCAATGAAATATCCACGTGAGTAAATACATTCATATAAGTGGACAACTTTACATACATTGCTCCGATCCCAAAGTAAGCAGCTAAAGCACTTGTGGAATGTAATCGGATACAAAGAAGGCATCTTCTTACATACATAATGGCCTGTGAAAGTCCATTGCAGGACATAGGCCTGTCCCATATGGAGGATTTGCTATAATCGCCACGCTTGGCAGGCGGATTGGCGATCGCAGTAGCAGACCACTCGCACCTCGGACGCTGCTGCCCATCTTGGTTTGATATTTTTAGAGATGGTTATCTCGCCATCTATCGGTTACCATAACATTATTGAAGACTGTTTCTCTCAGTCGTCTCTTACGACATCCACGGGAAGAAAGGCAGTGGAAGTATTATTACACCGTTACCACACGGTTAGGGCATCATCATATAACAAGAAGTAAGTCAAACAGATTCAACACGCTTCTTTTTGATATAATTATTTAACCTTGTCGCGGATTTTGTCATGGGTGGGGGAAGATATTTTTGGGGCAACGTGACATGTAGCGAGCCCGTTGCCATCTTTATATCCAAGCCTACTATATAAATCGTACATAAGTTTTGAAAAAAAAAAAAACCCCATTGGTACGAGCCTTCCACCTGAGGATCGAACTCGGATAACTCGAATTCGGATCACACTACCACACGGCTATCGTGCTATCAAAATTGGGCCTCGACTATGATAATGGTGAAGTTTCACCAAGAGACAATAATCGTGTTACAACATATTGTAATATATAATCTTTAACATGTCGTTACGTTTTTAAGTCACGATAAGTCACGATAGCCGAGTGGTTGGGTGGTCGGAATTTCGTGTCAAGAGACCCGAGTTCGATCCCCAGGTGGCAGTGTCAATGAGTTTTTCAAAAACTTATGTACGAATTACATCGTTGGCTTGGACATAAAGACGGCGACGGGCTGTCACGTTGTCCCGGAAATATCTTCGGTGGAAGAGAGAGACTTAATTGTCTAGACTAGACCCCCGTCTACCCCTGTATTGGGAATTGCGTGAAGATATTTATTTTAGTTATTTTGTTATGTTTTTTCTGTTTGGGTGTCTGGTCCAGCAAGTGGACGTCGTACTTGAGCCACGTGCGCATGAAGCACCCGTCTGAGTTCATCTGCGGCTCGTGCGGGTACTCGTTCGTCAGCAAGCTGGGCCTCGCCATGCACCGCACCATGATGCACAAGCACCAAGTGAGCCCCTCCCCCCCCCGTCCCACTCTGTGCATACCGCGTGCCTGCAGCCGGACCCCCATCTCTAACTTTTCTTTTTTTTATAGAAAAGGGAGGCAACCGAGCAGGTGGCTCATGTGATAGTAAGAGGCATAGCAGATACGTTGCCTCCCTTAGAGTGCCCTCCAATTTGGGGGAAGGGGATGTGTGGGCCACCGGTTACCTGCACTCACCAGACGAAACGCAGAAGTGTGTTAGACTTCTAATTTACGCCGGTATTCTGTGAGGTCGTGGTACTTCCCCGGTCGAGGCGGCCCATTCATGCAACAACTAAAGCTGATGCGTGGCGTCTACCACTCTTATAACTAGGAGGCCTCAGTGGTTACGAGACCACTGAGTTCCTATTAATGCAATTTTATTGGTTTTCAAAGCATATCTATGCTGAACTTTTATGTTATTAAATTAAAGAGAAAAAAGTGTTAACATTTTTAAAATTTCAACTGACACGGGCGGGATTCGAACCCGCGACCTTCGCCGGTCCGTGGCGACGCTCTCACCTCCGAGCCACCGTGTCTTACACGCATCAGTTGAAATTTTAAATCTGTATTCTCTTATAATACCACTGAGTTCTCCTTGTTACAGCTTGTAATTTGTAATCAATCAATATAATAATTTATTTGTCAGAATGTAGTCACATGAAATCTTTTTGTTTTATGTATAGTTATTTAAAAAGTTTGATAATTTAATATTGGGTTGCATATGTATATTATAATTAATGTCAATAATATAAAAAAGGTCACGATAGCCGAGTGGTTGGATGGTCGGGATTTCGAGTCGAGAGACCCGAGTCCGATCCCCAGGTGACAGGCTCGTACCATTGGGTTTTTCAAAAAAATTATGAACGAATTATATCGTTGGCTTGGACATAAAGAATCAAGACATCTTCGGTGAAAGAAAAGAGTCTTTAATTGACTAGATCTCTGTCTACCCCTATATTGGGAATTGCGTGAAGATATTTATTTTATTTTAACTTAAACTCTTTGGCAATACTTTTCGAGAAAAAAAATCTTAACTAAAGTGCCTAAAGGGTTTTCCTTCAATGGTTATTACTAGTTTGATACAGGGCCTGTCTGTGGCACGCTACGCCACTGGTAAAGAGCAATTGAAATGACAGGGCATGAGATAATCCAGTATAGCATTCAGAAGTTACAAAGCATGCGTAATCTAGGAATAACATTTTTACGGATATCCATAGACCACAGCGGTCACCAACCTTCGACAGTATTTATACCCTTGTTACAAGTAAATTAAGTAAAATATAACGATAACAAAACAAATAGAACATCTTTGTAAATGAGGAACAAAATAGGTTTTAGTATATGACCCTGAGGTACACATATTTTACATCACAGCCTGATGAAATGTCAAGCCAAAGCTTAGCTGAAGTGGTTAAAAGGAATATTATATATTTCCCTTTTTTGTTATTATATATTATGTGTGTGTTTTAGTATTTTTTTTTTTTCAAATACTTTGTGCTGCTATGCTTTGCACGCGGCTATCGTGAAGTTTTATGATGATATCGTGACAATATCATTATAAATCTATTGTTATAGTCAGCACTTTTATAAATTCAAGATAGAATAGACAATCACGATTGCCTAGTGGTAGTAGTTGGTGATCGGAATTCGAGTCAAGAGATCCGAGTTCGATCCCCAAGGCTCGTACCAGTGGGTTGTTTCAAAAGAACTTTTGTACGATTTATATCGTTGGCTTGGACATAAAGAATCAAGACATCTTCGGTGAAAGAAAAGAGTCTTTAATTGACTAGATCTCTGTCTACCCCTGTTTTGGGAATGGAATGAATATAATAATAATTTCAGGACAAGTCGGAAACGGAGGACAGTAAGCAAGATGGTCCGTATTGCGAGCAGTGTGACGTTAAGTTCACATCGGAGGAGGCGTGGAAAAGGCACATGGTGACTTCTGTTAAACACACGCAGAGCACCGACTTCAAGTTAGTTTTAGTTATGTGTATATATAATAATTTATTTGTCAGAATGTAGTCACATGAAATCTTTTGTTTTATGTATAGTTATTTAAAAGTTTGATAATTTAATATTGGGTTGCATATGTATATTATAATTAATGTCAATAATATAAAAAGGTCACGATAGCCGAGTGGTTGGATGGTCGGGATTTCGAGTCGAGAGACCTGAGTCCGATCCCCAGGTGACAGGCTCGTACCAGTGGGTTGTTTCAAAAGAACTTTTGTACGATTTATATCGTTGGCTTGGACATAAAGAATCAAGACATCTTCGGTGAAAGAAAAGAGTCTTTAATTGACTAGATCTCTGTCTACCCCTGTTTTGGGAATGGAATGAATATAATAATTTATTTGTCAGAATGTAGTCACATGAAATCTTTTTGTTTTATGTATAGTTATTTAAAAGTTTGATAATTTAATATTGGGTTGCATATGTATATTATAATTAATGTCAATAATATAAAAAGGTCACGATAGCCGAGTGGTTGGATGGTCGGGATTTCGAGTCGAGAGACCTGAGTCCGATCCCCAGGTGACAGGCTCGTACCAGTGGGTTGTTTCAAAAGAACTTTTGTACGATTTATATCGTTGGCTTGGACATAAAGAATCAAGACATCTTCGGTGAAAGAAAAGAGTCTTTAATTGACTAGATCTCTGTCTACTATATTGGGGTGCGTGAAGATATTTATTTTATTTTAACTTAAACTCTTTGGCAATACTTTTCGAGAAAAAAATCTTAACTAAAGTGCCTAAAGGGTTTTCCTTCAATGGTTATTACTAGTTTGATACAGGGCCTGTCTGTGGCACGCTACGCCACTGGTAAAGAGCAATTGAAATGACAGGGCATGAGATAATCCAGTATAGCATTCAGAAGTTACAAAGCATGCGTAATCTAGGAATAACATTTTTACGGATATCCATAGACCACAGCGGTCACCAACCTTCGACAGTATTTATACCCTTGTTACAAGTAAATTAAGTAAAATATAACGATAACAAAACAAATAGAACATCTTTGTAAATGAGGAACAAAATAGGTTTTAGTATATGACCCTAGAATTTTGTATTTTTACATCACAGCCTGATGAAATGTCAAGCCAAAGCTTAGCTGAAGTGGTTAAAAGGAATATTATATATTTCCCTTTTTGTTATTATATATATTATGTGTGTGTTTTAGTATTTTTTTTTTTCAAATACTTTGTGCTGCTATGCTTTGCACGCGGCTATCGTGAAGTTTTGCCAGTGATATCGTGACAATATCATTATAAATCTATTGTTATAATTAACACTTTTATAAATTCAAGATAGAATAGACAATCACGATTGCCTAGTGGTAGTAGTTGGTGATCGGAATTCGAGTCAAGAGATCCGAGTTCGATCTGAGCTCGTACCAGTGGGTTGTTTCAAAAGAACTTTTGTACGATTTATATCGTTGGCTTGGACATAAAGACGGCGACGGGCTCACCACCTGTTACGTTGTCCAAAAAAATGTCTTCGGTGGAAAGTGGGTCGAAAGGTCTAGACCTCTGTCTACCCCTGTTTTGGGAATGGAATGAATATAATAATAATTTCAGGACAAGTCGGAAACGGAGGACAGTAAGCAAGATGGTCCGTATTGCGAGCAGTGTGACGTTAAGTTCACATCGGAGGAGGCGTGGAAAGGCACATGGTGACTTCTGTTAAACACACGCAGAGCACCGACTTCAAGTTAGTTTTAGTTATGTGTATATATAATAATTCCAAATTGACAGCTTTCACTAAACGCATATGAGAGTACGCTACTTACATAAAAAAATTATCTGCCTGTATGTTTGTCTGTTTGTTCCGGCTAATATCTGAAACGACTGGACCATTTCAAGCGAGACTCACTGATCTGATAGGTGGCTGATGTTGGGGTTGGGAAGTAGAATAAATGGGAATTTGATTTCATTTCATTGTGACAGCCCATGCCAGTTGACTTTATAAAATTAGTATTTAAATTTTTAATTACTAAAAGCCCAGCATGATTAAAAATTAACTAAAAGTATTACGAAGATGGGAAAGTCAACAAAACTCAGTTATCCCGACGTGCGTTTGTTAAATAATACCAATCTTGTAGAAGAGATTAGTATATATCTCTATGGTAGTCTCACGGAGCAGGCAGCATCAGAGATAATGCGTGAAGATTCACGTTATTAATGAAAACGGAAATATTGATTTAGATTGGAAAAATAACTGAAATAAATTACATAGTAACCAGGAGAGACCGAACAAAGAACATCGTTTTATATGTTAAGGTAAATAGTATTGCTTTGTTTTTTTTTTTTTCAAATACTTTGTGCTGCTATGCTTTGCACGCGGCTATCGTGAAGTTTTATGATGATATCGTGACAATATCATTATAAATCTATTGTTATAGTCAGCACTTTTATAAATTCAAGATAGAATAGACAATCACGATTGCCTAGTGGTAGTAGTTGGTGATCGGAATTCGAGTCAAGAGATCCGAGTTCGATCCCCAAGGCTCGTACCAGTGGGTTGTTTCAAAAGAACTTTTGTACGATTTATATCGTTGGCTTGGACATAAAGACGGCGACGGGCTCACCACCTGTTACGTTGTCCAAAAAAATGTCTTCGGTGGAAAGTGGGTCGAAAGGACTATATTGTCTAGACCTCTGTCTACCCCTGTTTTGGGAATGGAATGAATATAATAATTTATTTGTCAGAATGTAGTCACATGAAATCTTTTGTTTTATGTATAGTTATTTAAAAAGTTTGATAATTTAATATTGGGTTGCATATGTATATTATAATTAATGTCAATAATATAAAAAGGTCACGATAGCCGAGTGGTTGGATGGTCGGGATTTCGAGTCGAGAGACCCGAGTCCGATCCCCAGGTGACAGGCTCGTACCAGTGGGTTGTTTCAAAAGAACTTTTGTACGATTTATATCCTTGGCTTCGACATAAAGACGACTTTGGGCTCACCACCTATCACGTTGTCCAAAAAAATGTCTTCGGTGGAAGTTGAGTCTAAAGGACTTGATTGTCTAGACCTCTGTCTACCCCTGTTTTGGGAATGGAATGAATATAATAATAATTTCAGGACAAGTCGGAAACGGAGGACAGTAAGCAAGATGGTCCGTATTGCGAGCAGTGTGACGTTAAGTTCACATCGGAGGAGGCGTGGAAAGGCACATGGTGACTTCTGTTAAACACACGCAGAGCACCGACTTCAAGTTAGTTTTAGTTATGTGTATATATAATAATTTATTTGTCAGAATGTAGTCACATGAAATCTTTTGTTTTATGTATAGTTATTTAAAAAGTTTGATAATTTAATATTGGGTTGCATATGTATATTATAATTAATGTCAATAATATAAAAAAGGTCACGATAGCCGAGTGGTTGGATGGTCGGAATTTCGAGTCGAGAGACCCGAGTCCGATCCCCAGGTGACAGGATCGTACCAGTGGGTTTTTCAAAAAAATTATGAACGAATTATATCGTTGGCTTGGACATAAAGAATCAAGACATCTTCGGTGAAAGAAAAGAGTCTTTAATTGACTAGATCTCTGTCTACCCCTATATTGGGAATTGCGTGAAGATATTTATTTTATTTTAACTTAAACTCTTTGGCAATACTTTTCGAGAAAAAAAAATCTTAACTAAAGTGCCTAAAGGAGTTTTCACTTCAATGGTTATTACTAGTTTTGATACAGGGCCTGTCTGTGGCACGCTACGCCACTGGTAAAGAGCAATTGAAATGACAGGGCATGAGATAATCCAGTATAGCATTCAGAAGTTACAAAGCATGCGTAATCTAGGAATAACATTTTTACGGATATCCATAGACCACAGCGGTCACCAACCTTCGACAGTATTTATACCCTTGTTACAAGTAAATTAAGTAAAATATAACGATAACAAAACAAATAGAACATCTTTGTAAATGAGGAACAAAATAGGTTTTAGTATATGACCCCTGAGGTACACATATTTTTACATCACAGCCTGATGAAATGTCAAGCCAAAGCTTAGCTGAAGTGGTTAAAAGGAATATTATATATTTCCCTTTTTTGTTATTATATATTATGTGTGTGTTTTAGTATTTTTTTTTTCAAATACTTTGTGCTGCTATGCTTTGCACGCGGCTATCGTGAAGTTTTATGATGATATCGTGACAATGTCATTATAAATCTATTGTTATAGTCAGCACTTTTATAAATTCAAGATAGAATAGACAATCACGATTGCCTAGTGGTAGTAGTTGGTGATCGGAATTCGAGTCAAGAGATCCGAGTTCGATCCCCAAGGCTCGTACCAGTGGGTTGTTTCAAAAGAACTTTTGTACGATTTATATCGTTGGCTTGGACATAAAGAATCAAGACATCTTCGGTGAAAGAAAAGAGTCTTTAATTGACTAGATCTCTGTCTACCCCTATATTGGGAATTGCGTGAAGATATTTATTTTATTTTAACTTAAACTCTTTGGCAATACTTTTCGAGAAAAAAAAATCTTAACTAAAGTGCCTAAAGGAGTTTTCACTTCAATGGTTATTACTAGTTTTGATACAGGGCCTGTCTGTGGCACGCTACGCCACTGGTAAAGAGCAATTGAAATGACAGGGCATGAGATAATCCAGTATAGCATTCAGAAGTTACAAAGCATGCGTAATCTAGGAATAACATTTTTACGGATATCCATAGACCACAGCGGTCACCAACCTTCGACAGTATTTATACCCTTGTTACAAGTAAATTAAGTAAAATATAACGATAACAAAACAAATAGAACATCTTTGTAAATGAGGAACAAAATAGGTTTTAGTATATGACCCTGAGGTACACATATTTTTACATCACAGCCTGATGAAATGTCAAGCCAAAGCTTAGCTGAAGTGGTTAAAAGGAATATTATATATTTCCCTTTTTTGTTATTATATATTATGTGTGTGTTTTAGTATTTTTTTTTTCAAATACTTTGTGCTGCTATGCTTTGCACGCGGCTATCGTGAAGTTTTATGATGATATCGTGACAATGTCATTATAAATCTATTGTTATAGTCAGCACTTTTATAAATTCAAGATAGAATAGACAATCACGATTGCCTAGTGGTAGTAGTTGGTGATCGGAATTCGAGTCAAGAGATCCGAGTTCGATCCCCAAGGCTCGTACCAGTGGGTTGTTTCAAAAGAACTTTTGTACGATTTATATCGTTGGCTTGGACATAAAGACGGCGACGGGCTCACCACCTGTTACGTTGTCCAAAAAAATGTCTTCGGTGGAAAGTGGGTCGAAAGGTCTAGACCTCTGTCTACCCCTGTTTTGGGAATGGAATGAATATAATAATAATTTCAGGACAAGTCGGAAACGGAGGACAGTAAGCAAGATGGTCCGTATTGCGAGCAGTGTGACGTTAAGTTCACATCGGAGGAGGCGTGGAAAAGGCACATGGTGACTTCTGTTAAACACACGCAGAGCACCGACTTCAAGTTAGTTTTAGTTATGTGTATATATAATAATTCCAAATTGACAGCTTTCACTAAACGCATATGAAAGTACGCTACTTACATAAAAAAATTATCTGCCTGAATAAATGGGAATTAAATATCATTTCATTGTGACAGCCCATGCCAGTTCACTTTTTATAATTAATATTAATTTTTTTTTATTTAAATTTTTTAATTAGTAAAAGACCAGCGTGATTTATGCTTAAAAAATTAACTAAAAGTATGAAAGTCAACAAAACTCAGATATCCCGACGTGCGTTTGTTAAATAATACAAATCTGATAGAAGAGATTAGTATATATCTCTATGGTAGTCTAATCATAGATAATGCGAGAAGATTCACGATATTAATGAAAACGGAAATATTTATTTAGATTGGAAAAATAACCGAAATAAATTATATATAAATCAGGAGAGATCGAACAAAGAACATGATTTTATATATTAAGGTAAATAGTATTGCTTTGTTTTTTTTTTTGTCACAGTACCGGTTGTCGAGTGTGCGGAGAGACGTTCAAGAGTACAGAGGAGTTGCGTCTCCACCACAGGAGGGAACACGCGCGAAAGCGACCCAAGAATTATGGCAAGAAGCCGTCCAATCTCGAGTGGCCTACAGAATGCGAACATGTAAGACATCTTCTATGCTATACATTTTAGTACTGATACATTTTATGACACTCACCATATTTTACATGACTCATCTGGCTCAAAGGACCATTTCCGTTTAGTGTAAATATTCCGTATTTATTTTTACTATGAAATAAATTAATTAGCGGATGATGTGCTGCAGGAAAAGGGTAGCTACTCTCCAGGTCGGGTGATCGTGATCTGGGGAGGACGTCTCCTCCACTAGTGTGCGCTATCGGTAATCGTATATATGCATGTCATCGTGCGAACTTCGATAGCGCGATGTAGGACGTCGATGTGTTTCCTGAATCCGCCACTAGCGAGCATCCAATGTGGAGACATAGATGTCGCCACAGGCGTGAGAATAACCGATAGCAGGCAGAATCGAAATGTTTGTTATTAAATTAAGTTTGTTGGATTTCATGAATGCCTTTATGAATGTTGAATTTTATGTACTCCTATCCCTTCTATGTCCTCTTAATATATCTTCTACAGTTACTGTCTTGTTTCATATTTACCTGTTTGGTCGCCAGCAACATATCATTATTAATGATTCTTTTTAACAAGACAGTCACGATAGCCGAGTTGTTGGGTGGTCGGAATTTCGAGTCGAGAGACCCGAGTTCGATCCCCAGGTGGCAGGCTCGTACCAATGGGTTTTGAAAAACTTATGTACGAATTATATCGTTGGCTTGGACATAAAGGCGGCTACGGGCTCACCACCTGTCACGTTGGTCAAATTTCTAGGTCATCTACATACAGGCTACCACCTGTACATAGATGACCTTCAAATTTGTACGCTATCGATAAGCGTTTATTTATTTTATTTTATTCTTGAAGGAAAGTTTACAGCTAATACAGAAAATATAAATTCAATTACAGTAAAGCAAAAAGGTCATTTAAAAGCTTCCACAGTTAACTTAAAAAGAGTGAACAAATACTTGATATTCATAAACAGTAAAATGAATAGATATAACAAAACTAAGGAAGCCTAAAGAAAACACAAAGAAAGTACTAAGAAAGAACTATTTAAAAAATTATTACATATAATTCGCTTAAGGTTACTAGGGCTAGTATTAAACAGATCAATTTCACCGTGATGTGAAATGTCATTGAAGCATTTGCTAGCTCTGATTAAGAAATCGTTTTGTCTAAATGCGCACCTAACTAGTGGTATATGTAACAGCTTTGGTTCCCTGACAAATGTTTTAAGTATACGTAACGTAATTTTGCTTAATTATTCGGAGCAATTAACTGAGCTATTCGCTAGGTGAAGCGAAAACACAACGTCAGCTATTCGCCTCCTCTCGTATAGCGGAAGAATATGGAACTTTTGCATCGTTGGAGGTAGCTGACCGAATATACATTTCTTCGATACTGCAGATAACGCAAAAATTGTTTTTGAATCTGTTCAAGGCGATTAATATAAATTTTATAATTTGGGTTCCAAATTTGAGAAGCATATTCAAGTTAACTATGGACAAAAGCACAGTAAAGAATTTTTAATGTTTTAATGTTTTTAAATTCTGAAGCTACGCGTAATATAAAACCGAGACTTTTGGTGGCATTACCTATTATATTGTTGATGTGAACGTCGAACATTAGCTTAGAATCAAATATATTAGATTTAATCTTATAGTCGTACTGAATTAAGTTAGGCTTACGGGAAAAAGAACAGACATAACATTTAGATATATTTAAGTCAAGTTTGTTTGACTCACAATATATCTGAAGCCTATCTATATCTTGTTGTAAAGCCTGTGAATCTTCTTCTAACCTTATGGGACATAAGATTTTCATACCGTCTGCGTATAAAACTATTTTTGAAGAATTAAAGCAGGATGGAATATCATTAATAAAAATGTTGAACAGCAATGGACTTATTAGGGATCCTTGAGGAATACCGGACGGAATTTCCATAGCCTTTGAGGTAAATCCACTCAATACAACTGTCTGTAACCTGTTTGTTACGTACGAGGTAAACCATCTGAATAAGTTACCTCTTATACCAGCTAGGAATAGTTTATTTAACAAAATTATATGGTCTATTCTATCGAAGGCTTTACTGTAATCGGTGTAAATAACGTCCACTTGAGATGGCTCCGACATAAATTGACTAATATAATCACTACATAGAAGAAGGTTAGATGTTGTTGATTTTCCCTTCAAAAAACCGTGTTGACACTCACTAAAAGTATTTTTAAATGCAAAGTAAACCTGTGTGTAGACAACTTTTTCTAAGACTTTAGCAAAGACACATAGTTTGGAAATCGGTCTGTAGTTTACTACTGCATCTTTCGTACCCTTTTTATGAATGGGAGTAATAAACACTGATTTCCACATTTTTGGAACTTCACCTTCATCAAAGAATCGTTTGAATAAAATTAAGAGAGGACAACACAGGCTTTTAGTACAATTTTGTATGAATATCCACCTATATTACCAATATATCATATACACCTATATATCATCAGGGCCTCCGGATTTACTAACGTCAAGGGACTTAATTAATTTTAAAATATCAGATTCACTTTTTGATTGCTGATTTGAAGCCATTACTTGCAGTAATGAGAATCTACAACGCAAGCTTGAGTCTATAACCTAAGTAAACATTGCTAGCGAAACGCAAGTCACAATTATAGGCAGTTCGATGAAAATTGCTAAGATTAACTGACATTTACTAGACAGTTTTATTTGACAAAACCTTCAAAGAAATAAATAACACATTTAAATAAATTAGGTATAATTATGGATAGGCAGCTATTATGGAGACCCCGGTAGGTAGCCTCTTTGAAATGATTACATAAGTTCATTCCGACTTCCACGAAAATTACACTTGCTGTTGTATGTATGTTGCATCCTGGCAACGCTCTTACCTACGAGCCACCGTGTCCCACAAGTATAACTAGAAATTTTAAATCTTACTTCATTTAAACCTTATTTAATAATATTTCTCTTAGATGCGTGGTACCCAGAGAACTCCCAAGCAAGAGTAAGCTGTCTTTCTTCTTAGTATAATCTAGAATTAAAAAAAATGGGTTATATTTTCCAGTGTTCTGAGGAGATAGCGAATGCTCGTGACTACTGGACTCACTTTCGTCGCGTGCATCCTGACAAGAATTATCCCATCCAGAAAAATTACATCTGTGATATATGCGGCAAGAGTTTTCGGGTAACAATCAAATATCTCTGCTATCACAATGTACAATGAATTTGTAATTCGCTTTTTATTGAAGAAATTATATTTTATATTACCAAGAGAATATTGATTTGAAATAAAATTTTAGGGCAACGCGTTTCTTGTGTATCACAAGCGCACGCACTTCGAAGAACGCGCATACAAGTGCGCTCAGTGCCCCAAGGCCTTCTTCAACCGCACCAACCTGCAGATGCACGAGCGCACGCACTCTGACGTGCGCCCGCACCCCTGCTCCGTCTGCTGCAAGGCCTTCAAGAGCAAGGGCGCGCTGGACCGGCACTTCCGCGTGAGTACTGCGCGTGCTGCAGCTGCTCCCTGAGTGCTGCGCGTGCTGCAGCTGCTCCGTGAGTGCTGCGCGTGCTGCAGCTGCACCGCACCCTGCTCCGTGAGGTGCTGCGCGTGCTGCGGCTGCACCGCACCCTGCTCCGTGAGTGCTGCGCGTGCTGCAGCTGCTCGTGAGTACTGCGTGCTGCTCCGTGGTGCTGCGTGCTGCAGCTGCACCGCACCTGCTCCGTGAGTGCTGCGCGTGCTGCAGCTGCTCCGTGAGTGCTGCGCGTGCTGCAGCTGCACCGCACCCTGCTCCGTGAGTACTGCGCGTGCTGCTCCGTGAGTACTGCGCGTGCTGCAGCTGCTCTGTGAGTGCTGCGCGTGCTGCAGCTGCACCGCACCCTGCTCCGTGAGTACTGCGCGTGCTGCTCCGTGAGTACTGCGCGTGCTGCAGCTGCTCTGTGAGTGCTGCGCGTGCTGCAGCTGCACCGCACCCTGCTCCGTGAGTACTGCGCGTGCTGCTCCGTGAGTACTGCGCGTGCTGCAGCTGCTCTGTGAGTACTGCGCGTGCTGCAGCTGCTCTGTGAGTGCTGCGCGTGCTGCAGCTGCACCGCACCCTGCTCCGTGAGTACTGCGCGTGCTGCTCCGTGAGTACTGCGCGTGCTGCTCCGTGAGGTGCTGCGCGTGCTGCAGCTGCTCCTGAGTGCTGCGCGTGCTGCTCCGTGAGTGCTGCGCGTGCTGCTCCGTGAGTACTGCGTGCTGCAGCTGCTCGTGAGTGCTGCGCGTGCGCAGCTGCTCCGTGAGTACTGCGCGTGCTGCGGCTGCTCCGTGAGGTGCTGCGCGTGCTGCCCGTGAGTACTGCGCGTGCTGCAGCTGCTCCGTGAGGTGCTGCGCGTGCTGCTCCGTGGTGCTGCGCGTGCGCAGCTGCTCCGTGAGTGCTGCGCGTGCTGCTCCGTGAGTACTGCGCGTGCTGCGGCTGCACCGCACCCTGCTCCGTGAGGTGCTGCGCGTGCTGCAGCTGCTCCTGAGTGCTGCGCGTGCTGCGGCTGCACCGCACCCTGCTCCGTGAGTGCTGCGTGCTGCTCCGTGAGTACTGCGCGTGCTGCAGCTGCTCCGTGAGTACTGCGCGTGCTGCAGCTGCACCGCACCCTGCTCCGTGAGGTGCTGCGCGTGCTGCTCCGTGAGGTGCTGCGCGTGCTGCAGCTGCTCCGTGAGGTGCTGCGCGTGCTGCAGCTGCTCCGTGAGTACTGCGCGCGTGCTGCAGCTGCTCGTGAGTGCTGCGCGTGCTGCTCCGTGGTACTGCGCGTGCTGCGGCTGCTCCGTGAGTGCTGCGCGCGTGCTGCAGCTGCTCCTGAGTGCTGCGCGTGCTGCAGCTGCTCCGTGAGTACTGCGCGTGCTGCTCCGGGAGTACTTCGCGTGCAGCAGCTGCACCGCACCCTGCTCCGTGAGTGCTGCGCGTGCTGCAGCTGCACCGCACCCTGCTCCGTGAGTACTGCGCGTGCTGCAGCTGCTCGTGAGTGCTGCGTGCTGCTCCGTAGTACTGCGCGTGCTGCGGCTGCTCCGTGAGTACTGCGCGTGCTGCTCCGTGAGTACTGCGCGTGCTGCTCCGTGAGTACTGCGCGTGCTGCTCCGTGAGTACTGCGCGTGCTGCAGCTGCTCTGTGAGTGCTGCGCGTGCTGCAGCTGCACCGCACCCTGCTCCGTGAGTACTGCGCGTGCTGCAGCTGCTCTGTGAGTACTGCGCGTGCTGCAGCTGCTCCGTGAGTACTGCGCGTGCTGCAGCTGCTCCGTGAGTACTGCGCGTGCTGCAGCTGCTCCGTGAGTACTGCGCGTGCTGCAGCTGCTCTGTGAGTACTGCGTGCTGCAGCTGCTCCGTGAGTACTGCGCGTGCTGCAGCTGCTCTGTGAGTACTTCGCGTGCTGCAGCTGCACCGCACCCTGCTCCGTGGTACTGCGCGTGCTGCTCCGTGGTGCTGCGCGTGCTGCTCCGTGAGTACTGCGCGTGCTGCAGCTGCTCTGTGAGTACTGCGCGTGCTGCAGCTGCACCGCACCCTGCTCCGTGAATACTACATCTGTGGCATTCTTAAATTGGTTTTGTGTCCTCAGAGCCACACGGGAGTTAAGCCGTACGAGTGCGAGGTGTGCGGCAAGGCGTTCGCGCAGTCCAACAGCCGCAAGCTGCACGTGCGCACCGTGCACCTCAAGCAGCCCTCGCCCTACGTCAGCCGCAGCCGCCTCGAGCGCCGCGCCCGCCCCGCGCACCAGCTCTACTGACGCCGCCGCCGCGCTCCCCGCTCCGCTGAGCTCTACTGACGCACAGAGCGTCGCGCTCCCCGCTCCACTGAGCTCTACTGACGCACAGAGCGTCGCGCTCCCCGCTCCACTGAGCTCTACTGACGCACAGAGCGTCGCGCACCCCGCTCCACTGGGCTCTACTGACGCACAGTGCCTCGCGCTCCCCGCTCCGCTGAGCTCTACTGACGCACAGAGCGTCGCGCTCCCCGCTCCGCTGAGCTCTACTGACGCACAGAGCGTCGCGCTCCCCGCTCCACTGAGCTCTACTGACGCACAGAGCGTCGCGCTCCCCGCTCCACTGAGCTCTACTGACGCACAGAGCCTCGCGCTCCCCGCTCCACTGAGCTCTACTGACGCACAGAGCGTCGCGCTCCCCGCTCCACTGAGCTCTACTGACGCACAGAGCGACGCGCCACCCGCTCCACTGGGCTCTACTGACGCACAGAGCGTCGCGCTACCCGCTCCACTGAGCTCTACTGACGTACAGAGCGACGCGCACCCCGCTCCACTGAGCTCTACTGACGTACAGAGCGACGCGCACCCCGCTCCACTGAGCTCTGCTGACGCACAGAGCGTCGCGCTCCCCGCTCACTGAGCTCTACTGACGCACAGAGCGTCGCGCTCCCCGCTCCACTGAGCTCTACTGACGCACAGGCGTCGCGCTACCCGCTCACTGGGCTCTGCTGACGCACAGAGCCTCGCGCTCCCCGCTCCACTGAGCTCTACTGACGCACAGAGCCTCGCGCTCCCCGCTCCACTGAGCTCTACTGACGCACAGAGCCTCGCGCTCCCCGCTCCACTGAGCTCTACTGACGCACAGAGCGACGCGCTACCCGCTCCACTGAGGTCTACTGACGCACAGAGCGTCGCGCTACCCGCTCCACTGAGCTCTACTGACGTACAGAGCGACGCGCACCCCGCTCCACTGAGCTCTACTGACGCACAGGCGTCGCTCCCCGCTCCACTGAGCTCTACTGACGCACAGAGCGTCGCGCTCCCCGCTCCACTGAGCTCTACTGACGCACAGAGCGTCGCGCTCCCCGCTCCACTGAGCTCTACTGACGCACAGAGCGTCGCGCTCCCCGCTCCACTGAGGTCTACTGACGCACAGAGCGTCGCGCTACCCGCTCCACTGAGCTCTACTGTCGCCCAGAGCGCCGCGCCCGCCCCGTACACTGGGACCTGTACTCTTATGTTAAATAGCAAATCTTGACAAGCTATGTCACTAGACCATAATCCATGTAGAAGAATCATGTCATTCTGTCGTCGCCTAGGATCCCGTGTGTCTAAACTATAGTATTTACAATTTTCGGAGTCTAACTAATACTCCTAATGAATTTGTGATCAGTTACCTCATTATATTATTTAACAAAATTTTTCGGAATTTACTCAATTCTGTGATTGGATGTTATATAGTGAGGGACCAAATATTGCTGTAATCCAGTATAATTCACACCTACGCAAAAACTATATGCGCAAATTATTTAATAAGTTATTGAATAAGCTGCAGACATGCTTGATGAATATGTTCCTTAAATTTCAACTGAGAATCTAATTATATACCTAGATCTGTTACTAAGTTTACTTTTTTCATTCATTTCATGGGATAATTATTTTTATTGTTTATATTTAACGAAAACGCGACACGTGTTTCGCATCAAAACAAGGCATTATCAAGCGAGTAGACTCTACGATGAGCGACCGTAGAATGACAAATGAGTCACTCGAGTAGTCTTTTATATAATAGTCTCAGTCAGTCTTTTATAACATGGCAGCCGGCTGCCATCCCCACCAATAACGGCCGATTGCCATCACAACCTACCGAAAAAATATTTAAAAGAGGTGAGTCAGAGACGTTTGTTTGTTTATTCAGCAGTGCAAAACATCCACCACCATAGTTTTTATTATCTCTATTTATTAGTTGGTGGTATATTTTACCTGGTTTGAGTGTAGTGGTGGTGGTGCATACAGTGGAATTGGTGCACGCATCTGTGGGAGGGAGGGTGGTGCTCTTCTTCTCTTCGAACCACGTAACATATACCTTTTTATATTTGCATGCGGAATGTTGCGAAGTAACTTTTTCAATAACAACTTTATATAACGGCAACTTGCCGTTTATTATTAATTGTTGCATATAAATAAGTAATAAAAACAGCGAGAAATATTTTGTGATGAATTCATGCTGTTCAGCCGGTAGAGGTTTGTTAGTAAAATAACTGATATGCTTGAAAATTACTTTTTCAATTATTTTTCCTAACGTCTTTAATCTAGCGATCAGGCGATAATGTTCATTTTTGTATTTGGATCCAACACTTCTCCATTTATTCGGGAATGCTCCATGAGTACTAAAATGCTTATTGTATGTAAATATTTGAAAGGGAGTAGCTAAATTTTTAGCACATTTGTACATAGTTTATACTAGTGCCATTTATTTAATATTAATATGCACGCCTATAATTAATGTAAACGTACGTATTTATTATTAAGCTCTCGTGTATTTATTTCAATTGTGAAAGTGATCTAATGTGACGGGTGGTGAATCTGTCGCTACCATAGTGTTAAGTAACCAAATCAATAAATTATTTTTTAGAAAAAAACATTTTATTTACACCTATGTTTCAAGCTGTTTCAAGCTTTGCCACCTTGCAACAAATGGAATGCACCAGGTATGTTTGTTTTCTGATAGTACTACCCACGCGTAAACTGAGTCACCAGTAAGCGAGAACTGGGTGTGATGTGTTGCCAGTGTCCTATTTTACAAATTTAGATTTCTTTTCTGAAATGTATTAACTGCAAAAGTTACATAAAAAAATTAAAACGCATTTGAATAAACTGTCTTCACGCAATTCCCAATACTGGGGTAGACAGAGGTCTAGTCTAGACAATTAAGTCCCTTTGAATAAACTATGGTTTAAAATGGCTATTACTATACAGCAATAAAACACCTAAAAATATACAACATTTATTGGTAAATTACTGTAAAAGATCCAAATCACCCTAATGTTACAGATAAAGAGAATAATGAAAATAATAATAGACAAACCAATGAGAACAGCTAACAAGCAACGAACCGAAAGTTAAAATAATAAGTAGCGTACTGCTTAATCCCATAAAAAACAAGACATTCGGCAATTCTATTAGTACCAATGTTACAATGTTATCGGACCTAAAACTAGATAATAAGATGCATTTGAACCCCAATATTAAAATTTAAGAAATGGTAAATATATATAATATCAGGTAGTGAGGCCTACTTTTCTGGTAAATACCAGGAGTTTATTGAATCTTCAGAGTTGAAAGCAATAAGAGATTGTTATGAGACTGGCACTTTTCAGACTCGAAAACATCAGGTGAGTGTTTCCGAGTCTGAAAAGTGTCGTAATGATGATATTGATACAGATACTTTGGATTATAATATTTTTAGTTGTTTTGACTACATACGAGAAAATAGCTACATTTAAGGTAAATTTAGGTTGATCACAGGTTTCTACTTACTTTTTTATTTTGGTTTATAGTACCTACACCAATAAAATTACACTACTTACATTATCATAACCAAAAAGTGTTAGATTACCTACACTATGTGCTTTTATAGACTATTATATAACAAAGTTAATTAATACTAAGTCTAACGCTTTAATAGTGTAAGTAATTTCTTAATAGTGTAGTTAATTTTATTTGAATTTGTTTAAATTATGTTTTATTTAATAAAACTTTGCAAAAAAACAGTTAATAATACTTTTCATATAAAGTTAGCTTTAATTTGATATATGTGTCTGGTTTTTTAAATGCAAAGGAGATCTCAATTATCATCTAGTGATAATGTTTATTCAACCACACGTGCAGGTATATCTTTTCTAAATTTGATACTCTGTTGGAAATTGTTTTTTTTTAATAATTGAATAAATACATCACTGCAATTTGTGGTTTACTAATTAACTTTCCTATTATGTAATTACTATTCTAAAATTTTGTTTAATTTCTCATTACCGTTTGCACAATAATTTCAGATCCAAATTGTGACGTAAATAAAGGCTTATCAGCTTTGCTTTGAATATCTAAAGAACAGTTTTGTAAGTACTATTTTTTCATTCTTTAAAATTGTCTAACATGTTCATTGGCAAATATTCACCCACATATCAAATTTTTATTTTATTTAGTACTGTGGGACTGTGTTTCAGTTATGTACTATCTATGGTTAATACCAGCTTGTATTCTCTTTGGTTCATACTTAAATATATTATTCTCTAGTGATTCTGTACTAAGTGCTAAGTGTGCTAAAATTCGGTGCTGTCATAATGTTGAAAAGAGGTAAATAAATTTATTATGAAAAAAGTTATATCAACATGATGTATGAGACAGCAACAGATGCGGTACATCCGCGATTTACAGAGAAACCCGTATATGCTCATGGGGGTATAGTATTTGGTTTATGTATTATAAATTTAAACTGATGGTTTATTCATTTAACCGCATATATAAGCTAAAAGGTCTCATTCCTTAAATGTTAGACGAATGATTCAGCCAATGGCTAGGTTAAAAATCAAGGAAAATTCAGAGCTATGGGATAAGTTTGAAAGATTGTGTTTGTTACAATGCCCTCGTTGAGTACAATACAATGAAACAAATCCCTGGATATTGAAATTTATTTCATTAGTTTCACAAGTTATGGTCACCGATTGTATATATAAACTAGCTGTCCCTCGCGGCTTAATACTAAACTCAGAACCCTTATTATTTTTGTAAAATAAAAGAAGCCTAAGTTGCTCCTTATAAATCATCTATCTGCCAGTGAAAGTCCCGTTAAAATCGGTTTAGCTGTTTCAAAGATTAGCCGGAACACATAGACAGACAAAAATAAAATAAATTATGTAAGTACAGTATATACTTTCATATGTATTTAGTGAAAAGCTTTTAATTTGGAATTATAAACGGACATTAATTTTTATAAATTATAATTTTTATGAATTATAGTTATATAATAATTTCATGAAATAGTGATATTTATAGTTTCTACAAGAGTTTATCCAACAACTATATATAGTTGTTGGATAAACTCTTGTAGAAACTATAAATATCACTATTTCATGAAATTCTTTAAATTATTATATAACCTTAATGCAACAAATATATTTGATTAAGTGGTCTCAAAGTATTTGTTTATCAGGGTATCTCAATCAGTGAGCAAATACTTTTTATTTATTGTATGTGTGTTGACCTTCTGATAGTACTTATATAGCAGTTAGTTGTTGATATAACTTTATCTGTACCTATGATAATGCTTTATGTTCAATAAAAGTTTATCCACTATGTACAAGGTCAGAGTTTAAGGTTCTTTCATAATTTTTTATTTTATTCCCTTGTAATCACAATAACAAACATGGGCAAAATGCTTGTTAACAAAATTGTAGAAATTCATTGGCTTGAAAGTTCTTCAAATAATATAGTTTCGTCATGGATAATAATACATTACCTAGTAATAATACATTGGGGCAGTATGATTAGTACTAATACAAATATATATAACAAAGTAGTATTGATTTTCTTGCATCCCAACCCAAAATATTCTCTATGAAAAATAAAATTGCATTTCCCCAGTATTTGGAATCTACTCCTCCGAATCCTGAAATTACTCAGGAATCTAGCCAATCGAGTCTTTTTAACCTACATATTATCGGAGCTATATCGAAATAAGATAACTTTATAACAATATGAAGTCCAGGGCCTTCAGCTATTGTGACTTTTTTTCAACCATTTTTCAACCAATAATAATTAGAACTATATTTATACAATTAATAAAGATGAGGAGAATAATATAAAAATGTTAAAATTGTTTTACTAATAATTAATTACAGGATTAAACATTGCCATTATACAGTTGGCAGTGGGGGCAGATAAAACAAAGAATCTGACTCGAGCCGTAAATGAAATCCACTTGGCCAAAGAGAAAGGAGCCCAGCTAGTGGCATTACCTGAATGTTTCAACTCTCCTTATGGAACTCGTAAGTGAACTGATTATTATACACTGCATTTTTATTTGTTCAGTCTTAATTTTTATTATTGTTGTTGTTGATACCAATGATCTGAATACAGTTATCCAAGGAAATAATCCAATATTAATCAAACTCCATACCGTGGTGTATATGTCTTTTTATTAATAATTAACACTAATGTAATCACTTACAATCAAACAAAATCAGATTATAAGAACTGGTTGCTTTGTCGGACCTGGAATATGACATCACACTGGCCACTGTGGAGCTGACACATAAAACGCACTAGTCGCTGCGACTAGACTTGACTTGGATTCTGAGGAATCTTGGGTGTTTATTTCCGTCGAGTTAATCATGACTTGCAGTAGGCAATCGCTACGTGTAGGTAGTTGAGAAGAATCAATGTAGCACTTACGGTACCAACTAAACTATGTTACTGTGCAAAAACAGACTCTCCAGGTCCACACAGTGACTAAGTTCTATAATCAGATTATAAGAATAAATAAATATCTTCACGCCATGACCAATACAGGGGTAAACAGAGGTCTAGACAAATAAGTAATTTACTGTCAATCCATGATCCATTGAAGACATTCTTGGGACAATGTTACAGGTGGTGAGCCCGTCGCCGTCTTTATGTCCAAGCCAACAATGTAAATCGTACATTATAAATGTATGATATAAAATATACAATGTACGCACCTAAACAAGCCTTGGGGATCGAACTCGGGTCTCTTGATTTGAATTCCGATCACCCAACCACTAGGCTGTTGTCTTCGGCACTCTTCTTCTGAATCATCAATACTTATTAATGCTATCTATTCATAATAAGCTTTCTGTCTATTACAGAATATTTCAATGAGTATGCAGAAGAAATTCCCTCTGGAGAAA
This sequence comes from Sericinus montela, assembly GCA_029286605.1. Lineage (NCBI taxonomy): Eukaryota > Metazoa > Arthropoda > Insecta > Lepidoptera > Papilionidae > Sericinus > Sericinus montela. Next base: position 784,731 of record JAGSMR010000100.1, read on the forward strand.
CTTCTCAGGCCTTAGCCAAAGCGGCAGCGGAGGCGGGAGTGTGCGTAGTAGGTGGTACATTTCCCGAGCGCTGCGGAGACAAATTGTACAATACATGTACAGTGTGGGACAACACTGGCAAGATGCTGGCCAAGCATAGGAAGGTGGGTGGTCACTGGGCATTATATACTTAGGTATATACAGATAATGATATTTTAAAAATATTTCTGAGTCATTTTCATATGTGCTTAAATTTAATTCTAGATGCATCTATTCGACATAGACATTCCAAACAAGATAACTTTCAAAGAGTCAGAGGTGCTGAGTGCTGGGGACCATATCACAACGTTTGAGTACCTGGGTGTCAAGATAGGTCTAGGAATCTGCTACGACCTGCGCTTTTCCGAGATGGCGCATCTGATGGCAAGCCAAGGTTTACATTAAGAGCACTTTGTTCTTCCTTTTCATTATGATTATGAGTGGTAAAATTTAGTTCAATGTAAAAAAAATATCTTCACGCACTTCCCAATACAGGGGTAGACAGAGGTCGAGTCTAGACAATTAAGTCCCTTCGACCCACCTTCCACCGAAGATATTTTCGGGACAACGTGACAGGTGGTGAGCCCGTCGCTGTCTTTATGTCCAAGCCAACGATATTCGTACATAAGTTTTTGAAAAACTCATTGGTACGAGCCAACCAACTGGGTATCGAACTCGGGTCTATTGACTCGAAATTCCGACCACCCAACCATTCGGCTATCGTGACTTTATCTTATTTATTTATGTTATTTATCATGGTTAGTTCAATGTAATTATAATAATAAAGCCTTTTTATTCGGACATTAGATACAATAACATTTCTTACAGTACACTGTAGTTCAATGTACTATTCTAAAATTGTATCGCGTCACTCAAGATATCTCAGAAAGAAATAAACATATTTATTTATATTATGGTAACTTTTTTTCCTTTAAATTAATGTTCGTAACATTTGACGCTAATTTGCAGGTTGCTCCCTGCTAATATATCCGGGTGCGTTCAACATGACGACGGGCCCGCGGCACTGGGAGCTGCTGGGGCGCGCGCGCGCCGCGGACCAGCAGCTGTGGGTGGCGCTGGCCGCGCCCGCGCGCGACCCCGCCGCCCGCTACGTGTCCTGGGGCACTCCGCGCTCCTCGACCCCTGGGGGCCGTGGTCGCCGCGCTGCGGGACCAGCCCGGCACGCTCGTCGCGCGTGGGTGATCGCGCCCCGGGGCACTGCGCTTTCGTCGCGCGCGTGGTGAAGTCGCGCCCCGGGGCATTGCGCGCTCGTCGAGCGCGTGGGTGAAATCGCGCCCCGGGGCACTGCGCTTTCGTCGCGCGCGCGCGTGGTGAGTCGCGCCCTGGGCACTGCGCGCCTGTCGCGCGCGTGGTGAGTCGCGCCCTGGGCACTGCGCGCGCTCGTCGCGCGTGGGTGAAATCGCGCCCCGGGGCACTGCGCTTTTCGAGATGGCGCATCTGATGGCAAGCCAAGGTTTACATTAAGAGCACTTTGTTCTTCCTTTTCATTATGATTATGAGTGGTAAAATTTAGTTCAATGTAAAAAAAATATCTTCACGCACTTCCCAATACAGGGGTAGACAGAGGTCGAGTCTAGACAATTAAGTCCCTTCGACCCACCTTCCACCGAAGATATTTTCGGGACAACGTGACAGGTGGTGAGCCCGTCGCTGTCTTTATGTCCAAGCCAACTATATTCGTACATAAGTTTTTGAAAAACTCATTGGTACGAGCCAACCAACTGGGTATCGAACTCGGGTCTATTGACTCGAAATTTCGACCACCCAACCATTCGGCTATCGTGACTTTATCTTATTTATTTATGTTATTTATCATGGTTAGTTCAATGTAATTATAATAATAAAGCCTTTTTATTCGGACATTAGATACAATAACATTTCTTACAGTACACTGTAGTTCAATGTACTATTCTAAAATTGTATCGCGTCACTCAAGATATCTCAGAAAGAAATAAACATATTTATTTATATTATGGTAACTTTTTTTCCTTTAAATTAATGTTCATAACATTTGACGCTAATTTGCAGGTTGCTCCCTGCTAATATATCCGGGTGCGTTCAACATGACGACGGGCCCGCGGCACTGGGAGCTGCTGGGGCGCGCGCGCGCCGCGGACCAGCAGCTGTGGGTGGCGCTGGCCGCGCCCGCGCGCGACCCCGCGGCCGGCTACGTGTCCTGGGGGCACTCCGCGCTCCTCGACCCCTGGGGGGCCGTGGTCGCCGCGCTGCGGGACCAGCCCGGCACGCTCGTCGCGCGCGTGGGTGAGTCGCGCCCCGGGGCACTGCGCGCTCGTCGCGCGCGTGGGTGAGTCGCGCCCCGGGGCACTGCGCGCTCGTCGCGCGCGTGGGTGAGTCGCGCCCCGGGGCACTGCGCGCTCGTCGCGCGCGTGACCGACTTCATACATAGTGTCGGCAGCATTTTAGTTTTAGAATTTACTTCGACCGCTAACTCTCACAGCGTTCGGAAACAATGAGACGAATACATAGCATAATTGTAAATTGTATTTAATGTATGTTTAAATAAATTTAACGAAAAAGTAACGACATTTCCTATTACAGATCTTACAACAGTGGAAGAAGTGAGAAATCAAATACCAATAAGAGTTCAAAGAAGAACAGACATTTACGATACCATACAAAAGGCATAACTAATATGAACATCAAAAAAAAGTTTCTCCACTTGTTCATATTATGTATACAGTCAAATTTAATAATAAGTGGATGCTAGGGTCAACATTTCAGTAAAAAATTACCTCATCCTTCACAATATAGATGCGCCAAATCACATCTTATATACAGCATTGTATGATATTAAATATCAATATTCATTCAAGAGATGTCTTGTTAAGATTTTTCTATTAATTGATTTAGTATAATTTTGACTGCCCGTTGAAGCAAACTAAATTATATATTATAAATTTAACATCACGGTGCGCTTTAAAATCAAAGCAAATATATTTCAGCAATAAACTTGTACAATTGTACATTTTCATATATTTTGTTATACATCTATTTAGCAATTTTAAGTGCATGTGACTTAAACCAAAACAGTTATAGATTGCCATTAATTTTTAATTGTAAATGATAGTTAATAAATGTAGAGTACTGAATTATAATTAATTGTTACAACATTATATTTTCTAATATTGTTATATTGTCTGTTGTTTACAAGTTTTTGTACATTAAAGTTTTGACTTTGTATCTGGTGGTTTAATTGAGTCTAAATGTTTTTCCAATAATTGCAAGACGTCGTCGCCGCAACCCCAGGGTATGATGTAAGACCGCTTCCACCTATAAAAAAAAATAATTATGACTGAGTAAGAAGTCATTGAAAACGATAAAGTCTATTGTAGTTATCAGAGCAATTATAATTTCATAATATGCTATTAGGAAGGGTGGTTACGGCTTAAAAATATTCCAGCCTCTTTCTACCCGTAAGTGTCTTAATGGTAATAGGCGACAAAGAAAAAAGACTTTAAAATGCATAACTATCTCGAAATACCAGACCAAATTTTAGTAGACCTATGTGCAAAGTATTTGGTAGGCATCGCCATTCCGCTTACGACGAATGGCAATTATAAAACCTTTACGAAACGAACTATATTCTATAATTTTATCTGTCGCGCGCGTGGGTGAGTCGCGCCCCGGGGCACTGCGCGCTCGTCGCGCGCGTGGGTGAGTCGCGCCCCGGGGCACTGCGCGCTCGTCGCGCGCGTGGGTGAGTCGCGCCCCGGGGCACTGCGCGCTCGTCGCGCGCGTGGGTGAGTCGCGCCCCGGGGCACTGCGCGCTCGTCGCGCGCGTGGGTGAAGTCGCGCCCCGGGGCACTGCGCGCTCGTCGCGCGTGGGTGAAATCGCGCCCCGGGGCACTGCGCGCTCGTCGCGCGCGTGGTGAAGTCGCGCCCCGGGGCACTGCGCGCTCGTCGCGCGCGTGGGTGAAATCGCGCCCCGGGGCACTGCGCGCTCGTCGCGCGTGGGTGAAGTCGCGCCCCGGGGCACTGCGCGCTCGTCGCGCGCGTGGGTGAGTCGCGCCCCGGGGCACTGCGCGCGTTCGTCGCGCGCGTGGGTGAAGTCGCGCCCCGGGGCACTGCGCGTTCGTCGCGCGCGCGTGGGTGGTCGCGCCCCGGGGCACTGCGCTTTCGTCGCGCGCGTGGGTGAGTCGCGCCCCGGGGCACTGCGCGTTCGTCGCGCGTGGGTGAGTCGCGCCCCGGGGCACTGCGCGTTCGTCGCGCGCGTGGGTGAAGTCGCGCCCGGGACACTGCGCGTTCGTCGCGCGTGGGTGAGTCGCGCCCGGGACACTGCGCGTTCGTCGCGCGCGTGGGTGAAGTCGCGCCCCGGGGCACTGCGCGCTCGTCGCGCGCGTGACCGACTTCATACATAGTGACGGCAGCATTTTAGTTTTAGAATTTACTTCGACCGCTAACTCTCACAGCGTTCGGAAACAATGAGACGAATACATAGGATAATTGTAAATTGTATTTAATGTATGTTTAAATAAATTTAACGAAAAAGTAACGACATTTCCTATTACAGATCTTACAACAGTGGAAGAAGTGAGAAATCAAATACCAATAAGAGTTCAAAGAAGAACAGACATTTACGATACCATACAAAAGGCATAACTAATATGAACATCAAAAAAAAGTTTCTCCACTTGTTCATATTATGTATACAGTCAAATTTAATAATAAGTGGATGCTAGGGTCAACATTTCAGTAAAAAATTACCTCATCCTTCACAATATAGATGCGCCAAATCACATCTTATATACAGCATTGTATGATATTAAATATCAATATTCATTCCAAGAGATGTCTTGTTAACATTTTTCTATTAATTGATTTAGTATAATTTTGACTGCCCGTTGAAGCAAACTAAATTATATATTATAAATTTAACATCACGGTGCGCTTTAAAATCAAAGCAAATATATTTCAGCAATAAATTTGTACAATTGTACATTTTCATATATTTTGTTATACATCTATTTAGCAATTTTAAGTGCATGTGACTTAAACCAAAACAGTTACAGATTGCCATTAATTTTTAATTGTAAATGATAGTTAATAAATGTAGAGTACTATATAATAATTAATTGTTACAACATTATATTATCTAATATTGTTATATTGTCTGTTGTTTACAAATTTTTGTACATTAAAGTTTTGACTTTGTATCTAGTGGTTTAATTGAGTCTAAATGTTTTTCCAATAATTGCAAGACGTCGTCGCCGCAACCCCAGAACAGTGTAAGACCGCTTCCACCTATAAAAAAAAATAATTATGACTGAGTAAGAAGTCATTGAAAACGATAAAGTCTATTGTAGTTATCAGAGCAATTATAATTTCATAATATGCTATTAGGAAGGGTGGTTACGGCTTAAAAATATTCCAGCCTCTTTCTACCCGTAAGTGTCTTAATGGTAATAGGCGACAAAGAAAAAAGACTTTAAAATGCATAACCATCTCGAAATACCAGACCAAATTTTAGTAGACCTATGTGCAAAGTATCTGGTAAAGTAATCGCCATTCCGCTTACGACGAATGGCAATTATGGGAAACTCTTTACGAAACGAACTATATTCTATAATTTTATATGCTATTATGTAAGAACGAGATTTAGATCAGTGTACCGAATTTGACACCGAGCAAGCACTACGGCTAATACTGGCGTGGAGTAGATGTATCTTATGTTTTTTGCGTATAGGAAAATAAAATTTATTTCCACGGTGATGTGTCGCGTTTTTGTAAAACGAAACGCAACGGTGACATGGTTGGCGCGGGTGTAGCGTTAATATCGTTAATTTCAAATTCGAACCCGGACAAAGAGGATAATGAGCCCGCTAACGGTCATCACGCGATCCTTCAACTACCACAAAATTTAATTTATTTTTTTTAACCATTTCTTTATTATTGGATGCCGACCGAGCCGAGTGGTTGTGTCTTCGGAAAAATCCTATGGTTTGCAATAAAAAAAATGTTAGTTTGACTTACCGTGTCCGTAATTGTGTATGTACAGTTTATCCCCTTTCTTCTCAGCTTCTAGTCTAATTTCGTCTCTCCCGGGCCGCAGACCAACCCAGTGTTTCACTAATTCAGCGTACTGAGAGCGAAATAATATTAAAAAATAAATACATCATATCGCGGTCACAATGATCATATTCAATAACGAATTTTGATTTAAAGAAAAATTAAGGTTAGGTTATCCTCGACAAAAAAAATTTGGTTCTCGCTTATACTGCAAAAATTTAAGCAAGAAGCAATTTAAAGTTGGAGTGCACTAGAAAAAGACACCGAGAAGTCTCGGTATTTCTGGTATCGGAAATCCCGGAGCTTAGCGTTGGCTAAAGAACAGGAACTAAGGTAACTGAGAAACAGGAACAGTGTGTGTGCTGTGTCCAAATGTTTATGCGCCGAACTTAAAATATACGCACCCTTATACTTTTCACTGGGATAATATTTGGCCGTTTAATAATTGAAAGCAATGCTTAAACTTTGTTTTCTATTTCGGATCTTTACTTTCAAAATTAGTTTATAAAAGTACAGTGTTTCAGATGCTTAAATGGCAGCTAACTAATTTCTCGAATTAAATAAATTCCTCGAACAGAATACATTACTCACCTGTAATCCCGGAATCATTTGTCGGCATCCATCTAATATAAAATCAGTGTTGCCCTCATCTATTTCAGTTCTATAATCATGTTCTTGATGAGTTCCGCCTAGAACACAAATCGCGTCGCTGCAAAAATAGTTACAAAATTTATGTAGGTATATAAAAATTAAAATTAAATATCTTCATGCAATTCCCAATACAGGGGTAGACAGAGGTCTAGTCTAGACAATTAAGTCCCTTCAACCCACTTTCTACCGAAGATATTTTCGGGACAACGTGACAGGTGGCGAGCTTGTCGCCGTCCTTATGTCTACGTCAACGATATAGTTCGTACATAAGTTTTTGAAAAACCCATTGGTACGAGCCTGCCTGGGGATCGATCTCGGGTCTCATGTCTCGAAATTCCGACCACCCAACCACTCGGCTATCGTGGCTTTTTACCACCGTACCATATGTAGGTACATAATTTTAATAATGAGCAATACAGTAAGTTGATAAAATTTTTAAAAACTTTATAACCATTAAGAGTTTGATTGAAGAGTTTGATAGTAAAGTAAAGTAACATCAAGTATTTGCCAAGCAAAGGTTTTCTAACAGAGAATGGAGCAGGTGAACATTCACCACGCTGCCCCAGTGCGATTGTCAGTCTGGGAATGTCGGAGAATAATTATATATAATGTATGTTTTTTTATTATTTTTGTCAGACGTTCGGTTTAGTGCTAGTGGTAAATTCAGAAATCATAATTGCCATTAATAATTTAAATGGTACCGAATCCGAATCATCCTTGAGCAGTATTGAGTAATATAGCGAGCCCCCACTTCCTAACCGGAAGATAAAGTCTAAAGTAATGCGTAAAAGAGTTTAGAATATATGCTGCCCATCGGATCACCAATTGTTTTTGTGTTTTACAAATGGGATTCGCAATAGGTTAATCTAAACCAAGGAATTGTATCAGCGTCCATTTCTTTTTCAGTACGATTTGCCATTCGGCATTGAATTACACTAGCATTTAGTGGCACTACACAACAAGTTTATGCGCTTATTTTAATTATTATATTACAGAAATTGTTTGTCATTAAGTTATCGTTAAAATTATAACTTACTTCGGTATGATGTAGTGACCACTGTCCTCGTCAACAATAGTGTAGTTAAGCCAAGAAGCCTTAACCTGGAAAACTGTTATAATCACACAAAAATCACGGGTATATATTAGAATTTTAATTATTTACCAAAAATAATAGTGAAAAAAACTCTGGCAACCACAATAAATCGCAGTATGGGACCACCCTCGACAAGATATGGAAGAGTCGATGGATGCAAATGGCACCGGACCGTTCCAAGTGGCAATCCTTTTGGGGAAGCCTATGGAAGTGAACATAGAACTTTACGCTGTTATGATGGTAAAGTATAGTAAAGAGAATTTGCCACCAGCTCTGAACCCGTATTGACATAGTCATCATAATTGTATCATACACTATTCAGATTATGACAAAAAATAACGCCTGAAGTAGCAGTAAGTACAAAGCCAACGCACTTTTAAGTTGTGTTATATTTATTTTATAGAGAAGGGAGGCAAACAAGCAGGTGGCTCACGTGATGTTAAGTGATAACCGCCGCCCATGAACATCCGCAATACCAGAGGCATAGCAGATGCGTTGCCGGCCTTTGAGAAAAGTATAGGCTCTTTTCTTGAAGGTCCCTAAGTCGTATCGGTCCGGAATAACCGCAGACGGCAGCACATTCCATAAAGTACAAGTGCGTGGCACAAAATTCCGCGAAAAAGGCACTGTGGTGGAATGCCAAGCATCAAGATGATGTTGATAGAATTTTTGACTCTGCCGTAAGGTACGATGGTGAAATTCAACGGCTAGGATTAATCCGAACAATTCCTCGGAGCACTCCCCGTAGTAAATCTTGTAAAAATGCAAAGAGGTGCAACGTCTCTTCGCAATGCCAGGGGATTTAGCCGATCAGATAGAACGTGGTCGTCGAGGATTCGAGCCGCTCTTCGTTGGATGCGATCAAATGGAAGGTGCTGACATAGGGGTGCCCCGCCCAGAGATGACAACAGTACTCTGTGTAATATCTATACATTTAGAAAGAACTTTGTAAATGTAAACAATGCGATAGCTTAGCTGGTAGTAACCCTTGTAGCGGATGATGTGCTACAGGAAAAGGGTAGCTACCGACCAGGTCGAGTGATCGTGAGCTGGGGAGGACGTCTCCTCCACAATAGTGCGCTATCGGTAATCGTATATATGCATGTCATCGTGCGAACTTCGATAGCGCGATGTAGGACGTGGATATGTTTCCTGAATCCGCCACTTAGCGAGCTTCCAATGTGGAGACATAGATGTCGCCACACCCTTCTTTCGAAACTAAGCTGGCTCAGTTCCCGCTAGGAAGGGATATGTATTTGATGCATATGAATTTTTGTACTCCACTCGTGGCTGTTAATAAGCATTTGTGAATATTTACTTGTGTAAGTATATAATTATGATAGTATATTTTACCGTTGTCTTGTAGCCCTTACAATGTGTACATTACAGTAAGAAGTGAGTCGAAAAGACTTAATTGTCTAACCTCTACCTACCCCAACATTGGCATATTAGATATTAATTTATTTTATATCTATTATATATAGATAAGTCACGATAGCCGAGTGGTTGGGTGGTCGGAATTTCGAGTCAATAGACCCGAGTTCGATCCCCAGTTGGTAGGCTCGTACCAATGGGTTTTTCAAAAACTTATGTACGAATATCGTTGGCTTGGACATAAAGACGGCGACGGGCTCACCACCTGTCACGTTGTCCCGAAAATATCTTCGGTGGAAGGTGGGTCGAAGGGACTTGATTGTCTAGACTCGACCTCTGTCTACCCCTGTATTGGGAATTGCGTGAAGATATTTTTTTTTTATTTTTTTTTATTTATTTTATAAAAGATCTTTCTTCAACGAAAACGCTAAATACAATATACAAACAGCAGAGGTTCTTTGTATCAACAAAAAAGTCACGAGTGTCAAGTGGGTCAAAGTTGGAAAACACTAAATTGTCTAGACCCTCTGTGTTGGGAAATGTGTTTAGATACAAACACCAACAAATAATGAATAACATAAAATTTCGACTCGTTGACGAGTGGCGTAAACACCTTTTTTCAAAGTGTCGGCATCTCGAGGTCCCGGGTTCGATTTCCGGTCGGGCCAATGTAGAAAAACCACTTTTCCTGTCTGGGTGTTTGTGGTGCCTTCGTTGTTTCCGATTCCCCATACCACAAGTGCTTTAGCATCTTACATTGGGATCGGAGCAATGTATGTGATGTTGTCCCTATCTATATATGCATTTATTTAATAAGAAGAAATAAACAAAAATTTCGAGAAATTTAATTCTGTCAACCGGCACTGGAGTAGCGTGGTCGTTGCTCTGCTCTAGTCTCTTTTAAATGTTTTGTCCCACGTTTGGGATTTACAGTCTGCTTCTTTACTACTTTTACATGTTTTTATTGGGAAGGGAGGCAAACGAGCAGGCGGCTCACGTGATGTTAAGTGATAACCGCCGCCCATGAACATCCGCAATACCAGAGGCATAGCAGATGCGTTGCCGGCCTTTGAGAAAAGTATAGGCTCTTTTCTTGAAGGTCCCTAAGTCGTATCGGTCCGGAATAACCGCAGACGGCAGCACATTCCATAAAGTGCAAGTGCGTGGCACAAAATTCCGCGAAAAAGGCACTGTGGAGGAATGCCATGCATCAAGATGATGTTGAAAGAATTTTGACTCTGCCGTAAGGTACGATGGTGAAATTCAGCGGCTAGGATTAATCCGAACAATTCCTCGGAGCACTCCCGTAGTAAATCTTGTAAAATGCAAGAGGTGCAACGTCTCTTCGCAATGCCAGGGGATTTAGCCAATCAGATAGAACGTGGTCGTCGAGGATTCGAGCCGCTCTTCGTTGGATGCGATCAAATGGAAGGTGCTGACATTGGGGTGCCCCGCCCAGAGATGACAACAGTACTCTATGTAATATCTATACACTTAGAAAGAACTTTGTAAATGTAAACAATGCGATAGCTTAGCTGGTAGTAACCCTTGTAGCGGATGATGTGCTACAGGAAAAGGGTAGCTACCGGCCAGGTCGGGTGATCGTGAGCTGGGGAGGACGTCTCCTTCACAATAGTGCGCTATCGGTAATCGTATATATGCATGTCATCGTGCGAACTTCGATAGCGCGATGTAGGACGTGGATATGTTTCCTGAATCCGCCACTTAGCGAGCTTCCAATGTGGAGACATAGATGTCGCCACACCCTTCTTTCGAAACTAAGCTGGCTCAGTTCCCGCTAGGAAGGGATATGTATTTGATGCATATGAATTTTTGTACTCCACTCGTGGCTGTTAATAAGCATTTGTGAATATTTACTTGTGTAAGTATATAATTATGATAGTATATTTTACCGTTGTCTTGTAGCCCGCCCCACAGTAACCCAGCACATTACCGGTAAGAAGTGAGTCGAAAAGACTTAATTGTCTAACCTCTACCTACCCCAACATTGGCATATTAGATATTAATTTATTTTATATCTATTATATATAGATAAGTCACGATAGCCGAGTGGTTGGGTGGTCGGAATTTCGAGTCAATAGACCCGAGTTCGATCCCCAGTTGGTAGGCTCGTACCAATGGGTTTTCAAAACTTATGTACGAATATCGTTGGCTTGGACATAAAGACGGCGACGGGCTCACCACCTGTCACGTTGTCCCGAAAATATCTTCGGTGGAAGGTGGGTCGAAGGGACTTGATTGTCTAGACTCGACCTCTGTCTACCCTGTATTGGGAATTGCGTGAAGATATTTTTTTTTTTTTAATTTATTTTATAAAGATCTTTCTTCAACGAAAACGCTAAATACAATATACAAAGAGCAGAGGTTCTTTGTATCAACAAAAAGTCACGAGTGTCAAGTGGGTCAAAGTTGGAAAACACTAAATTGTCTAGACCCTCTGTGTTGGGAAATGTGTTTAGATACAAACACCAACAAATAATGAATAACATAAAATTTCGACTCGTTGACGAGTGGCGTAAACACCTTTTTTCAAAGTGTCGGCATCTCGAGGTCCCGGGTTCGATTTCCGGTCGGGCCAATGTAGAAAAACCACTTTTCCTGTCTGGGTGTTTGTGGTGCCTTCGTTGTTTCCGATTCCCCATACCACAAGTGCTTTAGCATCTTACATTGGGATCGGAGCAATGTATGTGATGTTGTCCCTATCTATATATGCATTTATTTAATAAGAAGAAATAAACAAAAAATTTCGAGAAATTTAATTCTGTCAACCGGCACTGGAGTAGCGTGGTCGTTGCTCTGCTCTAGTCTCTTTTAAATGTTTTGTCCCACGTTTGGGATTTACAGTCTGCTTCTTTACTACTTTTACATGTTTTTTTTTATTGGGAAGGGAGGCAAACGAGCAGGCGGCTCACGTGATGGTAAGTGATTACCGCCGCCCAAGAACATCCGCAATACCAGAGGCATAGCAGATGCGTTGCAGGCCTTTTTGATGAATTGATGATAATGATAATGAATTTTTAGATGTTATTGAAACTTTGCATAATATCAAAGAATATGTAATCTAAAAAGGGTAATTGAAGCATTGTAATAAAACCTGATCTTGGCGTCCCGGGTGAGACATATTTTAATCCCCTTTATAGTTCGCTATAGTTAGTTTTTGTTCGAAGCCTAAGGTGGCGCAATACCATCCGCCGTCGACCCATCGACCCAAGCGCCAGGCGGCATGCACCTTTCTTATAAGATAACTCGACAGCATAGTTGTTGGTGACTCTTTCTTTGAAGCAAAGGGTAGTGGGTTTGAATCCCGCTAGAAGCAAAAATTTGTGGGACATATATGAATGTTAATACAAGGGTGTTTGGTAATTGTAGTACACAAAGACACAGACACCTCGCACGCTGCTATGAGTACCAGTCACTAAATTTTGCTCAATTTTCGAGAGGGTTATCTCGACATCTATCAGTTATTGTTGCCATTTTAAATGCTTTCATGTTAATAAGTTTTTTACTTCCCCGCCCGAAGAAAGAGTTAAATTCTTACGCTGACATCGCTCAGCAACTATTATTAATTAATATATTTATTATAATGGATTATCTTCTTAATTTACCCTGGCAATTTGACCTCGTATAGGAAACACTCTATTGTCTGGCACAATATCTTTCGCGTGGACTCCGCTACAGTTGACGATCACTTGAAAACGGTGCAAAATTGGGTCCGACAAAGACTTCAATTTGGCTTTCACCACTTTTCCATTAGCCTTTATAAACCTCTTGTGCAAATATTCAATAAGTTTTGGTGCTTGTATTACAAATGTGGTAAAAGTACTACCAGCTCTGTAAAAAAAGTAGCTGTTTCATTTTGATTCATCAAAGAATAACGACCTGTAATAGTCCACTGCAGGATTTTGGCCTTTCATATAAAGGAAGGGTTTGCCATAATCGCCACGCTTGCCGATCGCAGTACCAGACACCTCGCACTTCAGAGCCTGGTGCCCGTCACTGATCCGCTGAATTATGGCCTGACATTTCTCGAGATGGTTATCCCGCCAACAGTCGGTAGCCGATTGCATTTCAAGGCAAAATAAACTAAAACCATCCACGGGACGCTGTTGGCCCGGAGGCCTTTACAGCTTCAAGTGCATTTCAAGACATTTCCGTTAGTCGCTTCTAACCACACGTGCGGAGATAGAGGGGGTGATATCGTTCTTACACCGATACCGCACGATAATATTGATTAACGATTCATTAATATTACCTTTCTTAATTACTTTAAATTATATAAGGATACTTTAAGTTACAAAATAAAATAAGGATGTGAAAAAATAAGTCACGATAGCCGAGTGGTTGGGTTATCGGAATTCGAGTCTATAGACCCGAGTTAGCCAAGTTAGTTAATTAGATACCCAAGACTCCTACCAAAGGGTTTTATCGTAAACTTATGTACGATTTATATCTTTGGCTTGGGCATAAAGACGGCAACGGGCTCACCATCTGACACGTAATCCAAAAAAATGACATCGGTGGAAGGTGGGATGAAAGAACTTAATTGACTAAGCCTCTGCCTACATATCATAAAAAATTTTGTATATTTGTTTTGGTTTTCAATATGCTTTTGTTATTTTAGAAAATTCGTAATATTATTAAAGAAAGCAAATTTTTTTTACATACGCATAATTAATTGAATGCATTCGACTCAAATAATCCAGCTGTCTCATATCAAGCTCCCTGTAGCCGAATACTAAGTCTGCCCACATTGGTCTTTGTATTTCTCTCTTCTGTCTGTACAATTCGTACATTGGCATCACAGAAATGTGATGGTTCCCTTGGTACCACAGGTCGTGTAGGAAGCAGTACGTTTCTCCACCCCATTTCCTGCAAAACCCACAAATAAATACAATGTGTCGAAGAATTACACACGTCTTCCATCGAAAAAGCAGGATATGCAATTCTAGTGTCTTCGGAAAAGGATGATGATGATAAGAATAGTAATATACAATAACTACATGTATAATTATGACTACATATAAAATTCATGACTCGAGGTCAAAAATTCATATTCATCACCATATATTACGGCTAGTTTTTTTTCGTTCCACGGCTTCTAACTATTCAACGTAGAAGTGCTGACTGCACGAGGAGTAGGGCTGTACAATTATTGTAGTTTTTAATATATACGTGTTGTATGTATAAACATAATTTTGTGTCTGTAAATAATGTATTAAAAATAGTATTTGCTAGCATCGTTTACAATGATGATACGTACGTAAGTAGTTCTTGTGAAGTGCTTCCGCATAGATACGGATACCATAGACCTCCTGAACCATCACCTGTTGTGTTAGGTGTGAATTCATTCGAAAATATTGTTACCTGAAAATCGTTGGAACATTTTAAAAATTATATACTTTTATATATGTCCTTGTTTTTACATCATGTATTAAATCAAATAAGACTCGCACGCTACGATTTCTCAAGCAGTAGTTCTGCGAGAGAAACCGTAGTCTTATTCTGTTTATCAAGGATTTATAAATCGTTACGACAGGCTCACTACCTGTCACGATGTCCCGAAAATATATTCGGTGGAAGGTGGGTCGAAGGGACTTAATTGTCTAGACTAAACCTCTGTCTACCTCTGTTGGGAATTGCGTAAAGATATTTATTTATTTATTTTAAATAAAATGATTTGCGGATTTTATCGTGTTTTTAATTAGTTTTTACAAACTTGTTTTTTATTTTTTTATAGAAAAGGGAGGCAAACGAGCAGGTGGCTCACGTGATGGTAAGTGATTACCGCCGCCCATGAACACCCGCAATACTAGAGGCATAGCAGGAAAAGTTCCCCTTCTAGGACTATAACGATTAATTGTGCTATTTAATAAAAAAAACTCACTAACGGTTTGCCCATTCGAGACCATGGTATTGAAAAGAGAGATGGTATTGAAAACCAGGCGAAGATTTTAAATTATAAACACTTTTTTGTTTTATCGGTTAAAAATAATATAAAAGCCACATAAAAATCACATAAACTTTGTCTTCTCATTAAAAGATATCAATTCCTAAATACATACATCGAAATCTGGATTTTTCTCCTTAATTTTCAATGCGCTGGTAATCCCATTGACACCAGCGCCAATCACTGCAATTTTAATCATTTCTTACTTCTCTCGTATTCAAATATCAAGCACGAAGTGAAATGCTGAGATGCAGTTGGCATTATTGAAGATTACTTATCCAGAGTTCAGAGGTTTTGTAAGCAAATTATGATTAATTGTTGACGTTGTCCTATTTATATATTATTTAAATAAATATATCTTAATGTTATATGCGAAGGATAAACAAATAATGCAAGCAAAACATAGTTAAAAATTAATGATAAATGCGTGGTATCTTTGTAAGAATACCACTCACACTTCGAGAACGTCATGGTAGAGATCCTTTAATTACAATACACAGTCAGGTCATAAGTAATAAGTAATAAGGTCACACAGTAAAAACTTTTCTTTTAGAATGCTGGCTACAAAAAAGTTTATTAATTCGAATTTCGAATTGTTCATGAAAATAAAACTGTACACTTTTTAGAATTTTACTCATTTTTAAATATGGAGTGGACGCTTAAAGAAGACCGAGTTTCAGTTATTGCGTTGCATCGTTGCGGTTACGCGCCAATTCAAATTTTTTACATACTGAAAAATTTGAATATAACCAAAAGATTCGTTTATTGTACCATCAAACGATACAATGAAGACTCTAGTGTAGATGACAGGTCAAGAAGTGGTCGCCCTCGGTCTGTTAGTACTCCAGCAGTGACAAAAGCTGTGAAGGTGCGAATTCAAAGAAACGTAAACAGAAACTGTTGGCCCTTCAGATTGGGTTAAGCAGAACCATGGTGAAAAGGGTGTTAAATGAAGACTTAGGGTTTCGGGCATATCGAAAAAACAGGACATCGCTTGAATGCTCGTCTAATGGACCTGAGACTGAAGAGATGCCGCGCTTTGTTGTAACGGTACGCGGGAAAAAATATCTGGAAATTCATTTTTCGGCTGAAAAATTTTTAGCCGTAGAAGAGAGCTACAACAAACAAAATGATAAGGTGTACGCACACAGTAGTGAAGAAGCGAGCAACCGTATTCCGCGTGTCCAACGAGGTCATTTTCCATCCTCCCTCATGGTATCGTTGGGAGTTTCTTATTAGGGCTTAAAAGAGGTACATTTTTGGGAGAAAGGTGTAAAAACGAATGCAGTTGTTTATCAAAATACAATCCTAACGAACCTTGTGAAACCTGTTTCTCATACCATGTTCAATAACAGGCACTGGGTATTCCAACAAGATTCGGCGCCAGCTCATAGAGCGAACAACACACAAGACTGGCTGGCGGCGCGTGAAATCGATTTCATCCGGCACGAAGACTGGCCCTCCTCCAGTCCAGATTTGAATCCGTTAGATTACAAGATATGGCAACACTTGGAGGAAAAGGCGTGCTCAAAGCCTCATCCCAATTTTAATTTACTCAAGACATCCTTGATTAAAGCAGCCGCCGATATTGACATGGACCTCGTTCGTGCTGCGATAGACGACTGGCCGCACAGATTGAAGCCCCGTATTCAAAATCACGGAGGCCATTTTGAATAAACTTAAGTGTCATAAGAATCTATGTTTTGTTAAGTTCATTTTGGTATATAAGTGGTTACATAATAAATAAAATTGTTTCAATTATTTTATATTAAACATGTGACAGAATTTATGACCTGACTAGGTAGCTATCACCAGATGTTATCCTTCATAATCAGTACTGTACCATTACCATTACCATTACCCAGGCTGTGTGCCCAGGATACCTTTAATCACAGGGGCCACGATCTTAACTTACACTAGATATTTTTTTTCTATATTAAGTAGATATAACCTGACAAAAAAGTTTGACGACCCGATAGCCGAGTAGATAGTAGCACTGCCATCGAGACTTGCGAGTTAGAATCCTACTGGGAGCAACCATTTGTGTGAGGAATGTAATTGTTTGACCTCGAGTCATGAATATGAATCTATTTAAATATGTATTTAAAATATATTTTAACATTAGCTTTACTGAGGCTTCACTGTTAAAGTAATGTAACCAAATAGTGATATTACAAGTACTGCGAAAAATTTATAAATGTATTGCTTCGGCTAACTATTTAAAAAAATTGTAAAATATACAAATATCTTCACGCAATTCCCAGTACAGGGGTAGACAGAGGTCTAGTCCAGACAATTAAGTCCCTTCGTCCCTACCTTCCATCTAAGATATTTTCGGGCCATCGTGACAGATCGTGAGCCCGTCGCCGTCTTATGTCCAAGCCAACGAAATAATTCGTACACAAGTTTTTGAAAAACTCATTGGTACGAGCCAGAATAAAATTAAAATAGTTTGGCCCTGTAGTTCTCATTTAACGATTTTTATTTATTTATGAACACTTGGCTTTTTATAGGAGTTTTCATTTAGGTACGAGTCTATGTGCCATCTGCTCATAAGATAGCTGCTAGACGGTCAAAAATAAGTTCTAACCTTTACCTATGCGCTTGCTGTTCAGATGTCTCTTTTGTAGGAAGTTCTTGAATCTCATAATGTTCAAGTGAATCTTGGCGTGAAGGTTATTTTTTGGAATTTTTCATGGCCAACAAACTTGAAATTTAAAATCTGTATTCTCTTTTCTTAACTTATGCCTTGTTTTTTGGCATAGGTGCCATCTATTATCTCTTTTGCAAGTGACAATTTGATATTCCTGACTTTTCAGTTAGGAATTATCAATACGATAACGCCAACTTAATTATTATTATGCGTGTCAGTTCAAATTTACAAAAAAAACCTTTTTCTCTTCAGCTTAATTATTGTACTGAATTTCCAACATAAAAGATTAACCTACGTAAATAAACCTAAAGAACAATGTTAATTAATGTGAAACATATTAAAACTTTATGATAAAAATATGTTATAATAATTTTTTATTTGTATATATGAATATATTTGTGGCCTTGAAAAGGACCTGTTGGTTTGCGTATTGTGGGACGAGTATACAATACAACTGTTTTGAATAAATAATAAGAAATAAAAATAAAAGAATTAAGTAATAATAACTACCAAGTTATATAAAAAACTGATACGAGTATATAGCTTCATGCAACAAATAAATGCGAGTGTAGGTACCTTCTATTACCTTTGGCTTGCTACCTACTTCAAACCTATCAATAGGTAGCACATAAAAATAATAATATTTTATTAATATTAAGGGTTTATATATATATATATATATATATATATATATATATATATATATATATATATATATATATATATATATATTTATATATATATATATATATATATATATATATATATATATATATATATATATATATATATATATATATATATATATATATATATATATATATATATATATATATATATATATATATATATATATATATATATATATATATATATATATATATATATATATATATATATATATATATATGCAATGTGCATCAAGAGAATTCGGAAATTAATTTATGATAAAACCAAGTTACTAAATGGAAATACAACAAACAGATACAATATGTCATCTGTCATTATTGTGACATATAATGTATCTGCTGTCTCAGACAGCCATCATATAAAATACAAATAACGCACCGGTAATAGTAAATAATAAATTGATACATAATAAGTCTAACAATATCAAAAACACAATTGAAAAATGAAGTAAGCTATAAAGAACATTATATTGAAAGTGCTCTTCTCATATTTACTATTCATAATAACTGCACAATGTTTTGTTTTTAGGCTAACTGTTGATGGCTTATTGGTTTATTTTCCATACGATTACATTTATCCTGAGCAGTATGCTTACATGTTAGAATTGAAACGAGCCCTCGATGCGAAGGTAATCTTCTAAATTGATTGTACTATTCTAAAACAAAAGATATAGGTTAGAAGTAAAATCCAATAAGACCCCAGGATTTTCAAATTTATCTTTTTAAAAATGCATTACTATGCATAAATGTCGAATACTTATAGCACACATTATTTAAGCATCCTTTAAAAAATAATGTAACAGTAAATTTTAACAGTACCTTTATGTGAATATGTTAGTTACTTTAAGATTGAAGGTTACAGAGATCTCTAACTTTTTTTGCACACAATATGAAATTAATCTTTATTATCCTTTGACTTCTAATGCAAACAAGGTTTTTAACTCCCTCCACTTATTTATTTATTATAAAAAAAACTTTGTAAATATGTCTTCACGCTATTCCCAATACAGGTGTAGACAGAGGTCTTAGTCCAGACAATTAAGTTCCTTTGACCGACCTTCCACTGAAGACATTTTTTGGGACAGTGTAAAAGGTGATGAGCCCATTGTTGTCTTTATGTCCAAGCCAACAATATGAATCCTACATTGATTTTAAAAAATCCCATTTTATACGAGCCTGCCACCTGGGGATCAAACTCGGGGTCTCAATACAAAATTCCGAGCACCCAATTACTTGGCTATCATGACTTTTGAAAAAAAAAACCATTAATTTTGTATTTATGAAGTGTTAATAGTTAACTTAATACACTAGATTCACTTTTTATAAATAAATTCTAACAATATTCATAAATATTATACACTACCTTTATATTTAATAATGCTATTTAAAAAATTGTGTTGGGCGAACAGCACAATCATAATATTTATGAAATATTTTTTCAAGGGCCATGGACTACTTGAGATGCCATCAGGAACTGGAAAAACTATCTCACTTTTATCTCTAATTGTTGCATATATGATTCAAAATCCACACCATGTAAGGTGAGTGAGTTTTATGAATAGTAACAAAAAAATATATAAAATGAATTAAAATAAAAAATATACTTAGTTTTTCATATATAATCCAATTTCTCTCAGAGAAAAGACCTATTCAAATAAAATATAAAAGGTTGTCTAAACATAACAAAATGTCCAAAATCTTTTCAGTACTTTCCAAGTATCAAGTACAAATCTAATATAGTATAAATTTATATTTATACAAGATATACATATAATCTTGCATAAATATAAATTTGTACAAGGTTAGCTAGTTTAAGTGAAAAGAAAAGTTTCATAGGCAAGGCAAATAGAAGTTTTGTAGATGTCACCAATGCCATAACAGGCTTAAATAAAAAAAGAGATTTATAATTTTGACTGAATTGTGTAGGACATGGTGGCTCAGAGATTTGCCATTGTTCAAGAAAAGAGAGTATACCTTTCTCAAATGCCGTCAACGCATCTGCTATGCCTCTGGTATTGCAGGTGTTCATGGGCGGTGGTAATCACTTAACATCATGTGAGCCATCTGCTTGTTTTGCCTCCTTTTTCTATAAAAAAAAATAGTGTGGCTGAGGTCACTGGTTCAAATCCTGCCCATGTCAGTTTTTTAAATATCTTATTATTTAATGTAAATAATATACATTTAAATAGTATGTACATAATATATAAAATAGAATTGTGCTATTCGTATAAGAATGGGTTGGTGTTTTGTTATTCACTGATTATAAAAATTTTCAGGAAACTTATCTATTGCTCCCGAACAGTACCAGAAATTGAGAAGGTTGTGGAGGAGTTAAAGAATCTTGTCAAGTACTATGAGAAGAGTCAAGGTGAGAAGCCGAGCCTCACTGGAGTTGTGCTCAGTTCTAGGAAGAATTTATGTATACATCCAGATGTGAGTATCCTGATGATAGTTTACTTAATAACTTACTTTGTACTGCAATAATTTCATCCCAGGTAGTCATATCTAGGGGCAAACATTTTAAAATAATCATTAACTCTCCAAATATGTGAATGCATCATGCTGATCTTTTTTTTTGTAAAGTAAATGACACTTTAAAAAATCAACTGTTTAAAACATAGATGGTGGTATTGTATCAATGCCTTAACAGGTTTGAGCATTCAGTCTATAAGATCTGGCATATGTTGGCTAAAATGATATTTAAAACATCAACAAATGTGGATATAATGTGGAAACTTTGTGTTATCATTATTATTCACTTCACATTTTATGGTTGAAATCGCGACCTTTGTTTATTATTAAACCTCTAATTTATGTAATAATGACTCTAATTTATTTGTTAGTGATTATAAAAATTGTAATATATTTTAAATTTCAGGTATCAAGAGAAAGAGAGGGAAAGCTAGTGGACGGCAAATGTCATTCACTGACTGCAAGTTACATACGGGACCGACATGAGAGAGACAGCTCTGTGCCCATATGTAAGTGATTGTACAAAATTTTTCCATGAATTTAGCCTTAGTAAAATTGTAATTGCCCATAAGGGATTGTGGCTTGTCCCAAATTTATAAATAAAATAATAAGGTTTACTTGGTGAAGTAATGTTATTACAGGTGCAGAAGATACACCAAATAAGCTGGCAGTGACAGATTTTTATAATCATTGCACATTACATATTGTGATTAAAATTATAAACTATGTGCTGTATATGCTTGCTATTATCACTGGTCAGGCATAAAGTGGAATTATATTATATATTACTTACTACTTAAGCCTGTTAAATTACACTGCTGGAATTAGGCTTGTCCAGTAAGGATGTTTTGCTATAATTGGATGCCGCCATACTTGGCATTTGGAATGGAGTATTAGACATTTTACATCTTGATGCTACAAGTTATACTTTGTTCTATAAAAAATTATAATATTAAGTAAAAATTATTCATACAGCCTGTAAATAAAACATCATAAATTAGTATTTAAGTGTGATATACACTTTTGATCTGTAAATTTTGGCTTCATACCAATACACATACAAAATCAACTCATTATTTTGTTATAAGGATTGCATGCTTTTATTTAATACTAACGAAAACATTGCTTTTAGGTCAGTTTTATGAGGGGTTTAACCGCGAAGGTAAGGAGTCAATGTTGCCATATGGTGTGTACACAATAGACGACCTCAAGCAATATGGCGCCGACAGAAATTGGTGTCCATATTTTTTGTCCAGGTTTGCTGTGAGTCCTTTTTATCTATTCTAGTAATTTTTAAGCATAAGCTTTGATGTTCGAAAACTGTACTCTTACTTGTTATAAGTAAATATTACGTACAAATTAAATTTAGAAATTAATATTTATTCTTGTAGTTAATACTTTCATTCGCCCATCATTGATTTTGTATATTGACTATGGCTAACTTTGTTTTGTATTGCGTAAAAAATGGCTAAGACTTAGATCCTTGGGTCTTTCTTTAATCTTCACACATTTATCAATAAATGATTAACTAATTTCCTCCTTTCGACCCACATTTCACAGGAGCATATTTTACGACAAACTGTCAGGTTATGAGCCTCTTTCCGCTTTTAAATCCAAACCAACGATATAAATCGCACATAAGTTGTTTAAAGAACTCGCTAATACGAATCTGTCTCCTGGGAATCGAACTCGGCCCCCGACTTGAATTCCGGTCACCCAACCACTCGGCTATCATGGCTTTTCACAATAGCTTTCTTAAATGTGACTTTGTCAAAGTGTATATTGTTTCGACCGCAGATAATCCACGCGGAGATAGTGGTGTACTCATACCACTACCTGCTGGACCCGAAGATCGCAGAGGTGGTGTCGAAGGAGCTGCACAAGGAGGCGGTGGTGGTATTCGACGAGGCTCACAACATCGACAATGTCTGCATCGATTCACTCAGCGTCAAGCTCTCGCGCCGCACGCTCGACCGCAGCGCCAATGCGCTGCAGCAGCTCGAGAAGACCGTCGCGCAGTGCGTGCCCACTTGACTACTTTGTTGTTGCGAATAGACCAGGCTGTCACCAGCGTCGCTACAGTGCTGGCTGTGCTGCAGCAGCTCGAGAAGACCGTCGCGCAGTGCGTGCCCACTTGTCTATTTTGTTGTTGCGAATAGACCAGGCTGTCACCAGCGTCGCTACAGTGCTGGCTGTGCTGCAGCAGCTCGAGAAGACCGTCGCGCAGTGCGTGCCCACTTGACTACTTTGTTGTTGCGAATAGACCAGGCTGTCACCAGCGTCGCTACAGTGCTGGCTGTGCTGCAGCAGCTCGAAGACCGTCGCGCGGTGCGTGCCCTTGACTACTTTGTTGTTGCGAATAGACCGGGCTGTCACCAGCGTCGCTACAGTGCTGGCTGTGCTGCGGCAGCTCGAGAAGACCGTCGCAGTGCGTGCCCTTGTCTACTTTGTTGTTGCGAATAGACCAGGCTGTCACCAGCGTCGCTACAGTGCTGGCTGTGCTGCAGCAGCTCGAGAAGACAAATCGCGCAGTGCGTGCCCTTGTCTACTTTGTTGTTGCGAACAGACCAGGCTGTCACCAGCGTCGCTACAGTGCTGGCTGTGCTGCAGCAGCTCGAAGACCGTCGCGCAGTGCGTGCCCACTTGTCTATTTTGTTGTTGCGGAATAGACCAGGCTGTCACCAGCGTCGCTACAGTGCTGGCTGTGCTGCAGCAGCTCGAGAAGACAAATCGCGCAGTGCGTGCCCTTGTCTACTTTGTTGTTGCGAACAGACCAGGCTGTCACCAGCGTCGCTACAGTGCTGGCTGTGCTGCAGCAGCTCGAGAAGACAAATCGCGCAGTGCGTGCCCACTTGTCTACTTTGTTGTTGCGAATAGACCAGGCTGTCAACAGCGTCGCTACAGTGCTGGCTGTGCTGCGGCAGCTCGAGAAGACCGTCGCGCAGTGCGTGCCCACTTGTCTACTTTGTTGTTGCCGAATAGACCAGGCTGTCACCAGCGTCGCTACAGTGCTGGCTGTGCTGCGGCAGCTCGAGGAAGACCGTCGCGCAGTGCGTGCCCTTGACTACTTTGTTGTTGCGAATAGACCAGGCTGTCACCAGCGTCGCTACAGTGCTGGCTGTGCTGCAGCAGCTCGAGAAGACCGTCGCGCAGTGCGTGCCCACTTGTCTACTTTGTTGTTGCGAATAGACCAGGCTGTCACCAGCGTCGCCACAGTGCTGGCTGTGCTGCAGCAGCTCGAGAAGACCGTCGCGCAGTGCGTGCCCACTTGTCTACTTTGTTGTTGCTAATAGACCAGGCTGTCACCAGCGTCTCTACAGTGCTGGCTGTGCTGCAGCAGCTCGAGAAGACCGTCGCGCAGTGCGTGCCCACTTGTCTACTTTGTTGTTGCGAATAGACCAGGCTGTCACCAGCGTCTCTACAGTGCTGGCTGTGCTGCAGCAGCTCGAGAAGACCGTCGCGCAGTGCGTGCCCACTTGACTACTTTGTTGTTGCGAATAGACCAGGCTGTCACCAGCGTCGCTGCAGTGCTGGCTGTGCTGCGGCAGCTCGAGAAGACCGTCGCGCGGTGCGTGCCCTTGTCTACTTTGTTGTTGCGGAATAGACCAGGCTGTCACCAGCGTCGCCACAGTGCTGGCTGTGCTGCAGCGGCTCGAGACTCGCGCCTTGGAGTGCGTGCCCACTTGTCTACTTTGTTGTTGCGAATAGACCAGGCTGTCACCAGCGTCGCTACAGTGCTGGCTGTGCTGCAGCAGCTCGAGAAGACCGTCGCGCGGTGCGTGCCCACTTGTCTATTTTGTTGTTGCGAATAGACCGGGCTGTCACCAGCGCCGTTACAGTGCTGGCTGTGCTGCAGCAGCTCGAGGAAGACCGTCGCGCAGTGCGTGCCCTTGACTACTTTGTTGTTGCGAATAGACCAGGCTGTCACCAGCGTCGCTACAGTGCTGGCTGTGCTGCAGCAGCTCGAGGAAGACCGTCGCGCAGTGCGTGCCCTTGTCTACTTTGTTGTTGCGAATAGACCAGGCTGTCACCAGCGCCGTTACAGTGCTGGCTGTGCTGCAGCAGCTCGAGGAAGACCGTCGCGCGGTGCGTGCCCACTTGACTACTTTGTTGTTGCGAATAGACCAGGCTGTCACCAGCGTCGCTACAGTGCTGGCTGTGCTGCAGCAGCTCGAGAAGACCGTCGCGCAGTGCGTGCCCACTTGTCTACTTTGTTGTTGCGAATAGACCAGGCTGTCACCAGCGCCGTTACAGTGCTGGCTGTGCTGCAGCAGCTCGAGAAGACCGTCGCGCAGTGCGTGCCCACTTGTCTACTTTGTTGTTGCGAATAGACCAGGCTGTCACCAGCGTCGCTACAGTGCTGGCTGTGCTGCAGCAGCTCGAGAAGACCGTGGCGCAGTGCGTGTCCACTTGCATACTTTTTTGTTGGGAGTAGACCAAGGTGTCACTAACCTCTTAGAGAACAGTTAAGCGTGGTAGACTCTCTGATTAGGAGTCAATGTTAGAATATATAAATACTAAGTAAATCCCAAGTAGGATTTACGTATACTTCCATACATCCCTATAAGCGTCCATGACTTAAGTACAAGTATTTATATTGATGTTTATCCCAGCGGAATTCGGACCCGCAACCCATTGCTTTAAAGTCATGGTCATTACCAACTAGGCTAACGTATTGTATATATAGAGTACAGTGTTTATGTATGTGTATATGGTTTTATTAGTATAATCATATTTGTTGTTTGTTCATTGATAGAATAAGAGAAGAAGACGCGGCGAGACTGACCGCCGAATATGAGCAAATGGTCGAAGGTCTGCGGGAAGCGGCCGTTGCGAGAGAAACCGACACCATACTGGGGAATCCAATTCTACCAGATGAGGTCCTCAACGGTGCGTAATCTATGATCATTACACAGTAATAATAACACATAATAATACAATAATTGATATATTGTTATAATTATACGATGACTCACATAAATAAGCCAAACTTTAGCAAATTTAATTAAAAAAAATAATTTCTTATCAAAGTTATTATTTTAAAAATTTTATTTTATCACAATTATTTAAAAATAACCGTAGTTATAGTTTTGGTCCTTCGAGCCGGATTTTTTTCTAGTTGTATAAATAAAAAATTCGTATTCATTGTCAGAGGTGGTGCCCGGTAACATCAGAAACGCGGAGCACTTCCTTGGCTTCTTGAGGCGATTCCTTGAGTACCTCAAGACCAGGCTGAGGATACAGCATGTGGTGCAAGAGTCGCCTGCAGGTAATTTTACATTTTTAGTAGTAGTCTATTTTTTTTTATAAATTTAGAATACTATTTAAATAGATCACACAATTCATCTGATGGAGGATGGATGAAGGTATGAGGTAGATATCTCAGTATAATTTTTATATTGCACAACACAACTATAGTTGCGGTGTTGATTCTCATGTAGTACATAAGCGTTTTTATTTCTATATTTATTGGGTTATTACAGTCTATAATTTTTTTTGTGGATGATATTACATATCTAATCAAAATGTGACTGATTGGATATTTGCGTTTCTTCAAATAGATGGCGGTAAATAGTTACTAAACGGCCTGTAAATGTTCACTGTAGGTTTTGCAAATATTGTCACTCTGTTGGTGAACACGTTTCTAAGTGGTAGAGCCACGCGAGAGCTTTTGTTGTTGCACGAATGGGCCGGCTCGACCGGGGAAGTACCACGACCTCACAGAATACCGGCGTGAAGTAGAAGTCCAACAAACTTCTGCGTTTCGTCTGGTGAGTGCAGGTAACCGGTGGCCCACTCACCCCCCTCCTCCTATTCTGGGGGAGGGGGGCACTCTAAGGGAGGCAACGCATCTGCTAAGCCTCTGGTATTGCGGGTGTTCATGGGCGGCGGTAATCACTTACCATCACGTGAGCCACCTGCTAGTTTGCCTCCCTTTTCTATAAAAAAGAAACTGTAGATGATTAATCTTTAACCTTCCGGTCTGCTCAATTTTGGTGATAGTTATCCCATCATCGAAAATGTTTGTACCCATAGCTGCCTGTCACATTAGTAACGCTTATCAACTAATAAATTCAAGAAATTAATTTAAGACAAACTTTTAGAAGTGGGTTATTATACTATAAAAATATATTAATGACAATCATTTCTAAGAGTCACCATAGCCGAGTGATTAGGTGGTTAGAATTTCGAGTCAAGAGACTCGAGTTCGATCCCCAGGTGGCAGGCTCGTACCAATGGTTTTTTTTTAAACTTATGTACGTATTATATCGTTGGCTCGGACATAAAGACGGCGACGGGCTCACCATCTGTCACGTTGTGCCAAAAATATCTTCGGTGGAAAGTAGGTCGAAGGGACTTAATTGTCTAGACTCGACCTCTGTCTACTATTGTTTTTGGAATTTCGTGAAGATTTACACTTTTATCTACTATAATTTCTGGGAATGACTTGATAGCTCCCAGGCTGTTGCTAATTATTCTAAACGGTCGAAAAAGAGTATACCTACGTAGTTTCATTCGCCTACAACCGCCTCATTACGAAACCGTGTTCGATTAATAAACGAATATCGATAATTGTAAAATAATCACGTATAACGCCGAACGAATACCGTCACGCGATCGCCCGACGGTTTAGTTTCGACGTGTGAATGATGGGCGCAGGCTTCCTGAAGGACCTGTCGTCGCGCGTGTGCATCGAGCGCAAGCCGCTGCGCTTCTGCGCGGCGCGGCTGGGCTCGCTGCTGCGCGCGCTGCAGGCGCCCGACCCGTGCCGCTTCGCCGCGCTCACGCTGCTCGCGCACCTCGCCACGCTCGTCGCCACCTACACCAAGGGCTTCGTCGTCATCATCGAGCCCTTCGACGACAAGACGCCCACCGTCTCCAATCCCATTCTACATTTCTCGTGAGTGCCACATTATGCGTCAGAAATTCGGGTGTGTGATGGGTTTTTAACGGAACAAGAGGGGCTTGTCGCGTTTGAATTTGTTTGATTGATTGTGTTTAGACTCTTTTCCTGTCTGAAAATCGTTTAACATGATAATACGACATTGCAAACAATTTATTAGAAGGCTAATTAAAAAAATAAAATATTGAAATTTAAAACATATAATGACCCTAAGAACGAGATTGAAATAAATATACTTTCTTGCTTACTTATCTTCACGCACAATCCCTGACGGGGTAGCCAGAGAGAACAGATCGCCAAGCGTCACGATACCTCTTTCGCTTCTTTCAGATTCATCATCGTCTTCATACATGCACGTCGAGGTATCCGAGTACTCTTCTGAGTCAAGAGTACTCAGAATAAATATAAAAACATATAAAATATAAATTGAATTAGCGTTGCGATAAAATGATCATATTCTGCTACGTTTCGTATACCACATTTTTCTGGAGTTTTGAAAATAAAGGGGGGCGGCTGATACAAACAATTAAAAGTATACGGCTGATAAAAATTCCAGTTCTGACTAGAGGAAGCGATATTTAATTTGTTTGCATCTCAATTTTCAAATCTCTATACAGACTCTATATATAATCAATGAAGATACCACAATTTAATCATTAATATGCATGCCTTGGCATATATCCCCATGCTGATATGCACATGCGATCTGTTTTTTACGAATCCGTGTTGATAACAACACACACTTTTTTTTTTCATTTTACAGATTTCTGCAAGGCCTTTGACACTGTAAATCAGGATCTCTGAATTAGAAAACTGTAATGATTTGGAGTATCGGAGTACTTACTGAAATTTATTGAGTCTTATTTGTCCGGCCGCAATATTAGTGTTGTGGTTAATGTATTTTACTCTGTTGCATATGTTGCAAAATTTGGACTACCGCAGGGATTGCTTTTGGATCCGCATCTTTTTTATAATATTTATCAACGATATGTTTCCAGAACTCACAAATTTACTTATTTGCCGATGTCCTGAAAGTTGTCCAAAAATAAATCAGATCCATCAATCTTTTAACAAAATCTTAATAACTTGTTACAATGGTGTGCTTTTGTGTAAAGTGGATTGAAAGGACTTATCATAATTTTTATTTTCTTTTCAGTTGCATGGACTCATCCATTGCCATGCGACCAGTGTTTGCTCGATTTCAAACTGTCATTATCACATCAGGTAAGAGTTATCTTTTCTCTAACAACCTGTAAAGGTTTATTTTAGCAAACTATTTATATTACTACATACTATTTAAGCATTTCTTAATTGACCGCTAAAGTTTTACACACATACTGGTTCTTTACGGTTTTAGCATTGACAATTGTTAGCCAAAAATGCATTAAAACGCAGTAGTTTTTGCTAGTACGTTTGTTGTTTTTGTTAATAAAATAAATAAATATCTTCACGCAATTCCCAATACAGGGGTAGACAGAGGTCTAGTCTAGACAATTAAGTCCCTTTGACCCACCTTCCACCGAAAATATTTTCGCTATAACGAGGCAGTTGGCGAGCCCGTCGCCATCTTTATGTCCAAGCCAACGATATAATTCATACATAAGTTTTTGAAAAACCCATTGGTACGAACCTGCCACCTGGGGATACAATACACGTAGATCATGCTTACTAATTATTGTAGCCGTTTCAAAATATATATTAGCATCCATAGCTTTGAAGCTGTGTTCACTACCGCCTCATTGGGGTCACATGTTGGGTCACTCATCATGTCTCATTACTGCAGGGACCCTGTCGCCCATGGATATGTACCCCAAGATCCTGGACTTCAACCCGGTCGTCATGAGCTCCTTCACCATGACCCTCGCGCGCCCTTGCCTGTTACCAATGGTATTATTAAGGCCCATATTTGCTACTTATATGATAAATTTTGGTTATTTATTATTGACTTATCTTAAAAAAATTAAAAATAAATAAATATAAATATCTTCACGCAATTCCCAATACAGGGGTAGACAGAGGTCTTGACAATTAAGTCCCTTCGTCCCACCTTCCACCGAAGATATTTTCGGGACAACGTGACAGGTGGTGAGCCCGTCGCCGCCTTTATGTCCAAGCCAACGATGAAATTCGTAGATAAGTTTTTGAAAAACCCATTGGTACGAGCCTGCCACCTGGGGATCGAACTCGGGTCTCTTGTCTCGAAATTCCGACCACCCAACCACTCGGCTATCGTGAGATTTCTTATTTGCGAAATTAGGGTTAGCAGTGCGTTTTGTGCCAACTCTGATTTCGCCAATATACAACCATAATATATGGATTACAGGTTGCAATGGACACCTGCAAACTATGTTAATCAATGAAGGTAGTAAATATGGGAGGTACTGACACCACATGGCACAAATATTTAACATGTTCCATCGAGATGGTGGCCAAGATGCGATATCGGCTTTATAATGGTGATGGTTAAATATAGATAGCAGGGTAAGTATAGTAAAATAAATATCTTCACAGGGGTAGACAGAGGTCTAAACATTTTAGTCCTTTCGCCCACCTTCCATTTTTTGGACAAGATGACAGGTAGTGTGCCTGCTGGCATCTTTGTGTCCAAGCCAACGATATAATTTTTACTTCAATTTTTTGAAAAAGCCGTTGGTACGAACCTGCCACCTGGGGATCGAACTCGAGGCTCTTGACTCGAATCCCGATCACTCAACCACTCGTGAAGTAAAAAAAGTACTAGACTCCTAGTCTAGTACTTTTTTTACTTCACGAGTGGTTCAGGTCACTGGTGTAGAGCAGCACCAATTACGGTACGAGATGTCTTATACAGCGCCAATCGCCAATGCGTTGACTATTTCTTCGTTTCAGATAGTATCGAAGGGCAGCGATCAAGTGGCGATATCGTCGAAATACGAGACGAGGGAAGACGTCGCGGTTATAAGGAACTATGGGCAGCTTCTGGTGGAGGTGCGTAATGTCCACTGTTACCGCTAGATGGCGCCAGTTGTTAGTTTTACGTTAAACGTTACCGATTTCTTTACAAACTACGTGTAGGTGCAGTGTGTACCGTTTTAAGTATTTACCACCACTATTTTCACGTGGGTGTAGAGTCGATTTCTCATTTATAAATGAATGAATTATAGCAGGTACAATTTTGGAGAGTTTCGGCTCTAGCTAGGTGGCAGAAAGTTGAACTAAATTGTAATCCACAAACACCTTAGAAAAATTTAGAAAAAGTGTTTTCTATATTACCCGACCGGGAATCGGACCCGAGACCTCAGAGCTGGCGACACCTTGAAAACCGGCGTGTACGCCACTCTCCCACGGAGGTCAACAAGAATAGACATACAGTGCTCGCGAGTAATATCTATATGTCTCCCTTCTGTATATGAATATTAGTTCTATCCCGGCTATTGACTAAGATAAGGTAAGATAAAAATAAATAAATATCTTCACGCAATTCCCTATACAGGGGTAGACAGAGGTCTAGTCTAGACAGTTAAGTCCCTCCGACCTACCTTCCACCGAAGATATTTATCGGTAAAACGTGACAGGTGGTGAGCCCGTCGCCGTAGGGTAAGATAGATTCTTTATTGTTTAAAATACCTTCACAAATGCTGTTAGTGCTACAGCATATTAATCTATTACAATATAAGTATCGCGTGTTAGCAATTTGTTGGCTGTGGTCAGATGGCGGCGTGCGTGCCCGACGGTGTGGTGTGTTTCTTCACTTCCTACATGTATCTCGAGAGTGTGGTCGGCGCCTGGTACGACCAAGGTACGTAATGCCTAGTTCCTCTTTTTCTTTACAGCTTATCAACTGCTTATCAAGAGTCCACTAAACCTGGACCTCCCGCAAATATTTTCCACAAAGAAATTTCCAGAAAGATACACATTGCTCTGATTCCAAAGTAGCTAAAGCACTCGTGTTATGGATTCTGAAACAACGAAGGCACCACAAACACCCAGACCCGAGACAATGGTGCAAAAGTGGTGTTCTACACTTACACGTCCGAGAATCGAACCCGATGTCGACGCCTCTTGTCCACGGAGGTCATAATGGGCGGAGATATTACATACACTTCAATTATAAATGCTAAAGTCACGGTAGTCGAGTGGTTGGGTGATCGGAATTTCGAGGCAAGAGACCCGAGTTCGATGCCCAGGTTGCAGGCTCGTCCCAATGGGGTTTTCCAAAACTTACGTACGAATTATATCGTTGGCTTGGACATAGAGATCGGGCTCACAACCTGTCACGTTTTCCCGAAAAATGTCTTCGGTGGAAGATGGGTCGAAGGGACTTAATGGCCTATACCAGACCTCTGTCTACCCCTGTATTGGGAATTGCGTAAAGATATATTTTTTTTATTATAATATACACTTCAATTATATATGCTACTGTAGTAAGACGGTTCTGGTTTCTGCATGACAGTAGAATCTATCAAAGGTGGGTAATGTATTCAATTATTCAGTTCTGTGTTCTCAGGCGTAGTAAGTCACGATAGCCGAGTGGAAGGGTGGTCGGATTTTCGAGTCGAGAGACCCGAGTTCGATCCCCAGGCGGCAGTACCAATGAGTTTTTTCAAAAACCTATGTACAATTCATATCGTTGGCTTAGATATAAACACGGCGACGGGCTCACCACCTGTCACGTTGTCCCGAAAATATCTTGGTTCGATGGAAGGTGGGTCGAAGGGGCTTAATTGTCTAGACCAGACCTCTGTCTACCCCAGTATTGGGAATGGCTTGAAGATAGATTATATTTTTTTAGGCGTAGTGGCGAGCCTGCAGCGACACAAGCTGCTATTCATAGAGACGCAGGACTCCGCGGAGACAAGCTTCGCGCTCATCAACTATATTAAGGTATACTGACGTTTTGAGAAGAAAGGTTCTCGAGTGGCAACCCCGTACAGACAAACGCATTGTTGGACGAGCACCAACAAATATGGAGTGACGTTTTGCACAATGTCATGTCACAATGGCGGGAAGCCAGACGCAGATGGCACAGCACCGCTCTATGTTACGCTCTCTCTCTATGATCATGATGATGAAATTAATTCCTAACATTGCTCACATAATTGTTTTCTGTCGTTCTCGAAACGAAAAGGTTTTCGGGACAATGTGACTTAAACGATTCTTTCTCGTTTCCAGAATGTTTTACTTTCAGTTTTTTTTTATGACATAGTTGAATAATGTTATTAATTAGATTTAAGTCACGATAGCCGAGTTGAAGGGTGGTCGGAATTTCGAGTCGAGAGACCCGTGTTCGATCCCCAGGTGGCAGGCTCGTACCAATGAGTTTTTCAAAAACTTATGTACGAATTTCATCGTTGGCTTGGACATAAAGGCGGCGACGGGCTCACCACCTGTCACGTTGTCCCGAAAATATCTTCGGTGGAAGGTGGGTCAAAGGGACTTAATTGTCTAGACTAGACCTCTGTCTACCCCTGAATTGGGAATTGCGTGAAGATATTTTTTTATAAGTTAAGAACATTAATAAAACATTGTTAAAAATTCCTCCATTTCCCTCATCTCCTACTCTTTTCATTCTCTCTCTTTTTGACTTTTTTCTCTTTAATTTAATAACATAAAAGTTCAGCATAAATATGCTTTAAAAATCAATAAAATTACATAATAAAAATTAAATTTGGCGTTATCGTATTGATAATTCCTAACTGAAAATTCAGAATTATCAAATTGTCACTTGCAAAAGGGATTACAGATGGTATAGGCACGAGCTGTCATCTCTTTTGCAAGTGCCAATAAACAAGGCGTAAGTAATATAAACTTTATATTACTTATGCCTTGTCCATGCAGAGCCTTGCGGTACGCCCATTGTTCGGTGGGAACAAAATGCAGAAGAATATGCACCATTGATTACAATGTGTTGAATTCTATTACGTATTAACTTGTTATTTATTTAGTTCAAGCTCGAGACTGTATGATGCCAATAGTGTTATTACCAGAAAAACGTTTCATAATAAACGAAATCGAAAGCCTTATACAGATCACAAGAGACGTCCGATGCATCTTTTGAATTGTCCCCAAGCTTCAAATCTCTAAATAATATCTCGGCAACAATTCCAATTTGTGATATTCCTATTATGACAGCAGCAACAACCATTGCTATTGTCAAAATTGGAAGCTCACTAAAGTAATTATCAAACACTTTATTGTTACTTTACTAAACTTTATTGTTAGTATAAAGTTGGCAGTCAGCAGAATTACGCGAATTATTCTTTCCCGTTTCACTACAATTAATATCCCATTTATTCATTACTTTACTAGAATAATTTTTTATTTATAATAAATAAATAAATATCTTCACGCAATTCCTAATACAGGGATAAACAGAGGTCTAGTCTAGACAGTTAAGTCCCTTCGACCCACCTTTCCACCGAAGCTATTTTCGGGACAAACAACGTGACACGTGTTGAGTCCGTCGCCGTCTTCACATCCAAACCAACGATACAATTCGTACATTAGTTTGAAGAACCAATTAGTACTGCCGCCTGCGGATCGAACTCGAGTCTCTGGACTCGTGAGAGCGCACGGCCGTCGTGAATTTGGAGATTTGCGTGGTGCAGGCGTGCGAGAGCGGGCGCGGCGGCGTGCTGCTGTCGGTGGCGCGCGGCAAGGTGTCGGAGGGCGTGGACTTCGACCACCACCTGGGCCGCGCCGTGCTCATGTTCGGCATACCGTACGTCTTCACGCAGAGCCGCATACTGAAGGCGCGCCTCGAATACCTGCGCGACCAGTACCAGGTGCTCACAGCTGTAGTTGTTTTTTTTTACAGTGTTTCTACACTGTTAATAAATGTACATGCGTTGGAAGTAATTAACGGTAATTATCTGTATATATGTATTACAGATTCGTGAGAACGATTTCTTGACATTCGATGCGATGCGTCATGCGGCGCAATGCGTCGGAAGAGCCTTGCGGTATTTTTTTTTATACATCATATTATTCGTTAAAAGCAATTGCATGCTTCTTTTTCTCATAAATAATGTGTTGCAAGTCCAGCGTCGTTGAATTGGTTTATATTTGTATGATTGCAGTGGCAAAACGGACTACGGCATAATGATCTTCGCGGACAAGCGGTTCAGCCGCGCCGACAAACGCACGCGGCTGCCGCGCTGGATACAGGAGCACCTGCGCGACTCGCTCTGCAACCTCAGCACCGAGGAGGCCGTGCAGGTACACACGCACACACACTGTGTGCAGGTACACACGCACACACACTGTGTGCAGGTACACGCACACACACTGCGTGCAGTACACACACACACACACTGCGTGCAGGTACACGCGCACACACACTGTGTGCAGTAACACACTCACACACACTGTGTGCAGGTACACACGCACACACACTGTGCAGGTACACACGCACACACACTGCGTGCAGTTACACACTCACACACACTGTGTGCAGGTACACACGCACACACACTGTGCAGGTACACACGCACACACTGCGTGCGGGTACACGCACACACACACACACACTGTGTGCAGGTACACACACTGCGTGCAGTACACACACACACTGTGTGCAGTTACACACTCACACACACTGTGTGCAGGTACACACGCACACACACTGTGTGCAGGTACACACGCACACACACTGTGTGCAGGTACAAACGCACACACAATGCGTGCAGGTACACACGCACACACACTGTGTGCAGGTACACACGCACACACAATGCGTGCAGGTACACACGCACACACACTGTGTGCAGGTACACATATACACACGCACACACTCAGCTTACAGGTACACACATACACACACGCACACACACCGTGCAGGTACACACACTGCGTGCAGGTACACACGCATACACACTGTGTGCAGGTACACGCACACACAATGCGTGCAGGTACACACACTGCGTGCAGTACACACACACACACCGTGCAGGTACACACACTGCGTGCAGGTACACACACACACACTGTGTGCGGGTACACACACACACAATGCGTGCGGGTACACACGCACACACACTGTGTGCAGGTACACACACACTGTGTGCAGTTACACACTCACACACACTGTGCAGGTACACACACTGCGTGCAGGTACACATATACACACGCACACAATGCGTGCAGGTACACACACACTGTGCAGGTACACACATACACACACGCACACACTCAGCTTACAGGTACACATATACACACGCACACACTCAGCTTACAGGTACACACATACACACGCACACACCCAGCTTACAGGTACACACACTGCGTGCAGGTACACACGCATACACACTGTGTGCAGGTACACACGCACACACAATGCGTGCAGGTACACACGCACACACACTGTGTGCAGGTACACATATACACACGCACACACCCAGCTTACAGGTACTCACACTGCGTGCAGGTACACACGCACACACACTGTGTGTTGGTACACACGCACACACAATGCGTGCAGGTACACACGCGCACACACTGTGTGCAGGTACACACGCACACACAGTGTGCAGGTACACACGCACACACACTGCGTGCAGGTACACACGCACACACACTGTGTGCAGGTACACACGCACACACACTGTGTGCAGGTACACACGCACACACAATGCGTGCAGGTACACACGCACACACACTGTGTGCAGGTACACATATACACACGCACACACTCAGCTTACAAGTACACACATACACACTCAGCTTACAGGTACACACATACACAAGCACACACTCAGCTTACAGGTACACACATACACACGCACACACCCAGCTTACAGGTACACACATACACACGCACACACTCAGCTTACAGGTACACACATACACACGCACACACTCAGCTTACAGGTACACACATACACACGCACACACTCAGCTTACAGGTACACACATACACACGCACACACTCAGCTTACAGGTACACACATACACACGCACACACCGGGCTTATAGGCACACACATACGCACGCACACACTCAGCTTACATGAACACAAATACACACGCAAACACACAGCGTACAGGTACACACGCATACACACTGCGCGACTCGCTTTACAATCTCAGCACCATACTAAAAAATATAAGGGAATGTTTGATTGAGTGTTTCCATTCCATTTTTGCTGAGTCGCCCTTGGAAGTATAAAGCGTACAGGTAAACACATACACACGCAAATACACAGCGTACAAGTACACATATACACACGCACACACTCAGCTTACAGGTACACACATACACACGCACACACACAGCGTACAAGTACACACGCATACACACTGCGCGACTCGCTCTGCAATCTAAGCACCATACTAAAAAAAATATTGGGAATGTTTGGTTGAATGTTGTTTCCATTCCATTTTTGCTGAGTCGCCTTGGAAGTATGAACTATCATGCTGCACTGAATGGATGAGACTAACAAAATAAAAGAAATACTCCTCGGTCTCTAGATTTGCAAGCGCTGGCTACGTCAGATGGCACAGCCATTCACTAGGGAGGATCAACTCGGCGTGTCCCTGCTCACATTGCAGCAGTTGCAGTCGCAGGAACAGCAGGAGAAGATTGAGAAGCAGGTCATTCAGAAGTGAGAAGTTTACTGACGCAGATAAGTTTGGAGTACAAATTATACGCCACGTATGGAGTCGTGTTTCTGAAACCGGCTTGTGGCGATACAGTGGTGTAAATATGTATGTGGAGATTGAAAAAATTTTGTAATTAAAGTATTTTCGAAAATAAGCCGAGCACTAAATTGTTTAATTTATTCCCACGTTACACACTAACACATTTAAAAAAAAAAAAAAAAAAAGACAATTAAGTCCCTTTGACCCACCTTCCACCGAAGATATTTTCGGGACAACGTGACAGGTGGTGAGCCTGTCGCCGCCCTTATGTCCAAGCCAACGATGAAATTCGTACATAAGTTTTTGAAAAACTCATTGGTACTGCCACCTGGGGATCGAACTCGGGTCTCTCGACTCGAAATTCCGACCACCCAACAACTCGGCTATCGTGACTTACACATTTTTTAAAATTTATATTTTCAAGTTATTTACCATACCGGAAGGCAGAGGTGTAGGCAATGAAGTCCTTTCGATCCACTTTTCAAGAAAGCTTATTTGGGACAAAATGACGGTTGATGAGCCTTTCGCCGTCTTTGTGTCCAAGCTTACGATACAATATAAACACAACAAAATATATTTACGTAGATAAATATTCATATACACATAAACGTCCACTACTCGAATACAACCATTCATATTTATCTCACAAATGATTCATCTAATATGATCTTTTATATCAAATTATTTAAGATTGCCTGAATCAGTAACTTTTCTAAATAAAAAATCCTCCATAATGTCATATTTAAAAGTGACAATTTGTGTTTTACAAACAGAAACAACAAAGGTACCACAAACACCCAGATCGGAGAAAACGCAGAAAAAGTGGTATTGTAGAAGACCCGTTCGAGAATCCAACCCAGGACCTCGCAGCTGATACATGAAAACTCTATATTCTAACGATTCCTTAAGCTTCTAAAATTGTTCAGACATTTAAAAGTTATGAAAGAATAAACTCAAATAAATATACAAACTCTGAATACCTCTGATAAAAAAAAACTAAGTTTTCGTATGTTAAGATAGAAAAAAAAAAGAATAAGAATGCTCCTCTTTACAAAGAATCTTTCCTCATCGTCTGTCAAGTTTCTTACATTTTACTGTCTATACAATAACGCAAAGTAACATATAAAACGATACAGTCCAATACTTTTATGTGTCTGACAATACCCTGACAGTTCACATAAAATCAGTGATAATATTGTGCTAGCAGTGAGTGTTTTAAATTCGGGTAGCTCATTGCATTTAGGGTAAACAGAAGGCTTAATAGGCCATGCGCACATGAGTGCGAAGGCGCGAAGGCAAGAGTAGCTGTTCCGTTAAAAGCCTTCGTGATAAACAATCACAAGAGTTTTCCGAACCAACATGGTATTTTTTTAGGATTTATGACATTTAGCGACACGAGAACTTACGAAAATATTCCAGCGGTGCGCAGGCAAATTGATCCAGGATAGATAGTAGCGACATCCGTCTCCACATAAGAAGCTCGCTAGTGGCGGATTCAGGAAACACATCAAAATCCTACATCGCGCTATCGAAGTTCACACGGTTGCACGAATATATACGATTACCGATAGCGCAGGAGGAAACGTCCTCCCCAGGTCACAATCACCCGACCTGGCGCGTAGCGACCCTTTTCCTGCAGCACATCATCCGCTACAAATATATTGCTTTGTAATAATATTGTTCAGTATTCTGAGTATATAAACAAATAAAAAAATAAAATATCTTCACGCAATTCCCAATACAGGGGTAGACAGAGGTCTAGTCTAGACAATTAAGTCCCTTCGACCCACCTTCCACCGAAGATATTTTTCGGGACAACGTGTCACGTTGACGGTGAGCCCGTCGCCGCTTTAAAAATAAAATACAAACAAAAATTTACAATTTATTTCCGACTTTAAAAATTAGTTTAAAACATTAAATTAAAAATGAAAATACAATGAATACAGATGGTAAATATAAGAGTGTTTTACAGTATTGCTACATGAAATATCACATTGTAAAATGCGGTTTTAACGAAGCACATTTTTTGCAAACACATTTAAAATGCTGCGCGAATAATTGCTTACAATTTAAAATGTTATATATCCATAGACATTGTGCTGGGACGCTGCTCCAATATATGTCCTAACACGACTTGGACTTTATTTCATAACTTTTAAAACAGTATGTACGTTGTTGCTCTCACCGCAGAATGCTTCGAGCACTTATAATAAGAAATTATAGCCTTAAACATAGACAGATTTCAATTTATTTCCTCGTATAAGTATTCTCCTGTTAGTTAAAAACTTTTTACTTATTACTTCTAAAGCTCTAAAACAAAATGCAAATTGTTAAAATATTAGCTACTAATACTACTAATAATATACTAATTTAGGGAGATATAACTTCACTATTTGTACCAGTGAAATAAGTAGAGGGGTATATGTGTCCTAAGACCACTCACTCAGCTCAGTTTATAATAATGGTTGTATTAAACAAATAAAACTATTAAAGTATCAACAATCTATCTTACATTTAAAATTTTACTATGTTAAACTAACATTTTATATCTTCCTTAAGCTAATTTATTATATAATATGTACTGAAATTATAAATACAAAAATAGGGAGAATATACATATTTTGTATATTGTTGTTCATAGATGTATTTTCAATTTCATTTCAATAATTTATAGGATTATATTTAAATATTACTGATAAAATGTGCTAACACGTCTAAACAATGTTTCTTTTAAATAACACTAATGTACAATGACCATTAGGGCGTAGGTCCGTTCCTTATGTATTTTTACTCTAAGGCATCAATCAATGTACAAATTCACGTCAATTGGTGTTTAAAATAAACTTTTCTACACTATTTCGTTAAAATTACACATTAATTGATAAACGAAAAACGTAATAGTAACTTTTACTATATTAATTTACAGAATGACTGAAATAGTACTCTTATGCATAAAAGACATATATCCTAATACAACTTTGAAAATTACATATAAAAGTAAAAAAAAAGTTAAGTAGCCTGTAAATAACTGGGCAAACACTTTTCCCTCGAATATTCCTTGAGAGAGATCAGAGCAGAGGAACATCTGCCACGCTGCTTCTGTGCGTAATGGACTACTTATTTACACTTAAACTCAAGTATCTTCAAGTCAAAACGAAGGTAACACTTAACACCTTAATATCCTACTCTTCCATATCAACATTTGTTACCTTTATAGAAATGCTTCCATATATTACAATTTTAATGGAACATTTTATAATCTATGGTGTGCACCATAAATAAATAACGTATTGAAGAGAAAACATATTAAACACCGATTTATACAGTATTTACTTACGCTCAAACGTTACGTCAAATTAAATCTTAACTATAGAGCTGACTTACGCAAAGGGTAATTTAAACAGCGTTTGTGTTTGCGTGTTTGTTTTTTCTTTCCATGCTTGACATTTAGCGACTAAAACAATTGAAACTCTACGACATGGACGGTTTGCAAATGATCCTTCTTCATTTTACTTCAAAACTTACATTATTTCAAACTAAAAGTAACTAGGAAGAACAAACTGTAAAGTTTAAAACAGTAATTGCAAGCTCATCGTTCTCGCCAACGCGTACGTTGAAATACGCCTTTTATGAAAGAACAAAATCAGAGTAAATGATGTTCATTAATAAATTGATTCTACTTTTTTCTCGTTTTCTTTGTTGTATACAAAATACGGACGCGATAGACCAGGGAAGATGGCTAGCACTGTTTGTATTTTTCCGACTTTTGAACACAGCTCATTCCACACACAACAAAATGTGAACCGCGTGATTAAAATAATTATATATATATATATATATATATATATATATATATATATATATATATATATATATATATATATATATATATATATATATATATATATATATATATATATATATATATATATATATATATATATGTATATATATATATATATATATATATATATATATATATATATATATATATATATATATATATATATATATATATATATATATATATATATATATATATATGTCTATATAGAGCACGTGGGCAAGAAAGCAACCTCGTATACGCAAACGCAGTGTGGGACGACCCCACCCCACAAGATGGAGTGACGACTTGCAAACTGTTGCAGTAAGTCGATGGATGCAGGTGGCTGGGGACCGTTCATTGTGGCAAGCTTTGGGAGAGGCCTATGTTCAGCAGTGGACTCTTGATAGGCTGTAAAGAAGAAGCACGTCAGTACCAACGTCAGGAAACCTGGACACTAGGCCAGACACGAAACTAAATATATCAAAATAATTAGACCAAGATGGGCAGCAGCGTCCGAGGTGCGAGTGGTCTGCTACTACGATCGCCAATCCGCCTGCCAAGTGGACTTTTACAGGCAGGTATGTATGTTATGTATTGTTGTAATTTCGCTCCTTTGTTATGGGTGCGTGTAGTAGAAAAGGAAATTACGAAGAAAATTACCCAAAATTGGGGAAAATAAGGTGGATAGTTAAAATGAATAAAATTTTAACCTGTATTATGTCCGTTTTATGTAGCTGTTCAATTAATGAGCTCGACCACAAAGTTTGGTATGACGACATGTGAATTACTGATTGAGGTGCTAAATGCGAAATGAATTTAAATTTTCAAATATATTATTTTAAAATTGCAACGTGTAAGTCATTTTTCGATGTACCGAATACTATATAAATCGCCATTTTTTTTAATAAATTCATATTTTTTCACGCATGGCGTGTTGTGCCTAATTTGAAATATCATGAATTATTACCTTTAATTAACTAATTACTCATCCGTTGGATACTATTTGTTGCGTCATTTTCGGGCGCCCAACGCTGTATCTAGACATATGCATATAACCAAACCCCTTATGTTTATTAAAGACACTATAACAAAAGAAGTCACTACTAAGGTACTTCGAATTTTTTTCATCAGCAAGTCGAAAATATAAACATTAAAAGTACTGTGCTTCTTGAAAAATATGCACTAAAATAAAAATTACAAATTACAATAAACTTGCTTCGATTCTTTTTCGACAAGTCGAATGGACACTAGCAAATTTTAAAATAAAAAATTGAACGTTTTTTTTTTTTAAATATATATTGTGCCAGTAGTTTACGTAGATTGCGGCGATTCTTTTTCGAACAAGTCGAATGGACACTAGCAAATTATAAAATAAAAAAAATTTAACGTTTTTTTTTTTTAAATAAATATTGTGTCAGTAGCTCACGTAGGTTGCGGCCTACTGCTCGGCGGCGTGCTTCTGTATGGGGCGCGGGGGCGCGGCGCGGCGGCGCGCGTGCTGCAGCGCGGCGAGCAGCGCGCGGCCGGCGCCCGCGCACAGCTCGCAGCCGTCGCGCGCGCCCGCCACCCGCGCTCCGCCCGCCAACGAGTTCGTTACGTGCCTGATCCACAC
This sequence comes from Sericinus montela, assembly GCA_029286605.1. Lineage (NCBI taxonomy): Eukaryota > Metazoa > Arthropoda > Insecta > Lepidoptera > Papilionidae > Sericinus > Sericinus montela. Next base: position 827,656 of record JAGSMR010000100.1, read on the forward strand.
AACCGCTACTGAATCCCACCGCTACTAATGTTACATCCGCTTACCATTCGACATTCGAAACTCATTCCCCTTTAACCGTCAAAAGTCATTTCAAACCCATAAACCACATCATTCTAGTGGTTTCCAATACATCTTACAGACTACAAAATCTCCTCAAACCAAAGCATTCATGTTCAAACTCGAAGGTTACATTCGTTTCGAGATCCAAGGTTATCTGACATTATTCCGATGATATCCCACTAATCAGGCAAAGTGATATTATGGTCTCAAACAGCTTGAAAACTGCCAGATGACAACAGAATAGTTACACCAATTATAATAATAAATTTATTATAAAAGAGATTGGATGTCAAAAGAGAGCGTGCTCGTTGCGACCTCAGCCAGCCCTTTTCAGGGATGACATACTACACAGCTGCGCACCCAGGCCAACGTGGGTTAGGGCGTCCTCCCTAGACGACATACACCAGCTTAATCCCGATGGCAAACAAAGCATAGAAAGGGACCGCCGCGCATCGCAAATGACCCGACATAGCGGAAGGAATCTAGGAAAAACCAACAAAGGTCCTACGAACCCTCTTCCCTAAAATCCACAAACTGCAGGCAGAGGCCCCCCTCTGCTTGTGAACACAACGCACATAGAAGAACTGGTAACGAACCTGACTAATAGTATCCTAGAAAGTTACCATGAGGCTTGTCCTCAAAATACTTCCTCTGCCAAACTGAGCCGGCAACCCTGGTGAGGATTCTAGCTGGATCCTAAGCAAAAGAAGCTCAGGAAAGTCTTCAACAGAGCTATGAATATATTTGCTAAAGAGGACTGGGACCTCTATAAAGAGCTTAAAGTCCAGTACAAAAAATGCATTAGATACCGACAGACTGCACAAGGTGGCTTAAATTCTGCAGTAGCATAGAAACCTGCGAGCGAGCAAACAGGCTTAGGAAGGCCCTAAACCAACAAGCTATTCCTTGGCCAAACTCATTTCGCAAATCCGATAGTACTTACACTTCCACGCCAGTAGAAACCAACCGCGTCCAATCTAATGGAGGAAGATATTCCAGGATGCTGGATAGTGGATGATATAACCTGGCACGAAGAAGATATTAAACCCAATAGTCAAGACTGTATACGCAGTATAAAGCGGCAGGCCCATATGGTATCTTCCCTGCTCTTTTACAATGGTAGAGCACATCTTGGCAAAAACTTTAATAACATGAGCATGTTTGGCTCAACAATATGTGCCTACAAAATGGTAGGAGGCATTTGTCACCTTCACTCCAAACCAGTAGAAGCGATTACACCAACGCCAGGTCCTTCAGACCCATCCGTCACACATCCTTCATGTTGAAGACGATGGAGAGATTGTGCGATAGTGAACTAAGGGAGACAGCGCTGGTTCATAAACCATTGCATGCGAATCAACATAAACATGCATACAGTACAGGAAAATCTACAGAGTCGTCACTTCACCTAGTTATTGGACGGATTAAAGAGACTTGAAAAAATAAAAGTATACGTCTGCTAACTTTCATTGATGTGGAGGCAGCTTTTGACACAACTAATTTCCCTAATCCCCCTACCCTTTAGCTTCGGTCAATCCCTGGTACGTAACCGTACGAGGCAACAACATGCACAGCAATACGTGAGCCACCCAGTCGAGTAAATAAAATGCTCCTACGACTGAATAAGCCCCAAATTCGGAACGCATCTAGTTCCCGGGAGCGACATTACCCCCGGAATCCCCGCGGTGCTACCACGGTGGCACAAGACCAGGTTGAACCACTCCTCTCCTCAGAGAGGAGTGTAAATAAGTTTCACATGTGTATTAAAAATATCTTCACGCAGGGGTAGACAAAGGTCTAGACAATTTGGTCCTATCGACCCACATTTCACCTGTCGTCTTTATGTCCATGCTAACGATATAAGTCGTAAAGAAATTTTCAAAGATAAGTACATAAGTTTCTCAAGTGTAGTGGCTGGTAATTATTGTTCATTTGATATAACCACCTTTCTATGATCGGACCACGACACAAGTAAGTCTATGACGTATTACAAAAAGGAACATCTTACGTCACGATAGCCGAGTGGTTTAATGGTCGGAATTTCGAGTCAAGAGACCCAAGTTCGATCCCCAGGTGGCAGTACCAATGAGTTTTTCAAAAACTTATGTACGAATTTCATCGTTGGCTTGGACATAATGGCGGCGACGGGCTCACCACCTGTCACGTTGTCCCGAAAATATCTTCGGTGGAAGGTGGGTCAAAGGGACTTAATTGTCTAGACTTGACCTCTGTCTACCCCTGTATTGGGAATTGCGTGAAGATAAAAAAAAAAAAAAACATCTTACGACAGTTAAGATTGGGATGGATGTTTTCCTTTACACCTTATTATACTATTATATTATTAGTAATGTAGTCATTAAATTTTATCAATTAAACTACACCTACCTGATCATGTGGAAGGGCAGGTGGTTCGTTGCGATCCAATCAAGTGAGGAATCACAGAGAGCCGCGCAGCCACAAAACTTCCCCACGCTTGCGCACGAAAAGAAAACCACGACGCGAGTACCTTCCTATAAATAACATGCAAGTTTTGTTTTTATTGTCTGCCAGCTTTATTCATTATTTTTAATAATTGATGAAACAAAAAAACAAGAGTATGACATTAACAAAATTGGCAATCATGTTTAATGTTTATGACGTAAAAGTGTAATTAATTAAGTAATATATTTTTTTTACAATTTGATATTATGCATAGATTTTACTTACTTCTGAATTTTACATACTTCGGGAAACTAACAATAGGTATGCGACTTCGTTTACAGATTTTCCCTTTAAAACAAAATCTAACACGAAATATAAAATAAATAACTCGCTATTCTAAAATCTAAAAAATAAAAAGAATCGAGAGTCAGTAGTAATAATTACGGATTTATTTTCAGTTAAAAAAAAATTAAAATCAATATGAATAAATCAAATCTTACCTGTTTGACTTTCTGCAATTTCTTAGCGGTATTCGGTGTGAAGTTGAAAGTGCCACTGGCTTGTGCCAACTCCACACTGTGCACGTCATCCGCCTTCGCCACGAAGTATCTCGTGTTGGGCTCGTTGTTCTCCGCATATTTCTCTATATTGGCCAGTAGCGTCTTCCCATTGGGCGACATTGGACTTTTTGGGCCACTGAGCGATGACTGCGGCGAGAATCCCTGCGGCATCCCATCGCCCCGCCACCCGGGGCGTTGCCCGTTCCTGTATCCATACGCATTCTGATAGTAATTGTTCGCGTAATCATTCTGATTGTGTTGTGGGTAGTATTTATTAGGGTCGTGACGGAATTGTTCCTCGTTTTCAACTCTCATACGCCAATTCGGCGAATCAACTGTAAGGGGCTTCGGCCGCTGTCCTATACCGCTCGGTTGATTCAGTCCAACGTTTTTCTCTTCAGCGCCCAGGACGTGCACGACAGTGCTTAAGATCTGCTCGTCTAGAGGGTCATAGGTTTCGCTGGATTCGACATCCTCCGTATGACCAACGCGCACAGTTTCTGTCTTAGGTAATATACGCTTATTGCATCGGAAGCGTCAGCCGTGAAGGCCATCCAATCGTCCAGTGTAAGAACCGCTGTGTCTGGCGAGGAGTTGTTTTCGTCAGCCTCACTGTCGGAATCACTCGACAGTCCCGGCGGATTAGCCCTTTGCGTTAATGCCCCCGCGGGCAATCTCAGTGGACCACTGAACAAGGCCACGGTTAATGGAGTCACAAGCGTGTTACATCGTATAAAGCAGAACCTTCCAGCTCTGGAAATCTCTTCGAACACGACCCAATCCGTCGGCAGATTCTGAACAGATTTCTGTGATCCACTCACGCCACCTCCTCGATTCAGCGTTGAGCTAGGATGGAAAGCTACTTTAACCTCTTTTGAAGTTCTTAGTGTCGACGAATCTCTGTCTACCCTTGCTATGGAGGGGTACAGACCACTGACAAGTACAGCTTTAACCACATGCCACTTTTCAGAGTTCAAATTCACGTCTTTTATGTCACCCGAACCCCGAGCTTTCACGAGGCATAAAGCTCTCAGCTGTGCCAGCAACTGAGATCGATATCCAACAATCATTTCCATTGTCGCGCCACATATTAAGTTTTTAGCGCAAAACGCCCTTTCCGTACCATTCGCTCGAGCAGTTTGCCAAGCTTGGAAGGCCCGCAATAACGCCATGTGGTCAGAATAACAGTCTGCAGAGAATTCTTTCCGCGCCATACTACCACGCTTACGGTTTTCGGGATTCATTGATATCTGAAATGGTTCTTTGTTGGCTAAACTGCACACAATAGTCAACACCGGATCCAGGCATTTCATAACGCAGGCGTAAAGCAACATTTTACCTAACTTTGGCTCAACAGTCAAATCTAGTAGATGCTGACCAATTTCCGTTAGATCTTCCATAGGCGTCAGAGCTCCGATTGTCTTTAGGAGACTCACGGCGTTACGTACGGCCAAAAATGACGGCGGCTCGAGTGCTTTCGACAAGAAGTCCGCTATAGGCGTGTTGCCAGGTGCAAGGAGTTTCGTGTGCAGACACAACTCCTGCAAAGGTACACGCAGTATCTCTGGGATAGAATTAAGAGGGAGTGTTTTGAACCTCCGTTTGGAGCACATGTGGAAGCAGTGACCCGGTTTCGTTCTACCCGCACGGCCAGCCCTTTGCTGGCAACACGCTCTGGATGTCCACACGCACTGCAAGGAGCAGACACCACCGTTCGATTCATAATATTTCTCCTTCACCTTGCAAGAATCCACCACGTACACAACGTCGTCTATTGTGATTGATGTTTCAGCAATGTTGGTGGAAATGATGATCTTCCTGGCATTGGGCAACGGATTGAACACTTTCTTTTGGTCCAGAGTTTGCATGTTACTGTGTAAAGTGAATATTTGATATTTCATGACATTCATTTCCGTGCAGGACTGTATCATATCTCGCAGTGTTACGATGTCGTCGTAGCCCGGCAAGAAAATTAAGATACTGCCTTTCGGAAGATTTACGTGAATGTGCTTTATCAATGCCAACATAAGATCGTGGTCTATCAACTCTTCGGAGATCGAGTGATGATAGACATCTAGAAGAAAGTTATCGGCGGCATTTTCTTCTTCTTGGTTATCTTTCGATTCTTCACTTAAGTTGAATGTGGATAAAAGTTTCGCACATTCTGTGTGACCGTTTTCGACGGCATAATCATATGCAGTCTTGCCATTTTTATCCTTGAAGTTAGGGTCCGCGCCTACAGAAGAAAATAATTAATTTAAGTATAAAATTAATAGAAAAACTTATGAATTAATGTGGCAAAGGCGATTGATAGAATGCTGAAGTAGATTTTATCCTAAAATGAAGGAAATTGATATAGCATCAATAATAAAAAATATTATGATAAATCTATTTTGATAAATTTAAATATAAAGTAATAAAACTTAATATGATAGGGCCAAGCAGGGTCATTTATCGTTGATTAAATTGGTCAACCCCCGTTTATTTCGCGGACTCTCGTCTTACGCGTTAATAAGTCAAGAAATCGATTGTATTATACACAGATGATTATGCATATAAATGTAAATAAACATTGTCTTTTGAAATGAATACACACAGTCGTCGTGAAAACAGTTAAATGGGAGATATGAAATGTGTGTAACAGTAAACGTGTATGAGCATTACCGATGTGCAGTATCTGCGCGGCGGTCTCGGCCAGGCCGTGCGCGGCGGCCGCCATGAGCCCGGTGCGGCCCGAGCGCGACTGCGCGCACTGCGGCGGCACGCCCTCCGACAGGTACATGTACAGGATCTGGCAGAACGAGTCCTGCAACCGCACACACACACACACACCGCTCAGTCTCCGACAGGTACATGTACAGGATCTGGCAGAACGAGTCCTGCAACCGCACACACACACACACCGCTCAGTCTCCGACAGGTACATGTACAGGATCTGGCAGAACGAGTCCTGCAACCGCACACACACACACACACCGCTCAGTCTCCGACAGGTACATGTACAGGATCTGGCAGAACGAGTCCTGCAACCGCACGCACACACACACCGCTCCAGTCTCCGACAGAGTACATGTACAGGATCTGGCGGAACAGGTCCTGCAACCGCACACACACACACACCGCTCAGTCTCGACAGGTACATGTACAGGATCTGGCAGAACAGGTCCTGCAACCACACACACACACACACACACACCGCTCAGTCTCCGACAGGTACGTAGCCACAGGATCTGGCAGAACGAGGTCCTGCAACCGCACACACACACACCGCTCCAGTCTCCGACAGGTACATGTACAGGATCTGGCAGAACAGGTCCTGCAACCGCACACACACACCGCTCAGTCTCCGACGAGTACATGTACAGGATCTGGCAGAATGAGTCCTGCAACCGCAAACACACACACACACACCGCTCCGGTCTCCGACAGGTACATGTACAGGATCTGGCAGAACGAGTCCTGCAACCGCACACACACACACACACCGCTCAGTCTCCGACGAGTACATGTACAGGATCTGGCAGAACCCAGGTCCTGCAACCGCACACACACACACCGCTCAGTCTCCGACGGGTACATGTACAGGATCTGGCAGGAACGAGTCCTGCAACCGCACACACACACACACACACACACACCGCTCCAGTCTCCGACAGGTACATGTACAGGATCTGGCAGGAACGAGTCCTGCAACCGCACACACACCGCTCAGTTCCGACAGGTACATGTACAGGATCTGGCAGAACGAGTCCTGCAACCGCACACACACACACACACCGCTCAGTCTCCGACAGGTACATGTACAGGATCTGGCAGAACGAGTCCTGCAACCGCACGCACACACACACCGCTCCGGTCTCCGACGGAGTACATGTACAGGATCTGGCGAACAGGTCCTGCAACCGCACACACACACACACCGCTCAGTCTCGACAGGTACATGTACAGGATCTGGCAGAACAGGTCCTGCAACCACACACACACACACACACACACCGCTCAGTCTCCGACAGGTACGTAGCCACAGGATCTGGCAGAACGAGGTCCTGCAACCGCACACACACACACCGCTCCAGTCTCCGACAGGTACATGTGACAGGATCTGGCAGAACAGGTCCTGCAACCGCGCACACACACACACACCGCTCAGTCTCCGACAGGTACATGTGTACAGGATCTGGCGGAACAGGTCCTGCAACCGCACACACACACACCGCTCGGTCTCCGACGGAGTACATGTACAGGATCTGGCAGAACAGGTCCTGCAACCGCACGCACACACACACACACCGCTCGGTCTCCGACAGGTACGTAGCCACAGGATCTGGCGGAACGGGTCCTGCAACCACACACACACACACCGCTCAGTCTCCGACGGGTACATGTACAGGATCTGGCGGAACGGGTCCTGCAACCGCACACACACACCGCTCAGTCTCCGACAGGTACATGTACAGGATCTGGCAGAACGGTCCTGCAACCGCACACACACACACACCGCTCAGTCTCCGACAGAGTACATGTACAGGATCTGGCAGAACAGGTCCTGCAACCGCACACACACACACACCGCTCAGTCTCCGACAGGCATGTACAGGATCTGGCAGGAACGAGTCCTGCAACTGCACACACACACACACACACACACACCGCTCAGTCTCGACAGGTACATGTGTACAGGATCTGGCAGACAGGTCCTGCAACCGCACACACACACACACCGCTCCGGTCTCCGACGGAGTACATGTACAGGATCTGGCAGAACGGGTCCTGCAACCGCACACACACACACACACACGCTCAGTCTCCGACAGAGTACATGTACAGGATCTGGCAGAACAGGTCCTGCAACCGCACGCACACACACACACACCGCTCAGTCTCCGGCAGGTACATGTACAGGATCTGGCGGAACAGGTCCTGCAACCGCACACACACACACACACACCGCTCGGTCTCCGACAGGTACATGTGACAGGATCTGGCAGAACGGGTCCTGCAGCCGCACACACACACATACACACACCGCTCAGTCTCCGACAGGTACATGTGTACAGGATCTGGCGGAACAGGTCCTGCAACCACACACACACACACACACACCGCTCCAGTCTCCGACGGGTACATGTACAGGATCTGGCAGAACCAGGTCCTGCAACCGCACACACACACACACACACCGCTCGGTCTCCGACAGGTACATGTGTACAGGATCTGGCGGAACGAGTCCTGCAACCGCACACACACACACCGCTCAGTCTCCGACAGGCCATGTACAGGATCTGGCAGAACGAGGTCCTGCAACCACACACACACCGCTCAGTCTCCGACGAGTACATGTACAGGATCTGGCAGAACAGGTCCTGCAACCACACACACACACACACACACACCGCTCAGTCTCCGACAGAGTACATGTACAGGATCTGGCGGAACGAGTCCTGCAACCGCACACACACACACCGCTCAGTCTCCGACAGGTACACATGTACAGGATCTGGCAGAACAGGTCCTGCAACCGCACACACACACACACACCACTCAGTCTCCGACAGGCCACATGTACAGGATCTGGCAGAACGAGTCCTGCAACCGCACGCACACACACACACACCGCTCCAGTCTCCGACGGAAGTACATGTACAGGATCTGCAGAACGAGTCCTGCAACCGCACACACACACACACACCGCTCAGTCTCCGACAGGTACATGTACAGGATCTGGCAGAACGAGTCCTGCAACCGCACACACACACACACACACACATTACCCGCTCAGTCTCCGACAGGTACATGTACAGGATCTGGCAGAACGAGTCCTGCAACCGCACACACACACACATACACACACACCGCTCAGTCTCCGACAGGTACATGTACAGGATCTGGCAGAACGAGTCCTGCAACCGCACACACACACATATACACACACCGCTCAGTCTCCGACAGGTACATGTACAGGATCTGGTGAACGAGTCCTGCAACCGCACACACACACACACACACACACTGCTCAGTTCCGACAGGTACATGTGTACAGGATCTGGCAGAACGAGTCCTGCAACCACACACACACACACATACACACACACCGCTCAGTTCTGACAGGTACATGTACAGGATCTGGCAGAACGAGTCCTGCAACCGCACACACACACACACCGCTCAGTCTCCGACAGGTACATGTACAGGATCTGGCAGAACGAGTCCTGCAACCGCACACACACACACACCGCTCAGTCTCCGACAGGTACATGTACAGGATCTGGCAGAACGAGTCCTGCAACCGCACACACACACACACACACACACACACACCGCTCAGTCTCCGACAGGTACATGTACAGGATCTGGCAGAACGAGTCCTGCAACCGCACACACACACACACACCGCTCAGTCTCCGACAGGTACATGTACAGGATCTGGCAGAACGAGTCCTGCAACCGCACACACACACACACCGCTCAGTCTCCGACGAGTACATGTACAGGATCTGGCGGAACAGGTCCTGCAGCCGCACACACACACACACACACCGCTCAGTCTCCGACAGTACATGTACAGGATCTGGCAGAACGGGTCCTGCAACCGCACGCACACACACACACACACACTGCTCAGTTCCGACAGGTACATGTACAGGATCTGGCAGAACGGGTCCTGCAACCGCACACACACACACACACCGCTCAGTCTCCGACAGGTACATGTACAGGATCTGGCAGAACGAGTCCTGCAACCGCACACACACACACATACACACACACCGCTCAGTCTCCGACAGGTACATGTACAGGATCTGGCGCCCGCGGTGCTTTATATGTATATGTGTAATGTTTATTATGATTCCGAATTCTGATATGAATGATGGATGGCCTATGTCATGACATTTTTAGCCACGCGCTACAACTCAATGCAATGGACTGTCGCTCTTCTCATGTTGTGGATGTTTGGTTCAGAGTTCAAAGTTGGCGTACGTTCTTCTATTACATGTACATGTACATATACATATAAATATACATATATATATATATATATATATATATATATATATATATATATATATATATATATATATATATATATATTAGGACTCAGTTAGATCCTCGGATGGCTCGTACCAATGAGAATTTTTAAACTTCTGTACCGTTTTTTTCGTCGGCTTCAAAATAAGGACGGCGATTCACCAAGCTTTAATATTGAGTGAAATAATTTAGCACTGAATGGGGTATTATTTTAACAGTTTTATGAATACGTTAAAAGCTTATTTGTTTTGTTGCTTACTGATTAGATTAATGTCTCTCATTTTTAATGTTATGACAATGTCGGAGTATTTTGGCTACGTCGTCTTAAGCAAAAACTAAATTATTATAAAAACTAAATGTAATTATTATTGTTCTTAAGAGACACTCGAGATGATAGTAGCTAATAATGGCAAATTCTATTTACGGAAGAGTTTTATGCCCGCCGATAAACTTACAAGCCGTAAATTAAGAATAAATTACTATAAAACAAACACATACCGCTCATTGTATGCACTAGGTATGCAATAATGCCCTTGAAATTAAAGAGTGATTGATCTTTCGTGACAAAGACAACGTCGCAAATTAAAATAATTAAGAATAAAACTTGAAAATATACGTGGATACACCTAAAAACTTTAAGAATGTAATAAGAAAGAAGGAAAATTTTAATTTATTTAATTACGAATATATATTTAGTTCCTCTATTTGCAAATGAGAACTCACCAAACTGCCTTCTTTAAAGCACTCTTCCAGAAAATCGTCCATATCTGCCTGCAGAGCTGGATCGATGACATTCTCTTTTTCTTCTTTACTACTGCTGCTACTCTCTTCTGCATTTTGTTTTTGACCTTAAAAATAGTTACGTTTTACTTTAAATTATATCACAAAGTAACCGCGATAGAGGATCCGATGCTTGCATCAGATTTTGCTGCCAGACAGTATGCGCAGCCTGTGCCAGACAGTGCGTGCAGCTACCTTCGAGGTGCGACCAGTAGCTCTGGCCGGAGCGCAGCCTGTGCCAGACAGTGCGTGCAGCTACCTTCGAGGTGCGACCAGTAGCTCTGGCCGGAGCGCAGCCTGTGCCAGACAGTGCGTGCAGCTACCTTCGAGGTGCGACCAGTAGCTCTGGCCGGAGCGCAGCCTGTGCCAGACAGTGCGTGCAGCTACCTTCGAGGTGCGACCAGTAGTTTGGCCGGAGCGCAGCCCAGCCAGACAGTGCGTGCAGCTACCTTCGAGGTGCGACCAGTAGCTCTGGCCGGAGCGCAGCCTGTGCCAGACAGTGCGTGCAGCTACCTTCGAGGTGCGACCAGTAGTTTGGCCGGAGCGCAGCTCAGCCAGACAGTGCGTGCAGCTACTCGAGGTGCGACCAGTAGCTCTGGCTGAGCGCAGCCTGTGCCGAACAGTGCGTGCAGCCACCTTCGAGGTGCGACCAGTAGCTCTGGCCGAGCGCAGCCTGTGCCGAACAGTGCGTGCAGCCACCTTCGAGGTGCGACCAGTAGCTCTGGCCGGAGCGCAGCCTGTGCCAGACAGTGCGTGCAGCTACCTTCGAGGTGCGACCAGTAGCTCTGGCCGGAGCGCAGCCTGTGCCAGACAGTGTGCAGCTACCTTCGAGGTGCGACCAGTAGCTCTGGCGGGCGCAGCCTGTGCCAGACAGTGCGTGCAGCTACCTCTCGAGGTGCGACCAGTAGCTCTGGCGGGCGCAGCCTGTGCCAGACAGTGCAGCTACCTTCGGTGCGACCAGTAGCTCTGGCGGGCGCAGCCTGTGCCAGACGGTGCGTGCAGCTACCTTCAGTGCGACCAGTAGCTCTGGCCGGGCGCAGCCTGTGCCGAACAGTGCGTGCAGCTACCTTCGAGGTGCGACCGGTAGCTCTGGCCGGAGCGCAGCCTGTGCCGAACAGTGCGTGCAGCTACCTTCGAGGTGCGACCAGTAGCTCTGGCGGGCGCAGCCTGTGCCGAACAGTGCGTGCAGCTACCTTCGGTGCGACCAGTAGCTCTGGCCGGAGCGCAGCCTGTGCCAGACGGTGCGTGCAGCTACGCTTCGAGGTGCGACCAGTAGCTCTGGCCGGAGCGCAGCCTGTGCCGAACAGTGCGTGCAGCTACCTTCGGTGCGACCAGTAGCTCTGGCCGGAGCGCAGCCTGTGCCAGACAGTGCGTGCAGCTACCTTCGAGGTGCGACCAGTAGCTCTGGCCGGAGCGCAGCCTGTGCCAGACAGTGCGTGCAGCTACCTTCGAGGTGCGACCAGTAGCTCTGGCCGGAGCGCAGCCTGTGCCAGACAGTGCGTGCAGCTACCTTCGAGGTGCGACCAGTAGCTCTGGCCGGAGCGCAGCCTGTGCCAGACAGTGCGTGCAGCTACCTTCGAGGTGCGACCAGTAGCTCTGGCCGGAGCGCAGCCGGCGGCGCAGCTCGCGCTCGGCCTGCGCCATGCGGCCGCTGCGGTAGTGCGTGAGCTTCAGCACGTCCTCCAGGAAGTGGCGCTGCACGTCGTGCAGCCGCCCCGGGATGCTCACCACCGGGCAGCTGTTGAAGTACCTGCCCGGACACATACCAACAGAATTAGTAGTAAACGTTAAATTGGAGACAGTCGAAAAATGTAACTTATTGTAAATTCGTAATAAGCAAACCCACAATATCATAAAAAGACTAGTTTTCCACCCGCGGCTTCCCCGCGGTACTACTACGAACGCGTGCGGAAGTCTAATCACAAACTCCCAGTTTGTATAAACTCTAAAAATTAAGTGATTACCGCCGCCCATGAACACCCGCAATACCAGAGGCATATATATATAGATTGCCAGCCTTAGAGTGGCCTCCCTCCAGAATTAGGGGAGGAGTTTGTGGGCCTCCGGTTACCTGTTTTGTGTACCTATTCTGTGAGGTGGTGGTACTTCCCCGGTCAAGCCAACCCATTCATGCAACAACAAAAGCTGATACATGGCTCTACCACTGTTAAAACCGTTTTTTAGTATTAATAACATTCAATTCTCTTATGCCCAACAATTGATGGTTGAATATATATAATAAATTTACTTAATAACTGATGTTATATAAGATGATATATATAAGAGGGGGGCTTATAGTGGTTCAATGCTAAATATGCAATAATTTATTGCATTCTAATGTGTGCACAGAAGGTTCTTAAAATGACTTGTCAGTATCAACATGAATCCGGGCACAGCAATTTCTTATAAAGTTTTTAAATGTTAAAACTTAATTTATATAATATTAGTATATAATTAGGTAAAAAGCTATACCTATATCTCATTCTCATTAATATATATATATATATATATACATATATATATATATATATATATATATATATATATATATATATATATATATACACATATATATATATACACATATATATATATATATAATTTATACTACCTTTTATATACTAATATTTACTACTTTTACCTAATTATATACTAATATTTACTAATATTATATAAATTAAGTTTTAACATTTAAAATATATATATATATATATATATATATATATATATATATATATATATATATATATATATATATATATATATATATATATATATATATATATATATATATATATATATATATATATATATATATATATATATATATACCTAATTATATACTAATTTATACTACCTTTTATATACTAATATTTACTGCTTTTTACCTAATTATATACTAATATTTACTGCTTTTTACCTAATTATATACTATTTACTGCTTTTACCTAATTATATAATTAATATTTACTGCTTTTACTAATTATATACTATTTACTGCTTTTTACCTAATTATATACTATTATTTACTGCTTTTTACCTAATTATATACTAATATTTACTGCTTTTTACCTAATTATATACTAATATTTACTGCTTTTTACCTAATTATATACTAATATTTACTGCTTTTACCTAATTATATACTAATATTTACTGTTTTTACCTAATTATATACTAATATTTACTGTTTTTACCTAATTATATACTATTATTTACTGCTTTTACCTAATTATTATATACTAATATTTACTGCTTTTTACCTAATTATATATACTAATATTTACTGCTTTTTACCTAATTATATACTAATATTTACTGCTTTTTACCTAATTATATAATTAATATTTACTGCTTTTACCTAATTATATACTAATATTTACTGCTTTTACCTAATTATATACCAATATTTACTGCTTTTACCTAATTATATACCAATATTTACTGCTTTTACCTAATTATATACTAATATTACTGCTTTTTACCTAATTATATACCAATATTTACTGCTTTTTACCTAATTATATAATTAATATTTACTGCTTTTACTAATTATATACTATTTACTGCTTTTTTACCCAATTATATACTAATATTTACTGCTTTTACCTAATTATATACTAATATTTACTGCTTTTTACCTAATTATATACTAATATTTACTGCTTTTACCTAATTATATACTAATATTTACTGCTTTTACCTAATTATATACTAATATTTACTGCTTTTTACCTAATTATATACTAATATTTACTGATATTATATAAATTAAGTTTTAACATTTAAAAACTTTATAAGAAATTGCTGTGCCCGGATTCATATTGATACTGACAAGTCATTTTAAGAACCTTCTGTGCACACATTAGAATGCAATAAATTATTATATAAGCCCCCTATAGCTAAATAAATTATTATATAATTAATATATATTTATAAGCCCCCCTCTTATAATCCCCAACAACCCCTCGTATAAACATATGTGAGCAGGCAGACCTGGAGAAGATCTGCGTGTCGCAGGTGGCTGACATGAGCAGTAACTTGAGGTCCTTGAAGCGCGGCAGAGCGTCGCGCAGCGCGATCAGCAGGAAGTCGCTGAACTTGTCGCGCTCGTGCACCTCGTCCACGAACACGTGCGTCACGCCTCCGCGTGCACAGTCACACACGAGACAGAAACGTTACTCATTTTGTACCGTCTCTAGTTTTATTGAGTAAAATGAGAATACAGAGGGTTCTAATAGGGACAATAATTTGTGTGAAGAATAGATAAAAAAAAATATTTACACGCTATCCCCAATACAGGGGTTGACAGAGGTCTAGACAATTAAGTCCCCCTTTTCCATTGAAGACATTTTTGGAACAACGTGGCAGGTGGTGAGCCCGTCGATATCTTTATGTCCAAGACAATGATATAAATTTTACATACGTTTTAAAAAAAAATAACCATTGGTACAGGCCTTGGGGATCGAACTCGTGTTTCTGTATATTTATATATGTATGTGATTACAACTCTGGCTACTCCAGTATTAAATATACATATATAAATGTAATAGATTAAATATGCATGTAATTAGAATGTATAATTTTTGTTTCTGAATTACAAACTTTTATAATGTCCAAATTTTATAAACATGATATGGAAAAGCCAAATTTTATGACACAAGTTTTTTTACTTAAAAGAAGATCTCTGCCCCATTTATACTTGTATTTTTTTTTATTAAACAATACAGAATTATTATTATTAATTAAAAATATTGTTACCAGCAAGTGAAGTGTCCCCTGCCATTAGAGTCCTAAGCAGCACCCCATTAGTGCAGTAGGTGAGTACTGTGCGGGGACTGACACGGGACTCGAGTCGAATCTGGTATCCAATAGATTGTCCTATTTTCTCCATACGCTCGTAAGCCACCTGGAGATAGATTGTAGAGGGTAAGATGAATAGAATAAATTCTCAGTGAATTTATTATATACTTATTTATCTTCACGCACAATCCCTGCGGGGTAGCCAGAGAGAACAGATCGCCAAGTGTCACGTTCCCTACATACTTCTTTCGCTTCTTCATACACGCACGTCTAGGTATCCGAATACTCTTGACCCTCCCCTCTTGGAGCAATTTGCTCACATGGTCTTCGAAAGTCTCGGTCTACCTCGACCCCGATTCGGTCTTCGCTCATTCGCTCAACGTGCCCAAACCATCGAAGCACGCCCTTATCAATTTTTGTGACAAGGTCATCTTTCAAACCTGCCATATTGCGAATCTCTTCGTTTCGTCATCTCCACTGCATTCAACCTGCTTTTATGCTTCCTCTGGCATACCCAGGTTTCGCTGCCATATAACAAAGTCGGTACCAACACCGCGTTATGTATTGCAAGGCGTGCACTTTTTACTACGCCTTGCCTAATGCAGTCAGGGCACCATTGACTCTGTTCTCAACAGCGACACGCCTGTCCACATCTAAATCATATCTTCCATCCCGGTTAAACCCACTCCCCAAGTATACAATTCATTCACCTATTCTAAACATTTCTGATTTACCCATATTTCAAACTTTGTTCTTTCTTCGTCCCTTTCAAATACCAGAACCTTAGTTTTATTAGCATTCAAATGGAGACCTTCAATTTCACATTCTTCTTTCATAGACATGACTAATGCCTACAGTTCTGCCTCTGATGGTGCAATAAGCACTGCATCATCAGCATACAGCAGACAATTTACTTTAATGTCACCCAATTTCACACCCAAACAACTATCTTTCAGCTTCTGTAAACAGCTGTCGAGATACAGTATGAACAGCCAGGAAGACATGACACAACCCTGTTTTTTTTTTTTATATATATACGATTTAATATATGTATACTGTTAATATTATATAAAATAATATAATATATATAAAATAATATAGTATAATATAAAATACACTGTTACAAGTTAACTTTCACAGATATAAATTATTTTTCGGATATATGCTATTTATAAATTGTTTGTATTGGTAATCTTTGTGGATATAACAGGGCAGAAATAAAGACAATTACGATACTAACTCTTTCCGCAACTGAGACAGCGGAGATCCTCCTAGGCTGTGTGCAGTAAATGCGCGCGGGCTGCTTATGCTCTTGACACCAGTCCAATACGAGCTGGGGAAGTTGAGTTGTTTTGCCGCAACCAGTGGCTCCCGCGACTATGATCACCTGTACAATAAACAACAATATCAGATATAAGAGAGTATCAACAAATATTACTTTTATAAAACATAATTTAAAAAAAAATTATATAGCCTGTCAACATTAAGTTTTCAGGTGGCCATGGTCTCATTTGATTGCTTTGGCAAAAACATTGTTTATTGTAATTCATAAAAATATGTATAACCATTGTAAATGTATAAACAATGGAAAAGAGGAGATGGTATATTCTTAGACTATCACAATTTTAACCCTATATTTTAATAACAAAACATATTATTAACCTTAACACAACAAAGATTTTTTATACCTGATTATGTGTAATTGCATTAATAAGCTCGTGTCTCTGTTCATAAACTGGCAGTTTCTCTCTGAACTTTATCAGATCTGGATTGTAGGTTGTGTTAGGTACCTGAAAATATTGAAAATCATTTTCTCTAAAGTTCTTGTGGAAACCTCTGAATACAAACAATGTACAAATACTTGGGTAAAAATGTAACTTGACAAAATTTCAAGTTTATCCATCCATATAAACTTGAATTTGAGTATTGAGGCTAAAAACATAGGGATACTGTATTTTTATATCTTATATAGATATATCTTATATAGATATCTATTATATATATAGATACTGTATTTTTATAATATAGATTATCTTTCACATTTGGCAACTTAGATAGGTTATATGACAGATCCAGATGATGTCCTTAGCCTAGACATCATCTAAATTGGTAGTTCCTGTGCTCTTACCCTTTTCAAAATGAAACAGTTGTGCAATAACCAATAAAGATTCAGAGCAAATACATTTACAAGTTATGATGCAGTACCCTTATGTTTTCAAAGTGGCAATAACGACCATCATGTAAATCTATCCGATGGTGGTTTAAGTTGTTTCAACAATAACAATTAAAACTCTTCTAATAAGATGCATTTATAATGAATGAAATAAAGCACCTCCTAAGACTTTCACAAAAACAAAAAACTTACCTGTGCCACTCCATTATTCAACTGGCCAAGTGATTTATGAGCAAGCTGCGGACTCCGTTCTTTTTCTGGACAACAGCTTAGATCATCCTTTTCCTTACTGGTTATCGGGAAAGCATTAAATAATTCGGCAATACTGCATCTCATGTTGGAGTCAAGAATAAGTTTAGCATCATTTTGGATAATAGTGGAGCCCACCCGTTTATATATTGTTAAGTATCGATTAACTCCTGAAATCAAATACAGTTGTATTAAAGAAAAAAAATAAGATTTTATAAATGATGATGATGAGATATATAAATGATAGTTGATTAGAGATGATTGCTAATGTTATGGAAATAAATATACTTAAAATTTATTCTTTAAGTAAAAATACATTCCCTTATTTAGGCCTAAAACAATAACACCTATAAGGAAATAATTTTACAAATGGTTTGTGATACACAAAACATTTGATAGGCACAATGTAGAAAACGGTTATCCGAGATCTGGGTGTTTGTGATACCTTTGTTGTTTCTGATTCCATAATACAAGTGCTTCAGCTGCTTACTTTGAGATCATTGCAATGTATGTGATGTTGTCCCTATCTATTGCCAAACCTAACATTACTTTATCAAATGTTTGCCATCTAAAAATGTCTGAATCTATAACATATTTTTGATTTGATTTTCCTGTCTAACAATAGGAAGTGATTTCCATGAATACATTTATAAAGTGATGATTACTTTGTATATTTTTAGTAATCTTTCAAATATTTTAATTGTTAATTCAGTATACAAGAAATATTACCTTTCCCGCGCGATTTCGATTTCAATCCCAACTTAGCTACTGTCTCGTGAATGAAACCACGTTCTTGGGCAGACAGGAATGTGGGAAATTTCAGCTCTGTTTCATTTTCATCGCTCAAAAACTTATCCAGCTGTATTTTCAAAGCTATACTCACTGATTCTGCTATAGGGAAATGTTTATTTCCCAAATGCCTCTTACCCCTCTTGGAGCTCATATTTAATACTGATATCTTATAATAAAACTCAACTTAACATACTATTGTGAACTACAGCTAGAGAACAAAGTAACGGTTACGTATCGTTTACTTTTATTTTAATTCTAGCACCAAAGCAAAATTTTTTTTGCTATTTGTCTAAATAGCAAAAAAAATTAGATCTGACAAATCGTATTGAAAGAATGACATTGACATGAAAAGTCAAATTGACAACTGTAGGAGGGCACTGGGCTATATAATAGAGTATTGGGGGCTATTTAATAGTAATAGTAAAAGCCTTTATTCTTTACTCAAACCTTATTAAAATAGGATTTTTTTCTCATGGGATCATGCTATGTTGGATATATTAATATGTCGCAGAATCAAGATAAGGCAACAATTTTGGTTACAACGCCATCTATTAAAAGTCTTCGGAAACGTCAAGTGGTGCGCTTGAGAGGGGTCGATACAGGAAGTGACAGAGCGGATTTGACTACAATGTGATGTCAATGTCATTTGACTTCTGACATAAAGTGTCTTCAGAATATTCTCGAAGCGTCACTTTCGAAACGGACGGCAGTGTGAACGGTCATCTTCCTGTTATCGAATTTACTGCGTTTCCACCCATTTAGATCAGTTTTCTGATATGGCTCAAGACGGATTTAACAACGAGTTGCCTCATATGACCTACCCTACGCCGACAAATATTATATAACAGATTTTACAAACTCAGATATTTTGTATCAAGTACTTTCGGTTCGCTTTACATGGAAATCGCACGCGTGACTCGCACTACAATGAATACTTATCTACCTACCTAT
This sequence comes from Sericinus montela, assembly GCA_029286605.1. Taxonomy (NCBI): domain Eukaryota; kingdom Metazoa; phylum Arthropoda; class Insecta; order Lepidoptera; family Papilionidae; genus Sericinus; species Sericinus montela. Next base: position 847,471 of record JAGSMR010000100.1, read on the forward strand.
CGTTCTGACAACTATGATCTTAATATTATGGGGATATATTTGAAATGGACATGACAGCCAAGTTATTGGGAGATCGGTATTCGGATATTGTAATGGATAACACTAAGTAGCGACGGACTCATTCATCATCATTTTCAGATTATGTACACATTTCAAGGTTCTTATGGCAGATTGCAACAAGGCCTATATTTATTTCAAGCTTTAAATCAAAGAGTATATAATCACTACGTTATACTCTAAATCTTTTTTGTTATTGAACTACTTTTTCGCCACCTTAGAGTGTCCCCCCCCCGAATTGGGGGAAGGGGGGGGGGTGTGGGCCTCCGGTTACCTGCACTCACCAGACGAAACGCAGAAGTTTGTTAGAATTCTACTTCACGCCGGTATTCTGTGAGGTCGTGGTACTTCCCCGGTCGAGCTGGCCCATTCATGCAACAACGAAAGCTGATGCGTGGCTCTACCACTGCGTGGCACTACCACCTATAAAACAATATCAAAATCAAATTCAAAAGTAAATTTAATTTATCGTAAATACTATGTATACAATTATCTAATTACATTCGTACTTCATAAATTATTGTTATCTAATTTATAAAATATTGTATCCCTCTTCCCCCCGGATCGTGTTCGAGAGCGGACGCGTGTATCGAAATTTTAGTTTAAATTCAATTTTACAACTATAATTTTTAAATTCAATTACTTCTTATAAAGTACCAGGAGCTCATAGTTAGAAGTAGTTATCCATTCAAGTGCTACGTTCAATGCATGCCCCACCCATCGACTACGTCTACAAAATCAGCTGCTACGGTTCATTGCTACGATCGTTCGTGATGTGCTACATGTTTTAAAGTGTTTCAAATAGTACAAAAACTCAGTGACACGTATATTTTTTTTCTTCGTTTACATAACATTAATAACAATCCGCATTTTTAATAGCTGTTCCGTAATCGGTGAGTCAAGAATAAATTTAATTGGATTTTCTTATTTGTAAATACATTATGGAGACTAACATGAATAAATCTTTATCTGAGACAAACCTCTCCATAAAAAACTCAGATGATTCTGCTTCCGCTTCTACATATGTTTCAAGCCGAAATAAAAGAAAAAGAGCTACTGAGGATATAAGCAATGAATTATCTGTATTTAGGGAAGAGATGAAAAATTTAATAATCTCTATGATATCTAACCATGGTGATGAACTTAAAAAGATTGCTCCAACACTTGCGGATATTCAGCAATCAAACAAAAATATTGAAAAATCTATTGCTTTCCTCACTGCTCAAAACGAAGAATATAGAAAGAAAATAGAAAAATTAGAAAGTCAACAACAAGAAGACCGAAGATACATTAGTATTTTAGAAGACAAAGTTGAGGACTTGCAAAGAGAAATAAGAAAAACTAGTTTTGAACTTAAAAATGTACCAAAAAAGGAAAATGAAACAAAAGAAGACCTTGTCCACATGGTCACTTGTTTGTCTAAAAATATTGGATGCGAAATAAATAAAGAAAGTATAAAAGATATATATAGAATACGACTAAAAAAAGAGGGAGTACGAAATACACCTATTATAGTTCAAACTAATTCCACTTTGCTTAAAAATGACTTTCTTAAAATGAGCAAAGCATTTAACATAAAACACAAGTCAAAAATATGTGCAAAACATCTAGGACTTCGAATAGCTGAAGACACACCAGTATTCTTATCTGAGAACCTAACTGCCAAGTCATCTCGACTTCATTTTCTTGGGAGAGACCTAGTCAAGTCAAAATCATATAAGTTTTGCTGGACCTCTTACGGTAAAGTATATATTAGAAAAGACGAAAATTCTCCTATAATACAGATAAAGCATGAGCTACAAATCCAAAAATTGCTTCAGAGTGATTGACTAGTTTTGGATAATCTAAAAATATTTTTGTTACATAGATATCTAAATAATTTTGTTTTGTACCGCACCATAATTATTAAAATTAATCTTATATATAATACATACACACACCTACACTCATTCACACCTACAAAACCCGTAAAGACGTTATCATACCTTAACCATAAATGCACACGTAACTCATCCAAACAACTATCCTCTATATTATTAGTAACTTACACACATTTAAACTCAACATTCAATATAGTATTCTCTGCATCACTCAATCATACTTATTCTTGTTTTTTTCAATTGTTAAGTTATATTCACAGTTTTTTACATACTAGCCGTATACAGATTTCATATCTCAACAGCGTCATTTCTAGTCAATCACCTACAACTTCGTTTTTGAGGATCTGCAATGAATAGTTCTTTATTAACCATAAATGAAATAGACGATACCGAAATAGCCAGATCAGTTAACTGTGACATCGAAGACCTAAATAAGTATATACAAATAAAAAAGAACGACCTTACAATTATTACACAAAACGTCAGAAGCATATGTAAAAATATAGATGACTTACAAGTAACTTTATCGCACCTTAAATTTGAAGTTGACATCTTAATATTAACTGAATGTAGACTTAATAATAATAAAAGTATACCTCAAATAAATAACTACACGTCTTTTGCAACTACATTTCACCTTAATCAAAACGATGGAGTAACGGTGTTTATTAAGAACCATCTTAAACCCAAAGTTAAAGAAATAAAATTAGAACATGCATCGTCCTTACAAGTAGAAATTTTTAATTATATTATTCTTGGAATCTATCGATCGCCTTCCAATGCGAATACTCAAAAATTTAATGAATCACTTCAAACGCATTTGGATACAATAAAAAATTATAAAAATATTATTCTTACAGGAGATTTAAATATTAACCTTATTCCGAAAGCTAATGAACTTGACATGGAACGAAGAAACAGGACTAAGTACTTAAGTATGTTATCTACATATGGTATGTTACCAGACCATATGATTGCTACTAGACAAAATGGTTGTCTGGATCATGTTATTTTAAAGCTTTGTAGGAAAAAGAATAATGCTAATGTAGAATAATACTACTGTAACTGATCATAACATGGTGTTAGTGTGCTTGGCTAAATTAAAAGATGTAAAGACTTGTCTTAAAACAAAAACATTTATTGATTATGATCAAGCTTTCAATAGTCTGGCAAATAAAAACTTATCTACTTTATTACTATGTAATGATCCTAATCAGCTGATTGAGATATTAATGAATAAAATTATGGAATCTTTAGAAGAGAATACTAAAACAGTATCTGTTCCTAAAAGTAAACAAACGATAAAACCATGGATAACACCTGGTATTTTGCGTTGTATAAGGAATATAAATCAAATGCAGAAACGACTTAAAATGAATCCTTTTGATGAAATACAAAAAATTACTTATAAAAGATATCGTAATTACTGTACATTACTTATTAAAAAACTAAAACGCAATTATGAAACATCACAATTATTGAATAAGAATCCCAAAGTGCTATGGCAAAACATAAAAAATATAACAAATATTAAACAAAACAAAACTTATTATCATGAGCTCTTACAATTAGAACCTTGCCCTCTTAAATCAGTAAATTCTATAAATAACTTTTTTTCTAATATTGGACGAGAACTTGCCGACGAAGTAGTACGTAATACGTTAACAGTTAAAAATTTTAATTCTGTTCGAACAATCGATGCTCGGCCTTCATCTTTTACCTTAATGGACACAGATTATAATGAAGTAAATACCATATTAATGAATTTAAAAACAAACAGTGCTGCGGGATGGGATAATATATCTACTAATTTCTTAAAATTATCAAATAATGTTGTAGTCCACATCATCTGTCACTTTGCTAATATTTGTTTTTCTACAGGAGAATTTCCTAATTATTTAAAAAAATCTGTTATTATTCCTATTTATAAAAGCGGGGATAAACGTGAAGTTAGTAATTATAGACCAATCTCTATCCTACCGGCTATTTCAAAAATAGTAGAAAAATTAATAAATATCAGACTATTAAATTATCTTAATAAGTACAATATTTTATCCGATTCTCAGTATGGTTTTAGGCAAAAAAAGTGTATTCAGGACGTCATTTTGGATCTAACATCAAATATAGTTGAACAACTTGATGGTAAAAATAAATGTTTGGCTGTATTTTTGGACCTTAAAAAGGCTTTTGATACCGTTTCCATACCAACTTTATTACAGAAGTTGGAAAGAATCGGCATTAGAGGTACACAATTGTGTTTATTTAAAAATTACCTAACTGACCGAACACAAAGAATCAAAATAGGTGACTTCATTAGTAACGACGCTCCCGTGACCCATGGTGTCCCGCAAGGTAGTGTTTTGGGGCCAACCTTATTTCTTATCTACATTAATGATTTATGTAATTATAAACTAGGTAACGGGTATATATACTCATATGCTGATGATACCGCAATTGTGTTTTCTGGTAAATCATGGGAAGAAATACATAAAACGGCAGAAACGGGTTTGCTAAAGTTGCTAATTGGCTACAACACAATACACTAACACTAAATACTAAAAAATCCAACTACATATGCTTTTCCATAAATAAACGTACGCAACCTTCTACATCATTGAAACTCAAAATACATAGTTGTGGATTTAGTGATAAATGCTCGTGTCCTGAAATTGAGAAAGTAACTACCGCTAGGTATTTGGGGATAATAGTACACCAAAGGCTTTCTTGGCACCCGCATATTGAAGCCACGACTAGCAGAATAAGGAAACTGGTCTGGATTTTTAAAAATCTAAGAGACGTGACAACCACTAAAATTTTAAAACAAGTATATACTGCTCTTGCTCAGTCAATTCTGACATACTGTATTCCGGTGTGGGGTGGAGCTTCTAAATCAAAATTTTTAGAATTGGAATGTGGTCAGCGATTATTATTGAAAGTTTTATTGAATAAACACTACAGATTTCCTACAGAAGAACTTTATTCCATAGCTGGGATATTGAGTGTTATATTCTGTACTCTGTGATGGAAGATTTGAAAGACGATCTTATCACTGAAATGAAGTAGGGCGTACTTGGAAGGTTTGGGCAAGTTGAACGAATGAATGAGACTGAGTGGTGAAACAATGTATGGCACAAAGTAACAGTGAATTATAGTAGTAGTAACAAATAAAAAGGGGCGTGGTTGGGCGATTCAAATGAACGATTTTTTGGAGTTTCACAAATCTGACATTGATTTCAACTTTACTAACACTGCTATTATTATATATTATTACTAAAAGCCGCTCGATTACGTAGTTATTTTTAATTTTACCCATAGTGCTATGATCTAATTCAGCTAGAAAACTTGTAATCAGCTTGGGTAACTCGAATTCAAATCAAAGCAAAAAAATTGGAAGTGTGGACGAATTCGCTTTCAGCTGTACTATATTTTGTATTGTATATATAATTGAAAAAATATATATAACACGACTATTAGTAAAAACGTAACTACTTGAGGCTGTTGCCATGTTGTTACAAACCCAAGAACAAAACATTCAAATGTCACTCTCTAAAACGTCAATATCATACATCAAAACATTGGTTATTAAAAATGCACGTGGAAATGTTCAATTAGTTTGTTGAAAAAAGTGGAATAATAAAGAAATATGTCGAAGAAAATCAAACACCTTATCGTTGACACAACAGCTTTTATAAAAGCTGAAAATCTGTTAAATATAGCAGAAAATGTTTACACTGTTCAAGAAGTGATTGATGAAATAACAAACGACAGGCAGCGTAGGAAACTAGTTGTTCTCCCTTATGATATAAATGTTAAAGATGTATTTACTGAAAGCATTAAATTTGTCACGGAGTTCTCAAAAAAAACGGGAGATTATCCAAGCTTATCTGCCACAGACATAAAAGTGATAGCTCTGACTTATCAGATAGAAAAAGAAAAAGTTGGTACTGAACATTTAAAAACTGAGCCCACTACGCAAAAGACAATCAAAGTTAGTGGTCTATCTGGTTTTAATCTTCATCCAGAAAATGACAAAGGAAATGAGGATAATGTAGCACATGCAATAGAAGATAAAGAGGTAAGCTCAGATTCAAAACATGAAATTCATGAATCTGATGATGATCTTACTGAAGAAATAACTGAACAAATTAAAAGCATTGATTTGAAAAATGATAATGATGTTGATAAACTTATTGTGAGAGTTTCTGATGATGATGAATCTGAAAGTGATGAGGAATCTGACAGCGATGAGCAAGAGTGGATAACACCAACAAATCTGGCACAAAAGAAAAAAGATATGGAAATGGGAGAGTTTGAAGAAAAGAATGTTGAAGTGGCTTGCATCACCTCAGATTTTGCTATACAGAATGTTTTGAAGCAAATAGGCTTAAATGTTACAGCAACAGATGGAAGAATTATCAGACAGCTTCGTACATTTATTTTTCGTTGCACAACATGCTTTAAAACAACCAGTGTCATGACAAAGTTGTTTTGCTCTAAATGTGGACATGCTACTTTGAAAAAGGTTGCAGTCAGTGTTGATGATGATGGTAACCAACATATTCATATTAATGGACGCAAACCCCTCACTGCTAGAGGAAAACGCTTCAGTTTACCAACACCTAAAGGGGGACAACACTTTCAATATCCAATCCTCACAGAAGATCAGCACATACATAAGAGGTTTGCAACAAAAATAGCACGAAAGAAAACAAATGCCTTAGATCCTGATTACATTGCTGGGTTCTCCCCTTTTGCTGTGAAAGATGTCAACTCAAAATCTGCTGTTTTGGGTATAAGGGCTGATAAACAAGATATAAAGTATTGGATGAAAAACTTTTCAAAGGGAAAGAAGAAGTGATTTAATGAAACTTTAATGTAACACAGAAATATATGTCTTATATTTAAAATATTGTTGATATCATTTTTCTTAGAGCTACAGTAAACAACATCAATATAAATATTTTATAAAGTCCAATAGATAATGCATTTAACAGTTTTATGTGAGAACCTTAATTCTTTGATAATTTTTCTTCAAAAAACTTAAACACTGAATTGATACATTTGGATGATGTCATCTCATGTCTAGGGTGTCCTGTAAAAAGAAATTTATCATTAATTACATTCCATTGAAATTATGGACATAATTTGTCTCTTTAAAGAACCCTAAAAAACTAGATATTTAAAAATCTAAGCACTAAATATATAATTTCTGTAAAATAAACTCAATCCCCCTTCTAAGACAAACTGCCTCAGTTTATTTGACAAAAAAAGTTTAGTGTCCTTAGTTATGTTCACCAAGGCTTTGTTCATTTTTAAATCAATACTTAAGAAACCTTACTACCTTACTAAAAAATAAAATCATTCCATAATAAGTTAAGTTTTTATCTATGATTAAAAATATTTACAAACCTGGATCTTAATGTCATCTATTTATATACACTATTATATAGATATACCATTAAATATTAACTGTATATTTCAATGCAATCACGCAAGCCTATATAATTATTTTTTGTATTAGCATAAGAAAATATACACACTTATTAATTATACTAAATTAACCAAAATTTAGTATAATTTTCTATTCAGCCAATAAAACACAAGCTTTACTTACAGCTACTTCTTTAAAACTGTTCTTTTAATGTTATCATGAATGGTATATGGATCAAACAAAGTGAAGCATTTTTAAATGGCTAAGAGCTGTAAGCTATATTTATCTTATTACTTTATCTTCTATGCACAATGCATATTCATATTGTTGAAGAATGTTTGATACTAAAGTCCTAGCACAATGGAAAACAACCCTAAATATTATGAGTTGCATGCTAGCTGTTGAGGCTAATTACCTCAAAACCCCGTAATTCCTCCAAGAACCCTGCAGAAATAACAAAAAATTACTTAAAAACATAAAAGTCCACCTGTAATCAGTAACCTAAATTCAAAGTTATATTCATAACTGCTGATTTTAACAACAAAAGCTGAATAAACTGAACAAATTACCTGCCGATACCCTTAGTATGTCAAAATCTGGTGTTTTCATTGGTATATCAAGGGGAGATTTACTTGATATCCAATTCTTTGATACCTTAAACAAGAGAAAGTTTTAATTTTTTATGCATTAAATTTATAGATCATATAACAAACTACTTTGATGTGTACCTTCTTTAAATAATCAGTGACCTTGAACTCTGAATACCCATGGACAGAATCTGTCAGAGCAATGGCCTTCACACGCTGTTCAAATTCATCTTTGAGCTGATCAGCCAATGTCACAGTCAATATTCCACCATAGCTGTGTGCTACAATCAAGATTTTTGATGCTTTCGCATTCCTGACATAAGTGTCCCATACATATTTTGCGTGTTCTTCTGGAGTACCACTATTTGGTATTTTTTTCTCCTCTTCCTTAATATTGTCATTGGGATTTAAGATCATTATGCCGTATCCATTTGCTTTAGCTTTTTTGACATATGGAATTTGTGTCCCTGCATCCAAACTTTCATTGATAATCAGCCTGTAGTAATAGAAAGCAATGAATATATTATAATTAAAGTAGAAGTTATAATAAACATAAAGTAACCCCACTAAATTGTATTATATACTAAGTTAAATTAAGACAGCCTGGTTTTCACTACTCCACAACTAAGTGTGTATTCCTTATGTGGTAATATATTTTTATATAACAATCTTACTACATAAAATAAACAGACCAGTTATTGGCAGCAACATCTAAAGAACAAGATACAGCTACTGGTAATGCAATGCAATATTTTTTTTTACATTCATAGATTTTTAATTCTCTCATTTTTAATTCTAGTAAAGTTTTTCTTACTTGAAATTATTTTTAGTGGTTACTCATATAAATATATGTGTTATGACAAAATACACAAGAATGCCATCAATAATATAAAAACCTGACTTACGATCTGGACCACTGCCCAGCCCTTACAGCTCCAGATCCTTGGATCAAAATCATCAAGACATCCTTTTGATCATAGTCTTTTGAGACAAAAATAAAGGTCCCATCCTCTGGAGCTGCATCTTTTGGGACAGGTAAGCGGATCATGCCCTCATTTAATTCCAGCATTTGGTATACATATTCTGTGATAGCGGCACAAAGCTTCTCATAATGATCTTGACATTCTTCAGGTTCAGAGAATACGTCAAAGTGAAAGCGCTCATCAGTAATCATATTACACCTTCCGATTTTCCTCAATTGACCATCTACAACATAACATAAATTTTATAATAAATTTGGACGCAATATATCCGAACTTATTACAAATATAATTCATATATTTTTAAAATAACTATTAAGAATATATGTTACAAATCATAAATCAATAAATCTAGTTGTTAATTCAATTAATATGCCATTTATTTTTTCCATTCATTAAAAATAAAAAAGTATTTATTGAATATCAAGTATACAACACATCCTTACTAGAATTGAAACCATATCCCATTTTGTATATGGTCTTAGCAGCTTCCATCTTCGAGAATCTTCGACCACAAAATAGACTACAAAGATATCCAGAAGAAAAAAATGTTCCAATACAAGAAAGCAATGATTTTCCAGACATTTAAATGTTTATAAATACACCTGAGATGCAAGTAAACAGACTGATTGTAATATTAGTTGCGCACTACACAGATGGCACCCGTCCCCTCCAGACTGAACCTCTACCCCTGTGTTTGTCTGAGCTTTCAGCAAGTAATCGCAATCAATAACGTTAGGAAAATACGTTTATTGATTAATGTGCAATGCAAGTGCGTGCAATTGCAACGATTCGTACATTTTAATTTTGACAGTAACTGACAGTGTTGCTAGGGGTGGTGCTTTAAAATTTATCATTTCGCTCTTGAAAGAATTGGAAGCGCGTCCGCCGGTGACGCCGGCCGAATTCTTTTGGGCGACATAACAAAATTAAGTAATTTTATGCTTTCTGGCAATGTAAATCCCAATTTTGTTAAAATCATATACGGAGCAAGGTTATGTGCCTTTAAAAAAAAAGATAATGGTATCCGCCCTATAGCTGTTGGTTCCACTTTTAGACGTTTAACTTCTAAATTAGCATGTAGGCACATAACCTCCGATCTAAAGTCAAAATTTCAGCCTATTCAGTTAGGCTTCGGTAGCAGAGGAAGTTGTGAGGCAGCTGTACATTCAGTGCGTACTTTTTTAACACATTGTCAAACAGATGTTCTCTTGAAACTCCCTCGTCAGATCAACCCTGCTGAAGGAGGTTGCGAAACATACCCCGGAAATTTATCATTACGTTTGGTAATGTTACAGTCAAAACTCTAATTTATTTTACGAAAATCACTTAATTGACTCAGCCGTCGGAGTTCAGCAGGGTGATCCACTGGGCCCAGCATTGTTTAGTTTGGGAATTCAACCGATTATTTCAAAGTTGAAATCCAAACTCAATGTTTGGTACCTAGATGACGGAACCCTAGGAGGAAAGCCAGATGACGTGCAAAATGACCTTCAAAAAATTATTCAAAATTTTAAAAACATTGGCCTTGAATTAAATAATACTAAATGTGAACTTTTCATTCCTGACTGTTTGTCTTCTCATAGACACAGTTTGTTTCAAAATTTTAACAATATATCTCCTGGCATTAAAGTAACTGATGCGGATTCTCTTTACCTCCTTGGAGCGCCGTTATTTATAGAAAGTATGAAAACTCTTTTGAAACTAAAATTTGATCAATTTTTAGAACATGTTAATAAACTGTATATTCTAAATTCTCATATAGCGCTTACTATTTTAAAATATTGCGTTCTTGTTCCTAAATTTACTTATTTACTCCGCTCGAGTCCAGCATGGAAATGTTCTGATTTTTTAAAACAAATTGACCTTAATCTCAAAATAGCTTTGGAAAAAATTCTAAATTTATCTTTAGTCTCATCTAGCTGGACTCAAGCTACTTTGCCTGTTAGATTTGGAGGTATCGGTATAAGAGAGGTTTCAAATATTGCGCTGCCGGCTTTCCTTGCCTCCGTACACAATGTTCATGATTTGTCACGTAAAATTCTTAAGAATGATTTGGACTTGACCTTTGCTAACGAGGCAAGAGAAGCATGGTTACGTCTCTGTCCCGGCGAGGATATTCCACTGGAACCTAACTCACAAAAACGGTGGGATATCCCGTTGATTCAGAATGTGCAGAAATGCTTACTGAACAATTTTCACTGTGACAGAGACCGCGCCCGCTTTCTAGGTGTTTCGACAAAGGAATCCAGTTACTGGCTACATGCTTTATCATCAAGTAACCTTGGTACATTACTAGATAACGAAAGTTTACGAATAGCTGTAGGAATACGATTGGGAGCATCGATTTGTCAACCACATCGATGTCCTTGTGGCAGCGACGTCGACGAGTTAGGCCTCCACGGACTTTCATGCCAAAAAAGTGCCGGCAGACTATCTCGTTACGGTTCTTTGAATGAGGTCATCCGAAGGGCTCTTGTTTCCATAAATATTCCATCGGTTTTAGAGCCTTGTGGAATATTTAGGGAGGATGGTAAGAGACCCGACGGCTTGACTTTAGTCCCTTGGGAGAGAGGCAAAGCTCTTGTGTGGGACGCAACTTGCGTCGATACATTAGCGGCCTCTCATATCAAGGGTACTTCGATAAGGGCCGGGGCGGCATCAGAGGCAGCTGAATCGGGTAAATGGCGTAAATATGAGTCTTTGAAAGGAGACTATATATTTGTTCCATTTGCCGTAGAGACAATCGGTCCGTGGGGTCCCCGCGCAATGCAGTTTCTAAAGGAATTGTATCCGCGACTTATCGTTGCCGCTGGTGACAAGAGGGCTGGTTCTTTTCTCGCTCAACGGTTAAGTCTAGCCATTCAACGTGGAAATGCAGCCAGCGTTCTTGGTACCATGCCACGAGGAGTAGGGCTCTACGATTATAATAGTTTTTAGTTAATAAGTATTGTAAATATTAACATAATTTTTTTCTGTAAATAAATATTTATGAAAAAAATATTGGAAGTTGTTACTTATTTACGAATATTTATAACAGTGCCACCTTCAGTTCTAGTAGCACTTTTAAGTTCCATGAAATTACATTTTCAGATATAGATATTGTTTAAAAATAATCGGCTTTTAAAATAACATATAAAGCATATCTTTTTTAACAATATCTCTCTTCTTTAAACTTCTTATTTATTAATATAAATATAAAATTCAGTAATAAGTACGAATAGGCAACGAATAATGCTTGAAAGCGCCGACACTGTTCCGCCCGGTAATTTGTCACCGCCTTCACACATGCATACAATTTCTATTCACAAATCATATGTTATAGCCTAACTCCTAATCCTTAAGGAGTGCAGTAGCTTTTATCATTAGCTCAGTATCCTTTACTGTCTTGTATCCCTTACTGTCCTCTTGATGCAAACGACTTGATTACATCAGGAAAGAGGTGAAGTACCCAAGAAAACTATTCCAACTATAAAATTTAAGCCTTTATCTTACCTTTCCTAACATTTCATTCTAAGATCATTAGGTGATGACAGTAACCCAGTTTTTTACTTTTTCAAACAAAAAATATTTTTGAATTAGGTTTACATATGAAGGAGTTATGAGGTAACCAATATTATAAATTCAACATACTACCGAATGCTAAATCTCCTACTTGTTTGAACTCGATTGAAAATAGACCTTAATTATTCAAATATTACATACTCCACAATAAAGTAAAAGAACGAAGAATCGTTATTAAAGGAATATTACAATTAATGTGAAAAGCACTTGACTCTGGCACAGATAATGATAACTGGCACACTTTTCAGATATTTTCGCTAGAAGGCGCGAAAAATATAAAAGTTACGAAAATTTCTCTAAAAGCTTATCCAACATGTAAAATGACAATATTAACGAAAAAAGTATCTAACTGTACCTTCAATGTTATGAGAAAATGCAGCGTAGGTATTTAGAGACTACGGTCAAAGTAACTTTTACCAAAGAGTTAAATAATATACTGGGGGCATTATACTTTTTAGTTAAATAATATACTGGGGGCATTATACTTTGTAGTAGCAAAACACAACACTAAATAGCTATGAACTAGTGATTGAAATTTAGACTTTTAATTTTTAAATGCTAATTTCAGACGGCGACAGGCTCACCACCTGTTAAGTTGTCTCAAATTTCTTTGGTGGAAGGTGGGTCGAAGACTTAATTGTCGAGACCTCTGTCTACCTCAGTATTGGGAATAACGTGAAGATATTTTTTATTTATTTTTAAATTAATGTGCTTTGAGCCATTAACAATTTACTTTATCCACTAGGCTTCTACTTAATAAACTGTATAATTATTAATCTCTTCACAGTGCCCAATATGTCAAAGGATAATAGGCAGTACTAATAAATTTTCTATAAAAAGGGAAGATTAAAAAGAAATAATATTTTTTACATTTTTACTCATTGTACCAATCCAAGAAAAGGAGTGTAAATGACATGACAATTAAAAAGAACAGGATGTAGACTCGTAGGCCAGCATTCCTTTGTATGGCCTGCTTAATTTGTTCATTAGCATCCTTAACATTTTCTGTTGCACCAACAACAGTATTAGCTATTCTATCTATGTCTTGTTCTTGTTGCAGAACCTGAAATGTAAAAAAAAAAAAACTATAAGTAATCACAGCAAAATGAAATCACACATACAATTTAAATCCTTGAGCTATTTCATTTGTACAAATTATGCCTATTTAAATAACTTAGTTTGTATAATTATAACAAGCTAATCAAGAAAGACCTCAAAATGAGGATATGTTACATAAAATATATACAAATACAAAAAAGTGTAATTATGATGCATTATTAACTACATAATAACACTTTCTTCTGATAGTATTAAGAACAAATATTCTATAAAAGAAAGAGACAAGAACAAGATATATAAAAACCCAAAAAGGAAACAAAAATTTTATATTTCAAGCAATATTTTTCCCTTTAGTTATGAGACTGTTATAGTTGCGCATAGGTTTGTATTTAACAGATACAAAGGGTAATGACATATATAAAAATGAGCCCAATGGCCAGTTTGGCTAAATGATCTGAAATTTTATCAGAAAATTCAAGTTTGATACTCATTTGAATGGCTTGTATGTATATAGACATATAATATTTATACTTACTAATAAAGTTAATACACATAAAGAAAAGTCATGATAGCCAAGTGGTCAAGTGGTCGGAATTTTGAGTCAAGAGACTGAGTTCAATCCCCAGGTGGCAGGCTCATACTGATGGGGTTTTCAAAAACTTATATACAAATTATATTGTTGGCTTGAACATAAAGACAGCGACGGTCTCACCACCAGTCACAATTTCCCAAAAATATCTTTAGTGGAAGGTGAGTCAAAGGGAATTAATTGTCTAGACTAGACTTCGGTCTACCCCTGTATTGGAAATTACATGAAGATATTTATTTTATTTATAAAGTTGGGGTGGACATAAAGACAGCAATGGCTCCACCACCTGTCACATTGTTCCGAAAATATCTTCGGTGAAAGGTGGGTCAAAAGGACTTAATTGTCTAGACTAGACCTCTGTGTACCCCTGTATTGAGAACTGCGTGAAGATATTTATTTTATTAATTAAGTTCAGAGGTACATATCTCAACCTATGAAATTACTATGACTGAATTAAATAAAAATTATGTGTCATCATCATTAATGTCAATGTTTTCCTATTGCTTAACAGTAGATGTGTGTCTACTGCCTGGCCATTTTCTATTTACCTTATCAGTAAATATCTCTTGCAATTCTGCTATATGCAACACCTTACTTTCAATTTGCCTAACTTCTTCTGTCATACTATTCAGTTCATTCAACAATTGAATATTTTCCGATTCAAACATCTGAAGCTCTTCATTACTTAATTCACCTTCATCTGACATAATAGCAATTTCACTCTCTGATAAGTCCACTTTAGTCTTCGCTGAATCAGTCTCTTCTAAATCCAAAGAGTTTTCTTTTTCATCTTTAATGTCATCACTTTTATCACTAAAGAATGGGTTCAAAATTGATGATTTAGCTTGAGGCAGTTCTAGTCTTGATAATTTACGAATATCAAGGGCTCGTTTCACTCTTAAAGCTTTAAGTTCACTATGTATCTTGCACACAGCCTTCAAGTATGCATCAATTAAGTCAATAACGGCATCCATGTACTCTCTCATTTGTGGAGTGACTAAAAGTTTTCGATTATCATTCCTGAACTCTTTTAGAAGATGCGAACATGTGTTGATTATTCTCTGAGCTCCTGTATCTATTTGGTCTCTTTCTGCTTCAGTCATTTCATCGCCAGTTTCATTGTTAAAGAAACTTAAATATCTTTCTCGATGCTCTAACAAAAAGTCTCTTAACCGAGTTATTTGGCATGTAATGTCTTTAGCAGTAAGTGTAAATACTGTTTTCGGTTTAGCCCTAAGTAAGCGTTGCTTATCATCACTTAAAGGACTCTGAATACCAAATGCTTTATTGCGGGTTTTAACAGTTTTTATGCAGGCTTTAAATAAGGGAGTAATATCCATCTTT
Organism: Sericinus montela; assembly: GCA_029286605.1. NCBI lineage: Eukaryota > Metazoa > Arthropoda > Insecta > Lepidoptera > Papilionidae > Sericinus > Sericinus montela. The sequence goes on from JAGSMR010000100.1 coordinate 862,962, forward strand.
TTATTTATTTATAATGTATGTTACGTTGCAACTACAATATGTTTACCGAAATGCAATAATGAATAATCTATAAACATTGACGTTTGACAACTTACATATGTTAGTGACAGTAACAAAGACAAACATGAGACAAACGTCAATAATAACAGCGATCAAATCAATACTTTGTGCTGTGTTCCGATACGTACAGCGTGGTTCAGTGCCGTTTTATATTAAAACAACCAAAGTTTTTTTATTAAAGGGTCTCACTTTTAGTTGTATGATCATAACCATAGAATTAAGACGAGACCATGTTAAAATCCACTACCGTTAAGACGTTAGTTAATTAGTTATTCATTTATTAATTTATGGAAAACCAACAGCTTGTTTATTATATCATAAAACAAACAAAATAACAAGAAAAGTCAAAAACAGGTTTTCACTAACAGTAATTAAATTAATTCTTACTTTGTCATTTTCGTGTTATCAAATTTGTTACTAAAAACTTACTTAATTTACTAAACCACACATCTGAAACAATACTATTGAAACAAACATACACATCTGAAACAATACTACTAATAAACAAAACAATAAAATTCATACATTTATACGAAAAAGCGAAACAGGGATTGTTAATATTGCTTACACTGAACATAGCCAAGTCACGATAGCCAAGTGGTTGGGTGGTCGGAATTTCGAGTCAAGATACCCGAGTTCGATCCCCTGGTACCAATGGGTTTTTCAAAAACTTATGTACGAATTAAATAGTTGGCTTGGACATAAAGACGGCGTCGGGCTCTCCACCTGTCACGTTATCCCGAAAATATCTTCGGTGGAAGCTGGGTCGAAGGGACTTAATTGTCTAGTCCTCTGTCTACCCCTGTACTGAGAATAGCGTGAAGATATTTATATTTTATTATGTAGGGAAAGTCTTACGAAAATTTAATTCTAAATTTTCATCCACTTGTCTTTCTTAAATATTTAAAACTACGGGACATACAGTGCTTGAGGACATTACATATTACCATTAACAAACAGCATCGTGCACCTTAGACGGTGCTGCCCGGCATCAGTCTGCTTATTTTCGTTAGACTAGAATTCTGTTTACCCCTGTATTGGGAATTGCGTGAAGTTATTAATTTATTTATTAAAATTCATTGTTCAACACTTGTACACAATTCGCTTTATTGAATTATTTATTAATTAACCGATCGGTTTCGCCTTACGGCTTCAACACGGCTTCGTATTGACAGAGTTTATTATACTACATACTCATGTGTACAAGTGTTGAACAATGAATTTTAATGCAATGTAATTTCACCATGTGACAACAATCGCAAGTATAAATTATGATTTATTAGTTATTTACTGAACATTCACTCCAAAAAATCTTCAATTATATTGCCTTTCCGATGCTAGTAGGCTAGTATTGAACAAATCTAAATCATATTTTTGCATATATATATATATATATATATATATATATATATATATATATATATATATATATATATATATATATATATATATATATATATATATATATATATATATATATTAGTTCTGAGATGCACATTCAATTTAGTGCGCCACAGATCTAGTGCAAATCTTTTCGTTATTTTAGTATATTCTTTGCGCATGATTCTACCCATAGATAATGCATAATTCTACCTTACATTATGGAACCTTATTGAACTAAAAAAATAAATTTTGAAGTTGTTTTCGATTATAAGATATTTTCAATCCCTTCTTGTATTTTATAAAACATTGTTAGTTTTTTTTGTTATTGCTCTAATAGTGGTAATACATTTATTCTGTATTCGAAGAAACATGGGATCAACAACTGGAAATGTTCATCATAATAAACATTCTATACCTATTGATATTCTTGACGATTTGTGCAGGTACGTTTTTTTTACAAAGTAGATAATTTACACATATACAGAAATTTTCTGTATGTGTGTAAATTTTCTGCAATAATGACATACATTCTGTTTTAGATTATAATTTTTTTATAAATATAATAATCATTATGTATTGCAATGTATTTTCATTTACATTATTTACCTGCATTCTATGCAAATGAAAAAATCGATAAAGTCTATGCAGTAGTAAGTTAGTATTAGGAAAAATATAAATTTTATACCCCAGTTTATATACATGTTTCACTGATGTCACCCAGTTTTCAATGGTATATTTAATTATTCCTTGCTTCGGACAGCTGCCTTAGACAATTCTACAATTTTATATCACTGGTCTAGGCTTTCCAGAGGAATTCCCGGGGTCGTAACGGGTGACGAGGTTTTTCTCTCATCACAGTTTTGCAGACACATTTGCCTAATTTTATAATCGCTTCTTATTACATTTTTAGATATTTTATAGGACAAAATGGTTGTTATTTTATATCTGGCACTGAAAATTTTTTTCTATATTGCCAAAAGTAAGAAGTTCATCATGAGATTTTTTATCTATGTATAGAATACTTAATATTATTTTAGTCATATATTTCTTAAGCTCATATTTTAAATAATAAAGTGCCGTAAAGATGTTATAATAAGATTATTTTATATATTCTTATTATTATATATTCTTCCATAAGATGGATTTGGGATGGATAATAGAATAAATAAATATAAATTTTTGTTGAGAATGTGATTCTCAATAATGAAAAGTTGTAGGTTTGAAGAATGAATGAAAATTTAATAGAATATGGCAATTGTCCGGCACTTTCAATACTTTGTCTTACTAACTTGTTTATAAGATTTCATAGTATGCATTATTGTTATAAAGATAAGAAACTGGTTTCTTACCTTTTTCAAATGTTAAATATTGTTGGGTTCTCTTGTAATAGAAAAGTATAACATAGAAAATATGAGGAAATATTATTACCTCAGGAAAATAAGATGAATACCTTATTTATTTTTAAAATAAGATATTCATCTTATTTTTCTGAGGTAGTAATATAGTTTTAATTAAAATAAAACAGTGAAAGAACCCATTTTAAAATTCTAAGCATTTGTTTGTTAAAGACATTGATCATACACCAGGGACACCCTGTTTTAGGGCAAAAAAGTAGTGCCCATGCTAAACAAGGTTATCTCAGATCCCTACATTACAATTACGATTTATAGTAAGCTTGCAAATGGTTTTTTTATATAGGTTATATAATTAGATTCCCAGAAAAGAGAACTTGTAATTAATACACATATTCATTGTGTATTAAAAAAAATCTACACGCAATTTCCAATACAGGGGTAGACAGAGGTCAAGTCTAGACAATTAAATCCCTTTGACCCACCTTCCATTGAAGATATTTTTGGGTGAACTGAAGATATTTCAACGTGACCGGTGGTGAGCCCGTCGCCGTCCAAGCCAATGATATAATTCGTCCATAAGTTTTTAAAAAACCCATTGGTACAATCCTGCCACTTGGGGATCAAACTCGGGTCTCTAAACTCGAAATTCCGACCACCTAACCACTCGACTATCGTGACTACAATTACAAGTAATATCTATTTATTTTATACCATATCTTTGCATCTTTTGTTTGCAGTCGCTTTATAATAAATTTACCGCCTGAAGACAGAGGGAATTTGGTCCGGATATGTTTCCAAATAGAGCTGGCCCATTGGTTTTATCTGGACTACTATTGCACTGATGAGTCCAAAAAACTCAATCCATGCGGTATAAGAGAATTTGCTGCACATATTTTCCAGGTAATTAATATATTATTTAAAAAAATATTGTGAAAAGATAACAGATATTATTATGGTGTTTTACTAGCACTATTTACATTTATTTATTTATTTATTTTTATTTTATCTTCACGTACAATCCCTGACGGGTTAGCCAGAGAGAACAGATCGCCAAGTGTCACGATCCTTACATACCTCTTTCGCTTCATTCAGATTCATCATTTTCTTTATACATGCACTTTGAGGTATCCGAGTACTCTTGACCCTCCCGTCTTTGAGCACTTTGCTCACATGGTCTTCAAAAGTTATTTTCGGCTTACCTCGACCCCTTTTAATATCAACTTTCGCGCTATATATTTTCTTCACCATTCGGTCTTCACTCATTCGCTCAACGTGCCCAAACCTGGATGGATGGCACGCCCTTATCCATTTTAGTGATAAGGTCATCTTTCGAACCTACCATTTCGCGAATCTCTTCGTTTCGCTTCCGGTCGGCCAAGGTAACGCCGCACATTTTACGAAGAGATCGCATTTCTACTGTATTCAACCTGCTTTTATGCTTCTTCTGACATACCCAGGTTTCGCTGCCACAAAGACGGTACCAGCACTGCGTTATGTATCGCAACGCGTGCATTTTTCACTACGCCTTGCCTTTGTACTAACGCATTCAGGGCACCGTTGACCTTGTTTCCGGCAGCGACACGCTTGTCCATATCTACATCACATCTTCCGTCCCGGCTAAAAGCACTGCCCAAGTACAAAATCTGTTTACATCATATGCATATAAAAACACAGTAAAATATACAATTCACCTTGTATTTATTTATCATTTATGAAAAAAAATTAATAAATAAATATAAATAAATAAAATATCTTCACGCAAATCCCAATACAGGGGTAGACAGAGGTCAAGTCTAGACAACTAAGTCCCTTTGACCCACCTTCCACCGAAGATATTTTCGGGACAACGTGACAGGTGGTGAGCCCGTCGCCGCCTTTATGTCCAAGCCAACGATGAAATTCGTACATATGTTTTTTTGAAAAAACTCATTGGTACTGCCACCTGGGGATCGAACTCGGGTCTCTCGACTCGAAATTCCGACCACCCAACAACTCGGCTATCGTGACTTAATTAATGAAAATAAAAAAATTAATGAATCATGATATAACTTTTCGCAGCATGTACCACAACTAAGAGAGCATGTAAGCAGCCTCGACGCAGTTCTTGATAATTGGCGTGAATACAAACAAACTGTGCCGACATATGGTGCCATTCTATTGGACACAGACCTTACACATGTCCTCCTGGTACAATCGTACTGGACTAAGGCATCTTGGGGGTTCCCCAAGGGTAAAGTTAATGAGGATGAGGAGCCATGGAAGTGCGCTGCTAGGGAGGTCAGTCACTTTGACACTTATAATATGTTTAGTGCTTAGTCTTACTATGCAAAGTAACTTACTGATGTGGAATTTAAACTTTGTTGTACTGTAAGTGTGTAAATTTCACATTGGTTGGAATTTTTTAATAAAAAAAATAAATGAAAATCTTCACGCAATTTCCAATACAGGGGTAGACAGAGGTCTAGTCTGGACAATTAAGTCCCTTTGACCCACCTTCCACCGAAGATATTTTCGGCATAATTCTGGGAAAATTTTTAATCTCTGTAATAATCCATTGTGTCATTAGAAGTCTATTACTGAGCATTACCCTACATTTAAAAGTAAAATTGACATGGCTTTTTTTGGAAAATTATAAAGAAATATTTCTATGTGCAACATGACTTTTTTCTATGTCTTTCGAGTCTACTTAATTTTGTACTAATATTATTTGAAATGGTACTTGCAATCATTAAATAGCCATATCATTGTTTTAAGGCTTTTCTCTTAATTGCCATTTATAACATAATGGCGAAAAATGGCCTCAAATAAATATATTTTCTTCTTTAAAAAACAACAGGAGACATTTCTTTAATTTCTTTCTAAAGTGAGAAAATTTTTAAGACACAGTTTTATTTGTTGTATTTTGTTTATAGTATAACAAACCATAGTACAAGGTATTGGTAATATTAAAATACGAATGGGTAGTAGGTAGCACATCTATGGATCATACCTGTACGAGGGAGAAGGGAAAATTACCGGTCCCGGTTACCAGATATAGCAATAACAAATAATAATTATCTAATGTACAATACATAATCCCGCGCATAGCATTCTTTTTTATTTCCACTGAAATTCAACGCTGAGGTGGCTACTGCAATATAAAACTTTGAGTTGTTTTTGTACTTTAAGGATGTCTTTTTACTTGATAATATTTTGCTGTGAGTTTAAGATGTGAATTAAATCTTAAGACCCACGATAGGCTTACCACCTGTCACATTGTCCCCAAAAAATGTCTTCGGTGAAAGGTGTGCTCGAAAAGACTTAACTGTCGAGACCTATATGTACCCCTGTATTGGGAATGGCGTGAAGATATTTAAAAAAATCTTTGTCTATGTCTATAATCAAATTATCACCTTACAGGTGTTGGAAGAAACTGGCTTCGACATAAGCAAACTGATAAACAAAAACGATTACATAGAAGCCATAATACACGATCAAATCGTACGCTTGTACATAATTGGTTACATATCGCGCGACACGAAGTTCCAGCCGCGCACCAGGAACGAGATCAAGGCCTGCGAATGGTTCCCGCTGGCCGATCTACCTTCAAACAGGAAAGACATGACGCCAAAAGTCAAAATGGGTGTCAGCCCTAACGCTTTCTTCATGGTGCTGCCGTTCGTGAAGCGCATGCGGCGATGGGTCGCGGAACGTAATCCTAAATTATACAATAATACCAGGAGGACGCGGCACAAGTCTATGGGCGACATAGATTTTTCAACGATCAAAAACAAACAGAAAATCTCGCAGGGTCTCCAAAACGAGATTCAAGATTACCAGAACGAACACAAGTATAGTAATGGCGCTGGTGTTGCTCACAGCAGTGGGGCAAAACCGAATAACCCAAATGTAAATAGGAATAAGGACAGAAAACAAGCGAAACGGCAACTTTTCACACCACAAAACACCCACACTAATAACTTTTCGCCAGTGCAAACGGAAACTGCGAACGTCGAGAGCGCTGATGACAGTTCATTTTTCAATTTTGTGGCGCCATCTTGGGCAAATTTCAAATTTGACAGGCGCGCCATTTTGGACTGCCTCACTTGAACATACTCCGCGTAGTATGAAAGGTTTATCTCTGACTAAAGCTAAGTCACTGTTGTTTAACTACTGTGACACATTAGCTTTGATGTTTATAAATTAAAAATTTTTAAACATTGTTTACATATGAACTGTTGTTTCATTTTCTTTAACAAATAATTTTTACTATGAAGTTTAAAAGGGACCAAAGCTTAGAGCCACTGATTAGCCTAAAATAGCCGTGATCGTACTTATGAGTAGTATACCTTCAGTGCCAAGAATTTACTTATACAAATTTCTAATATAATACAATACTGTACTGTACAAACATGTGGTACAGTATAGAATGTTTTTCTGTGAACAAATTTCACGCTATTTTTGGGTTAAAATAACAAACATCTACAGGATCAGGATCTCGGTGAAACAATTAAAATAGATTATATGGAAGTTTTCTAAATTTTTTACTTCTACAGCGAGTGAACAGCAAACAGATGTTTTCTAGTTACTTTTTTTATAGGGAAGGGAGGCAAACGAACAGGTGGCTCACGTGATGGCAAGGGATTACCGCCGCCCGAATATATATACTTGAATTGTAATCTAGAATACAACTAACTAGAAAACTTAAGTCTTCCCGTCACGGAAGTCTGCAACTTTCGTGGGCGTCGGCGTATATAAAACTGAGTTTGAAATAGCGCAGCGTTTTGCACCCTCTATTAAAAGCGGCAAAGGAATTTTAACTACAGTAAGAACCATAAGACTGTCATCTGTGAGATTTTTTATATAGAAGTTTGACTACTTCAGCATTAATATCTGTAGCAATAAAAGCAGTTTATTAATAAAACCAATCAAGTAAATACCGACACAGCCATTTGACATATGTCATGTGACACGATCTTGTAGCGTCGCGTCGTGCCCTAACCGAGGTTATCCCGCTAAATGCGCGCTGAATTGCGTATTAATTTGTTTGCAGACAAAACAGAAGGAAAACGACGCATAAATCAATTGTATGTCGGTAGTCTGCAGTAAATTGAGTTCAGTTGATAATGAAATCTACGTTTCAACTAAAAGTAGGTCAAAATCTCTGGGGAATTAATGTTCCTCACTCGTTGTTGAAAGAATAAGCTGGCATGAAAAACAGCACGGGAATTACCTCGGTATGGATAAGCCCATTAGACTTCCGCAAGACGAAGGCCTTGCCAAGAGGGAATAGTAACAAAAGGTATAATAGTGTTTTCCCAATCGCGTTCCGTATATCCATAGATATATGAATGCGTAAATCAATCTGGAACCAGTTATTAAAATTATCATATTGAAATACATTGCGTGCTAGTTCCAATACGGCTGTGAACCATTTCAATCGTAGTCTTCCAGGTTCACAATGCAATGTCACCGAAAGAATTTTTTGGGACAACGTGACAAGTGGTAAGCACGATTATTTTCCATCTTTATGTCCAAGCGAACGATTTAAATCGTACATAAGTTTATAAAAAAAACCCATTGGTACGAGTCTTGGGGGTCGAACTCGGGTCTCGTGACTCGAATTCCGATCCCCCAACCACTCGGCTATCGTGACATTTAAAGTAACCACGTACTTACCATCGTATGAACTGTCAGCTTTTTTTATCACCCTATTTCGATATTAAAACAACACGATGTCTATTGCCTCCATATCTCTTTTCATGCAAGGTCGTTTATAAGAAAATAGACGACAACGTTGGCAATGCGTAGAGTTGATAAATCAATAGAGAGCAAAGTGAGCTTCTCTGCTTAGCGGATCTAAATGGGAAGACATGTTCTGCAGTGAAGTTATATTTACATACCTAACGGTCTTTGCGAAGTATATCTCCGTATAAGTCCACTATATATCTTATCTCTTACATAAGTGAGAATTTTTCACAATCACCCTGCTTGACAAGCAGATTGACGATCGCTGTACTAGATACCTCGAACCTTACACGCCGTTGTGCGTCACCAAGCCGTTTAACATTGATTTGGTTTAGTCGCCTCTCAGGACATCCACGGTATGAAAATAGGTAGCATAAATTTACAACATTACCACACGCCTATGTGAACTTACAATAATTTGATTTTCAAGGTAATCAATAAATAACGTATAATTAAAACAAGAGGTTGAAGATAATATCCTTTATATTAAATAAGTTTTTATGGATTACAATAATAAATTCAAAATAATATCACATCAGAAATAAAAAAAAACTAAAACGTTACAAAATTAAAGTTAAAACTAAAAAGCTATGTACAAATTGGTCTAAAAAAATTTAATGGGTGTATGGGCTAATGAGTGTAATGCCACAGATCAAAAGGAACATTATTTTTAAACGATTCACTACAATGATACTCTAGCAATAATGACATCGAAAAATATTACAAGTACAGATTCTTCTGCATGTCAATATTCTTAAAACTCTTATATCTATTCATATTCAGTATAAGGTCGTAAGCGACCCTCGCGGAATACCCGGAAAATATGCGATGACGAGAGGCGAGAAACTCCTTTGTTTCATACTTTTCCTCTTTGGGATACCCGTATAATACGTGATGACGAGTGACGAAAATCATGTTCCTTTATTTTATACTTTTATAAAAAATACTACCATTACTACAAATATTCCTGAATTGCCAAGACTCGTCGGACTGTCGGCCAATATACTATAGGCGATTTTTTTTATTACAATAAAAATTACATTGATGCATGAAAGGTACAAAGAATTTTAGTTGTTGATATTTTGTCACTGTGTCTCATCCGCTGCAAGGTCAATTACGAACTTGTGAAATCCGCCTTTAGTTCCTTACACACACACACACACACACACACACACACACAATGGGCTGTTAAAGTCTACCGCAGGAGAAATGTGATCGCCTCGCTTGGCAAGCGATTTGTCGATACAGCTCTCAGCACATTAGACACAGTCTACATGTTTATCCCGTCATTTGGCAGTAGTTAAAGAATTTTATAGACTCTATTTTAGTCGCCTCTTACGACACCCATGGGAAGAAAGGGAGTGCTATATTCTTACATCGTATCCATTCGTCATGTTAGTTTTTAGTTCCTTAGCCTACAATAGCGACAATTATTATTACACAACAAAAAAGGCATTTCAAAAGATAAATTTGTCAAAAATATAATAATAATAAACTTGAAACAGATACTCATTTTATTTTACAATCCAATATGGTTACTAAAATACTGTTTATACACTTTGGGTTAGGTTGGGTTTTTAAAATTAAGTTTTAGGTTTGTTAATTAGTTCTTTTTCCCCTATAGATAAAATCTTACCACAAACATTCACTGTTCCCACACATTCAATTACCCGAATCCCAAAATTATGTAATATTTTTAAAAACTTTCATTTTTCATTCTATCAAAAAATTAGTAATAATATCTCATCGACACGTATGTACAGACAGAGTCTCCGATATAGATAAGTATAAGGGTTACGAACGATAAACAGAACAAATTACCGCTAGTAATCTAGAAATTTCGAGACGTGTTCTTATGTAAATAGTTTAAAGAATCAGTAAAACTGTGTGTTAATTTTTTCCGCGACTTGTGTTATACAATTTTTTAATAATATCTTCTAATGAATAAAAATATATATCTGTTACCTAATCTTAAAACCTTATCGCATTTATGTTTGACAAGATCAAAGTTTTTTAAGCTATGGCAATATTGTTATTTAAAAATAGTATCGCCAGAAAAAATATATTTGAAGATATTTTAAACACATATTAATAGGAATAGAATTATATTTATTTAATAATTTATATTACCATAATATTTGGGGCAAAGATGTATTACACATTCAGCTTAACCAGTGAAACTTAATATTTGCTACTATCACAGCCTTATTTTTTCCTTCCTGTTTTCATTAATGTATTCGTAGAATTTTGAATATACTAAATCTAACTTAATCAATGTGTTGCCAGCCAACTTATCACTTGGTTTCTTTTTCACAACAAAATAGCGATTTATTCCAAAAGAATATCACTGAACGAGACTAAATATTAAGGCATGGAAAGGTCGTGAAACAGTCACATTTTAGATGTTGATTATATGCTAACGCTGATTGTTATCAACTGCAATTTATAAACCATATGTACATTACACTTTCGAAAAATAATCTATGGTCAAAATGAAACTTAATTTTAGACTATAGAGTATAGAGGAGTATTCTCTGTATTAAAATTACAAAATATAGTTAGTTAACTTATTGATAGAGTACTTGCATATTTTGGTTTTAGTAATTAAAAATTTCAATAGGTTAAATTTTACTCTATAATTACAGATAATATAATTAATTACGTCATATAACTTAATTAATTATTAATTATATAATTTCGCCATCTAATAAAAATCGTGGATACACTTTTATACTCCATAGTCTAGATGATGATTAAATATTTAACAATAAAGCTAAATTTCTAACACTTATATTAGTCGTATAGTCGTACAGCTTGTCTATAAAATTATATAAAAACATTTTTATAGATTTAACATCCCATCATTAAATGGAAACGAGTTGTTTTATTTGAAGATTATTTTACCATTATTAACTTTTTTGTCTTTTTCTTTGATTCACTTTTATTATCCATTTTCACATAGAGTAAAATTATTGCTGTGTGTACAAGGTGAAAAATTATTTGAAAAATATTTATTACCAAAAATAAAATAGTCGTAGGGAACATCGATCGAACTGTCACAATGTGAAATTTCATAATTACATTACATTTTTTTTTAAATACGAAATTACATTTTTTTTTTAATTTACGCAAACGTACCACGAGTGCTCGATTCAGCCGCCGTTCTGCCGAGTCACGCGCGCGCTGTCAACGTCTATCGACTCACCAAAGAGTATGCAGGCGTGCGGTTGGGGAGCGGGGGCATAGAGTAGCTAGCGGTCGTCCGCGAGGCGGGTGTGCGCGCGCGCGCGGCGGCGGCGCTGCGCCAGCACGTAGCTGACGCCGGACAGCGCCAGCAGCACGGGCAGCCCGAGCCCCGCGCAGATGACGCTCACCACGAACACTGAGAAGCTCTCTACGGGCGGCGCGCCGAAACCGATCGTGTACGACCTGGTTGGCCCGTACAAATGATTGCTAATATTTATAACATCAGTGGCAAAAGCACAAAAAAAAAAAATAGAATATTCGTCACAGAATGACAAGAGCACTATAGAGTATATTAGATATAAGGACAGAGGGGGACAAGTGGTATGATCGCTGGCTAGCTAAACACCTTCGAACACAATAGAGGTGCCGGGCGCAGCCACGCACACATACACAACAGAGTATTTATTTCTAACATTGGATATAAATTTGTCCCATAAGCAAACCAGGTCAGTTAAGATTTTGCCATAATAAATTCTTATTATGGCAAAATCTTAACGCTGTCTCATTATACGCAACAGCAGCTGTTGCGTATAATGAGCAACACGGCCGTAAGCCCGTAATGAAATTTGCTACCTAGTATCTTATTTAGTATCTTAGTATCTTATTTCGATGAATAAATGATTTTATTTCAATTATGAAAATTCTAATATAAATCTACAAATCATTGAGCGGTGTTTCCGTAAAAAGGTTCCTGCTTTTGACAATTCGTGATCGATTATTTTTACAAAAATAAAATGTGACGCGAGTAGAATGATGGAATAGTTTAATAACCAGGCGGTGTAGTTATGCTGCCTGTAGAAGCCGTCGCCCGGCTCCCCGAATGACACAATCATGTCCTGCACTAACAGATTTTCTTCATCGAACATTGTGTAGAAAGTCTTCGCTGTACTCCTCTGCGGTAATGAAGTCCTGAAAAATAAAAGCCATAATTAATATACGTAATAATTATTATTTGTATTTTTTTTAAATTGAATGTTACCCGTTATGGCAAAGGTTACTAAACTTTTGCCAATCCAGTTTGTTGATTACACTTCGGGTTTAAATGAAACTAATGTGGCGAAGACTGTTGACCATGCGTCGGTGGGTGTGTAGTAGTATGTGTACAGTAGCATAAAGAGTAGTGTATATTACTGAGGTGAGAGAATCAGCTGAAGTGTAACGCCGCAATATCAGTTCTTTTTTTTAGAAAATAAAAAGAAAATAGTCACGATAGCCGAGTGGTTGGTTGGTCGGAATTTCGAGTCGAGAGACTCGAGTTCGTTCTCCCGGGTGACAGGCTCGTACCAATGAGTTTTTCAAAAAAACATATGTACGATTCATATCGTTGGCTTGCACATAAAGACGGTCATGGGCTCACCACCTGACACGTAGTCCCGAAAATATCTTCGCTGGAAGGTGGATCAAAGGGACTTAACTGTCTAGACTATACCTCTCTCTACCTCTGTATTGGGAATTGCGTGAAGATATTTATATTTTTATTTAATACGCGGCTATCATATCGTGTGTGTGACGTCGAGAATCGCTGCCCGCGTCCGTATAACTAGTGTTGTGCGTTGCTTTGAGGGAATCGAAAGACGGGAGGAGGAAGAGTAAGTGAGTGGCAGTGGCAGTGGCAGCTCACCAGGTGAAGTTGGAGACGTGCGCCACAGTGGAGCTTGCCACGCCGCGGCCGCTCTCCGTGTAGCCCACGGGTCGGAACTGCAGGAAGCCACCTTCGTCGCTGGTGAAACACGCCGGCGTTTTTATCTCTATTATCTGCAAGGGCAAGGCTTAACTCAAACTGACACGAAAGTATCGCGGATAGTGCAATGAAATTATTAACTATTCGATGTAGAATGGAATGTTAATATTATATGGTCTTCTGTAGCAAGCCACGATAGCCGAGTGGTTGGGAGACCCGATTTTTTCAAAAACCCTATGTACGATTTATATGGTTGGCTTGGACAAAAACGGCAACGGGCTCACCACCTGTCACGTAGTCCTAAAGATATCTTCGGTGGAAGGGTCGTCGAATGGACTTAATCGTCTAGACTAGACCTCTGTCTTCCCCTGTATTGGGAATGGCGTGAAGATATATTTATTGTTTAGCACAAATTTAATAAAATTTAAGGAATTTTCTATGTCAATGGGACCAACATGAAAGTATGTAACCATTCAAGTATGAAATAAAAAAAAAAACAACCGAAAAGAGTCGAACCTCCCACCCTTTTTAAAATCGGACAAAAATGGGATCTATTCATAAAATCTACTGTGTTACTTTCGCCGACCGAACAGGAAACGAAGATCAAAATATGGCTGGTTTGACAAAAAGGTCTTTTCAACTGATCCATCAATTCGATCTTTTTAATGGCGTGTTACGATGGTTTTGGCACGAAGAACGAATAGGTGAAGAACAAATTTAGAAAAGATAAAACTCGAAAAATATAAAAAAAAAAAAATATCTTCACGCCATTTTCTCTTATACATAGGTCTAGACAATTAAGTCCTTTCGACTCACCTTTCAACGAAGAAATTTTTTGTGACAACGTAACATGTAGTAAGCCTGTCACTGTTTTTATGTCTAAGCCAACGACGTCAATCGTACATAAGTTTTGAAAAAAAAAAAAAAAAACTCATTGCTATGAGCTCTTGGGGATACTGTACTGGGTGTTTGTGGTGCCTTCGTCGTTTCCGATTCTAAAACACATGTGGTTGTAGCTGCTAGACCACATACCACAAGTGCTTTAGCATCTTACATTGGAGTCGGAGCAATATACATTGTTCATATGACCATCAGTTTTGATACATGCGTATCTACCTATAAATGTATTTATTAGTTATCTATATATTTTAAAGCCCAAAAAATTATTCTAGAGTCGAATTCCTATCACCCGACCACTCGGCTACTGTGGAAAGCAAAGGAAGTACCTGAGACAGCCTCTCATCGATGAAAATTAAAGCAAGTACATGACAGGCTGACCTCAAACACGCCCGGCGTATGCTCATCGTCCAGACTCTTCCTCATGACGTTGCGCAGCGTCTCGTTGCCGGGGTCCGTGCTGACGAGGACCAGGTGCAGGGCGAAGCGCGACGAGTTGTAGTGGGCGGAGGTGGTGAGGTTCACCAGGCTCACGTCTAACAGCGTCGAGTTCGCCGTGTGAATGAGACGGGGCAGGTCGCTGGCGTAGTCTTTATACGGGAGTAGATCTAGCTGTTAAATATAAAATAAAATAAATAAATATCTTCACGCAATTCCCAATACAGGGGTAGACAGAGGTCAAGTCTAGACAATTAAGTCTTTCGACCCACCTTCCACCGAAGATATTTTCGGGACAACGTGACAGGTGGTGAGCCCGTCGCCGTCTTTATGTCCAAGCCAACGATAAAATTCGTACATAAGTTTTGAAAAACTCATTGGTACTGACACCTGGGGATCGAACTCGGGTCTCTCGACTCGATATTCCGACCACCCAACAACTCGGCTATCGTGACTTAAAAAATAAAAACGTTTTGTTATATAATATACATTATCCAATGATTAAATCCAATTATTAATCGAGATAATGTTTTAAAGGAAATAGAATCGATGGCTATAAGGTTAATTTATTTCATCTTCAGTTTTTATTTCATAATACGTGGGTAAGGGGCAACAGGTTCTTAATACAGACCCTTACATAGGTAGTCTAATTAGAACAGAACGTCTCCCTCACTATTTATGTAGCCTAACTTTTGTTCTAATTTTTTTTCTTACGTAAATACTTATTGTACTGCAAATTTATTACAAATAAAGTTATTATTATTATTTATTCTTGTGACACGTTATTCTTATAGTGAAATAAGAGCTAGTATGGGCGGACTTAATGGCTGATGGGATTTTCTATTAAGTAAACCTTGAGTGTGTATTCGAATTATATGTTAATAAGTCTTGAGGACCGACATCATTTGCTTGACACGATATTATTATTATATTATCATATCAAGCAACTGATGTCGGCTATTTCATTACATTGTTATAAATTATTATATTAAGGTGATATAGTATGTTTCTATATAAACACACACACATTGATCATCTTTTAGAAAATTAATTTAATACACGCCTATTTGGGTTTCGTCAATTCCCAGACTGTAGTTCCTCTGCTATTTCTAATAGCTGCATATTCTTCTATAAAACATACATATTTCATAGATATGTCATGCAACAACAAAAGCTGATGCGTGGCTCTACCACTGTACAGCCTTTAGGAACTTAACTTTTTATGGGATTAGGGGATAAAGGAGTCTTGCTTACAGTCCCACTTAGGGTAAACGACTACTGCAGCCAATAACAGCTGCATACTATATCAAAAGAGGTCATACTATATCACAGGTGCATTATCATCTCCGACGATTAAGATCTATAAGACTCTTGAAACCGGAACACAGCATTCGTTTGTTAAATACTACCGTCACTACTACATTTATTCATTAACATTTAACGTACATAGTAATATCGAATAAGTTATAAGAATATAATAATTTAGGTAAATAAGTATAGTTTATAAATAAATAAGGATATTGTAAAATTAATGGTTATAAATCAATGATAAAATTATATCAAATGTTATTATGACTATTTTGATTAACCAGTGTCAAAATACGCTGTATAAAAAAGCGCCAAATGTTTGTAGAACTATAAGATCGTTAAGCTGCTCAAATATGAAGTGTTTCTATAACTTTTCAAGTGTTTTATTTGTCATTCGATCTACATCTGTAACACGTTATACTGACGTTTGGTATTATTGGGAAGACATTCTCCAGGAGGGAGATAGAGAGAGAGAGAGAAAACAGTTTATGGCGCTTTTAATATCGCTTGTTGCGATTCACTTGATTGAAGCCCGTATATTATTGAAATAATTACGTGCACATTAAATTTCCTGCTGTGCATTTTTGATATGACGCCGTCTCTGTCTTCCGTTTCACGAGAAACGTACATAAACGAAGCAAAAATATCATTGTTGATAAATAATACAGCTTTGCGATACAATAGGACAGGCGTAGGTACATGCAAATGCATTAGTTTGTATCACAATGTAACCTGATGGTTACAGTCATATGAATTTGATTTTAAATGACTAATGAAAAATAAATATTTTTATTCCACGCACATTAAAGGTTATTTAGGGAAGAAAATACGGTATTATAAAAAAAAAACAGAAAAACATTATCATTATCGCCGTTTGCGTAAGAACAAAATTTAAGGTTTTTGATGAAGTTTTATATCCTGCTATCATAGATGCATCTAGGAGCTTGAAATCCGTTCCATCCGATTTCCATTGACATAAGGTATATAAATATATATATATATATATACATATATATACACACATATATATTTATATACACCATTAAAATATCTTCACTCATATTCCCAACGAACTGCGATACAGGCAATAACGTCGCAAGTTCAAAGCCGACATTCGACTATTTTCGTGAAACACTCTAGACACATGCATTGCAGCTTAATAGGAGAGGTTAACAGGAATACTAGTAATGTTATTTGGCATTCCTAGTATTCTTTTAAAATTAAATAATAAATAGACTTATATCTGAAAACAAAACATATTGATAAATTGTTTCTTTTTATTCTGCCACTAACATGTGAAAGGTATTTGATCTTTGACAGTTATGTCAATGTTGTAATATCTCTAGCACTGTTTTATCTGTATGCTCCAGTGAACTTTTACATTTCACTCAGCTAATCGGCTTCAATTACAAGAATATTATAATTGTTATATCATAATAACGGCTAATTTAATTGATTGTAACAATAACTTATTACATCTTATGACCTTGGATAGTATTTTTGTTCTCGTCTTGTTTCCATTATGTAAATGAAAGACAAAACAGTTATGGTAATGGTAAATCGAAGTTTTTGCTTTGATAAGAATCAAGTTTTATTTTCTTTAATTCATAATTTCGATATTTTTCTATTCAATGTATTACAATTGTTGCTGGGTTTAGAATGGTTGGTCTATCGGAATTCGAGTTAAGTGACCCGAGTTCGATCCCCAGTAGTGCTATTTGCTGATGACATTGTGCTTGTCGGAGAAAATGCACTTGAGGTACAGAGCAAGCTGGGAAAATGGCAAGAAAAACTGGAAAGTGTCGGATTAAAAATAAGCAGAACCAAAACTGAACACATGTTCTGTGACTTCAGTAGTCCATCCAGTTTTTCTCATATTGCCTTGGATGGTGTTCTCCTACCAGTCTGCTCCGAATTCCGTTACCTTGGGTCAGTGATCCAAAATGATGGCAATGTCGACCGGGACGTAAAGAATAGAATAAATGCGGGATGGATGAAATGGCGACAGGTCTCGGGAGTAACTTGCGATCCACGCATGCCTCTTAAACTTAAGGGCAAAGTTTACAAAACGATCGTGAGACCTGTCGTATTGTACGGATCAGAGTGCTGGGCAACGAAAGTGACGGATGAAAGAAGAGTGCATGCTGCAGAGATGAGAATGTTGAGATGGATGTGTAGAGTGACTAGAAAAGATCGCATAAAGAATGAGTATATAAGGGAAGCTTGAAAGTAGCACCAGTGACAGAGAAAATGAAGAGTGGTAGGTTAGCATGGTTCGGGCATGTAATGAGGAGGGAAGAATGTAATATAGGCAAAAGAATGTTAGAGATGAGTGTGGATGGACGAAGAGCTATGGGAGACCAAAAACGATGGATGGATTGTGTGAAAGAAGACATGAGAAAGAAAGGAGTGAGTATTGACATGACGGGAAATAGAGGAGAGTGGAAGAAGAAGACATGTTGTGCCGACCCCACATAGCATGGGATAAGGGCAAGAAGAAGAAGAAGTTCGATCCCCAGTAGATGGGTGAATACCAATGTTTTCTTTAAAAACTTTTTTTGATTAAGATTAAGGCAATTCCTCCTTAAGAGCTAGTGACTTTAAAGCGCACTTAGGTATGAAGCCAGCTATCGTGCAGAAATTGGAAATTACCACATTCAGACAACAAAATTTGTTGCCCTTGTGAAATAAAAAGAATCTAATATCTATTTCTCTTGTCAATCGTGAATTTTGACTTCTGTTTTTAAATCTACCACCGTTTCGTTATGAGAATCCTCTGATATGAATCTCCGCAGATTTGCGCTTTTTTATACAGATATTCAATGCGTGCGGGAATGTACGAGTGTAGTCTTTATCCAATTACTTAAATTATATTATTATATAGAAATGCCACCGTAATGATGTCGTAACATTCATGACGTATAATAATTTTCATTCATTCTTCCTCAGTAGGAACCGTTGCTGTAGCAGGGACTACTAGAGTTTGAAAGGTATATGAAAGGATGCTGTACGAAGCTGGTAAAGCATTTCATCTTCCTAAAGGAATACCTTCCTTTCCTTAAGGATAACAAAATAATAAATAAATATCTTCACGCAATTTCCAATACAGGAGTAGGCAGAAGTCTAGTCTAGACAATTAAGTCCCTTTGACCCACCATCCACCGAAGATATTTTCGGGGCTTAAGGATAACGAAGCACGTTCTACCTTTGATGGAATTGTCCGCAGTATACATGAGCTATAGAACTTACCGTCTAACTGACTTTCATCCAATCTATAATGAACTGACCTTCATTTCGACGGTGCCATTCCTGCCATGTTCATGCAGGGACCCATGCATCTTCACCATGACCTCCTTTTCGATGAAGATGCCCTCTCCCTCAGCTCCCACGAGAGTTTCTTCAGCGACAGCTCGAGATGCGGACGATTCCTCTCCATATACCCTCTGTCGGCCGAATCGTTGTATTCATAAATCTGTAAAGTTATCACACGTATATCTTGCTGCTTATAAATAAATATTTTCACACATAGTAGTTTTCATACATATATAAATATATAAATAAATATAAATATCTTCACGCAATTCCCAATACAGGGGTAGACAGAGGTCTTAGTCTAGACAACTAAGTCCCTTCGACCCACCTTCCACCGAAGATATTTTCGGGACAACGTGACAGGAGGTGAGCCCGTCGCCGCCTTTATGTCCAAGCCAACGATGTAATTCGTACATAAGTTTTTTTGAAAAACTCATTGGTACTGCCACCTGGGGATCGAACTCGGGTCTCTCGACTCGAAATTCCGACCACCCAACAACTCGGCTATCGTGACTTACATATATAAATAAATATTTTCACACATAGTCCCTGTCTGGTCTCCGAGTACTCTTGATCCTACGAGACCCCTCTACGAGCAATTTTCTCACATGATCTACGAAAATTAGACTTGGGCTTTTCACTTTCCCGCTATTTTGTTTCCTTCACCATTCGGCCTTCACTCATTCACTCAACGTGTCTTCGAACCGCGCCCTTATCAATTTTAGTGATAAGATCATCTTTCATACCGGCCATACTGAGAATAACTTTGTTCTGTTTTCGGTGGACCAAAGTAATGCCGCACATTTTACGAAGAGATCTCATCTCCAGCGCATTCGACTAGTTTTTATACCTCTTCCCGCTGGTTTCGCTGCCATATAACAAAGTCCGTATCAGCACTGCGTTATGTACAGCAAGGCGTGTACTTTTAACAACACCTTGCCTTTTGAATAACTCAGTCAGGACACCGTTAACTTTTTTTCCGGTACACGCCTGTCAACATCTAAATCACATCTTTCATGCTCGCTAAAAACATTCCCCTGGTATACAAATTCGATTTACCTGTTCTAGTCATTCCTGATTTACCTGTACTTCACACTAGCTTATTAATAATCTTTTAATAATTATCAATGACCCAATAGTTACCCTGCACCACCAAATAGGTAATAGGAAACCAGAAGGAAGATGTATTCACTTTAAAATAATTTCAAGTTAAAAATAAATAAATAATTCCCTATCACGATAGCCGAGTTGTTGGGTGGTCGGAATTTCGAGTCGAGAGACCCGAGTTCGATCCCCAGGTGGCAGTACCAATGAGTTTTTCAAAAAAAAACTTATGTACGAATTTCATCGTTGGCTTGGACATAAAGGCGGCGACGGGCTCATCACCTGTCACGTTGTCCCGAAAATATCTTCGGTAGAAGGTGGGTCAAAGGGACTTAATTGTCTAGACTTGACCTCTGTCTACCCCTGTATTGGGAATTGCGTGAAGATATTTTTATTTTTTTTATTTTTTCAATTCCCTATACAGGGGTAGACAGACAATTAAGTCCATTCGACCCACCTTCCACCGAAGATATTTTTGGGACATCGTGACAGGTGGTAAGCTCGTCGCCGTCTCTATGTCAAAGCCAACGACATAATTCGTACATAAGTTTTTGAAAAACCAATTGGTACGAGCCTGCCACCAGGGGATCGAACTCGGATCTCTCGACTCGAAATTCCGACCACATAATATTATTCCGACTACATAAATTACAAGTTCTCTGCGAAAATTTACCCAATTACGCAACAGACAAAATATTTATAAGATGGCCATTCATTGTAAATTGAAAGCATTTATTTATATTAACAATCAAATACAGAAACCTAATATGTTATTTCAGAATGCAGAAATGTTGCTATACACTGATGACTAATGTTTATTAACCCAGTTAACTATATAAACAACTGGCTGGAAATGGTAATATTTGACCTTATTATATACGATTTAAAGTTTACGCCCACTAGAACAACATATGATGTTATAAGTAGAGTAACTATTTTAATAAATAAATTATAGTTTTAGTTACGACAGCGGAGTGGTTGGGTGATCGGAATTTGAGTCAAGAGAACTGAGTTCGATACCCAGGTGGTAGGCTAATATTAATGGTTATTTTCAACTTATGCGATTCTAATCTTGGTTTTGACATAAAGACGGTGACAGGCTCATTGCCTGTCACATTGTCCAAAAAAAAAAAAAAAATTTCGGTGGAAGGTGAGTCGAAAGGACTTTCTAAACCTCTATCTACCCCTATATAGGGCGTAGATACTTTTTTAAGTTCGTTAAAAAATGTCTTTGGTGAAAGGTGGATCAAGTAGTATTGTGAATGAGTTGAAGATATTTATTTATTTATTTTAAATTATAGTGTTTAATTACTTTAATTAATGAATTGGTAATTTTCTTTCTACTAGGCTAAGTTTTAAATTGGGCTTCTTTACAACAGACAGCAGATATTTTATTTAATTATAAAATTTAATAAAATAGTAACTTTTTTAAATAAAACGATTTTCGGATTTTGTCGCGTTTTTAAATTAATTTTTACAAACTATTTTTATTTCCCTACGTTTCGGATGCTTCACAGCATCCGTGGTCACGCAATTCCCTATATAGGGGTGGACAGAGGTCTAGTCTATACAATTAAGTCCCTTCGACCCACCTTCCACCGAAGATATTTTCGGGACAACGTGACAGGAGGTGAGCCCGTCGCCGCCTTTATGTCCAAGCCAACGATGTAATTCGTACATAAGTTTTTTTGAAAAACTCATTGGTACTGCCACCTGGGGATCGAACTCGGGTCTCTCGACTCGAAATTCCGACCACCCAACAACTCGGCTATCGTGACTTACATATATAAATAAATATTTTCACACATAGTCCCTGTCTGGTCTCCGAGTACTCTTGATCCTACGAGACCCCTCTACGAGCAATTTGCTCACATGATCTACGAAAATTAGACTTGGGCTTTTCACTTTCCCGCTATTTTGTTTCCTTCACCATTCGGCCTTCACTCATTCACTCAACGTGTCTTCGAACCGCGCCCTTATCAATTTTAGTGATAAGATCATCTTTCATACCGGCCATACTGAGAATAACTTTGTTCTGTTTTCGGTCGACCAAAGTAATGCCGCACATTTTACGAAGAGATCTCATCTCCAGCGCATTCGACTAGTTTTTATACCTCTTCCCGCTGGTTTCGCTGCCATATAACAAAGTCCGTATCAGCACTGCGTTATGTACAGCAAGGCGTGCACTTTTAACAACACCTTGCCTTTTGAATAACTCAGTCAGGACACCGTTAACTTTTTTTCCGGTACACGCCTGTCAACATCTAAATCACATCTTTCATGCTCGCTAAAAACATTCCCCTGGTATACAAATTTGATTTACCTGTTCTAGTCATTCCTGATTTACCTATACTTCACACTAGCTTATTAATAATCTTTTAATAATTATCAATGACCCAATAGTTACCCTGCACCACCAAATAGGTAATAGGAAACCAGAAGGAAGATGTATTCACTTTAAAATAATTTCAAGTTAAAAATAAATAAATAATTCCCTATCACGATAGCCGAGTTGTTGGGTGGTCGGAATTTCGAGTCGAGAGACCCGAGTTCGATCCCCAGGTGGCAGTACCAATGAGTTTTTCAAAAAAAAACTTATGTACGAATTTCATCGTTGGCTTGGACATAAAGGCGGCGACGGGCTCATCACCTGTCACGTTGTCCCGAAAATATCTTCGGTAGAAGGTGGGTCAAAGGGACTTAATTGTCTAGACTTGACCTCTGTCTACCCCTGTATTGGGAATTGCGTGAAGATATTTTTATTTTTTTTATTTTTTCAATTCCCTATACAGGGGTAGACAGACAATTAAGTCCATTCGACCCACCTTCCACCGAAGATATTTTTGGGACATCGTGACAGGTGGTAAGCTCGTCGCCGTCTCTATGTCAAAAGCCAACGACATAATTCGTACATAAGTTTTTGAAAAACCAATTGGTACGAGCCTGCCACCAGGGGATCGAACTCGGATCTCTCGACTCGAAATTCCGACCACATAATATTATTCCGACTACATAAATTACAAGTTCTCTGCGAAAATTTACCCAATTACGCAACAGACAAAATATTTATAAGATGGCCATTCATTGTAAATTGAAAGCATTTATTTATATTAACAATCAAATACAGAAACCTAATATGTTATTTCAGAATGCAGAAATGTTGCTATACACTGATGACTAATGTTTATTAACCCAGTTAACTATATAAACAACTGGCTGGAAATGGTAATATTTGACCTTATTATATACGATTTAAAGTTTACGCCCACTAGAACAACATATGATGTTATAAGTAGAGTAACTATTTTAATAAATAAATTATAGTTTTAGTTACGACAGCGGAGTGGTTGGGTGATCGGAATTTGAGTCAAGAGAACTGAGTTCGATACCCAGGTGGTAGGCTAATATTAATGGTTATTTTCAACTTATGCGATTCTAATCTTGGTTTTGACATAAAGACGGTGACAGGCTCATTGCCTGTCACATTGTCCAAAAAAAAAAAAAAATTTCGGTGGAAGGTGAGTCGAAAGGACTTTCTAAACCTCTATCTACCCCTATATAGGGCGTAGATACTTTTTTAAGTTCGTTAAAAAATGTCTTTGGTGAAAGGTGGATCAAGTAGTATTGTGAATGAGTTGAAGATATTTATTTATTTATTTTAAATTATAGTGTTTAATTACTTTAATTAATGAATTGGTAATTTTCTTTCTACTAGGCTAAGTTTTAAATTGGGCTTCTTTACAACAGACAGCAGATATTTTATTTAATTATAAAATTTAATAAAATAGTAACTTTTTTAAATAAAACGATTTTCGGATTTTGTCGCGTTTTTAATTAATTTTTACAAACTATTTTTATTTCCCTACGTTTCGGATGCTTCACAGCATCCGTGGTCACGCAATTCCCTATATAGGGGTGGACAGAGGTCTAGTCTATACAATTAAGTCCCTTCGACCCACCTTCCACCGAAGATATTTTCGGGACAACGTGACAGGTGGTAAGCCGGCGACGCGTCTATGTCAAGCCAACAATATAATTCGTAAATAAGTATTAGAAAAACTCATTGGCACAAGGTTGACACTGGGAATCGAACTTGGGTCTCTTGACTCGAAATTCCGACCACCCAACCACTCGGCCGAAGTGACAGCAGGACGTTCAAGACCTCAGTCCCCCCGTGACCACGGATGCTGTAAATAATCTGAAACGTCGGGAAATAAAAATAATTTGTAAAAACTAGTAAAAAAAAAACGCGATAAAATCCGAAAATAGTTTTATTTAACATGTGCAGTATTCGCGAAAATACAAGAAATCATTAAAATACTAACCTGGTAGAATAAAAATCGCAAACTAAATTTTGCAATAATAAATAATATTGATACTGCCATTTGACTATTCTAATAAATCATAAGTAACATTAACCATGAAAAAAAAATATAAAAAACATAAACCTTTGTTGGAATTTTAATTTACCATTGCTAGTATTCTTGAAATGTAAAAAAATTTAAAGAATTCTTTAAAAGTAAAAAAAAGAGCTGACCTAAAAATAAATTTCATAAATAACAAACATATAAATTATGAAACATCCTATCATACAGTTTACATCCTTTAATTTCGTCTTTAAGCAAAGAGTCTGTGGCAAAACATTGCTACTGATATTGATATTTTAGAATGGTGAGAAAACAATTTGAAACTCAATATCAGTTATGTAACTGTTTGAGTTAAAAGACGATAACTCTTGTGGCTAGGATATTAGTAATTAGATGTTACTTATCTCATCTTTTTACCTATTGGTTTTTTGGTACATATAAAAAATAAATAAAAATATAAATATCTTCATGCAATTCTCAATACAGGGGTAGACAGAGGTCTAGTCTAGACAATTAAGTTGCTTCGAGATATTACCAATATATTTTTGGAACAATGTGACAGGTGGTGAGCCGTCGTCGGTACATATAAAGCCATGTAAAATAACATAGCCATAAAAACATGAAAAGTAAATTCAAATAAGTTCATCATGCACTTTCAAATCACTTAATGATGCTGTAAGTAAAAAGCTAACTCTAAAGTATTTCAGAAAAACATGCATAAAATTCATGAAACAAAAAATATACATAATTCGCAACAGTGTCCCATCTCAATTTCTTAATTTTTCTCTTTCCTAAAGTCTTTAAGATTTGCTAAGGCTTTGCCTAATCAAATGTTGATATCCTTAAAAGAAAAGAAGTAAACCAACTTACTTTGTCTAGGATTGAAGCAAAACTGTAATGTGGTTTCTCAGACATTACAAACTTAGATGGTCTAAGGCCATCCCAGCTAATGTCTATAGATGTATTGGTTCCAGCCACTGCAAATATTATTGTAGGTATGCCTCGAGTGAAATCCCATATCTGGTGAATGGTATCAGTTTGTCCTTCAGCTTTGACATATATCAATGAATTATTGGTACCACAGTCAGTACATCCTGGGTTTAGTTTAGAAGTGATCTGAAAATTATATGTGGAGCATTAAATCTAAAGAAATAAAGAAAACTGTAATTTACATATTTGCTATAAATTTAACTTCTTAGTAAATCAAAATCCATAATTTACAAAGATAATTAAGTAAGTTCCATAATTTACAGAGATATATCTCTTGAGTCTTGTATAAACAAATATTAACATATAAGGAAATACAAAAAACTGTAGCTTTACAAATATTTTTTTAAATAACAAAAACAATTATCCTTCAAACAACTAGGTCTAATTTAGATTACCATTTAATTTCAACATTATTTTATTTTAGCAAGAATTTTATAATGACTATGTTTAGTTTTGTATACAGGAACCTAATATGGGCTAATTTCCCAGCTTTTACTATATTACCCATGAACAGGTACAATGAACTGTAATTACACATGTGTTATAACACTTTTGTTCAGTCAGCGCTTCAATAATCTACTAGACAAAAAGGGGGTTCTACCAGGAAGCATAATAAATATAATTACTATTCAATTTGAAAAATCTAAATCAGTATATTTTTCATTTAATCATCCACTTTTGAACTTTATTGCACCTAATTAGTAACTACTGACCTTAAGAGGCATGACAAAATAATTTTTTGTGGGTGGTTCCCAATTCACTTCATAATAGAAAGCATAAAATTCTCACCGTTCTGTCCTGTCCATTAGCAGAAGCTTGCAACAAAAATATAATTAAAGCAAGAATATTAATTGTTATCTTTGAAGGAAACATCATTGTTTTTACTAAACACTGTCGATAAATAAACAATGAAACGAGTTCAGAAGTCAATACTATTCATGTCACAATTAACTGATAAAACGAACAGCACGTGCGGCATAGACTGAGACGCTACTATCAATACATGATAAAGTCAGTATGAGACTATACACTTTACGAAGAATAACAAAGGGAAATCGAGAATAATTTTAACATTTATTTTGATTAAACTGAACGTGTTAGTGTCAGCTGTCAGGTACGACATAATGATTGACCAGTGTTGCCAACTCATAGTTACAGACATATAAGTATTACTTTATTACTGAAAATGGAACTGCTACAACAACAACTTACTATGATGATATTTAATACATCCATAAGCTGTGTACTGCGATCCAAAACCGGGTGCTTGCCAGATAAATATTGAGTAAATAAATAAATAAATATCTTCACGCAATTCCCAATACAGGGGTAGACAGAGGCTTAGTCTAGACAATTAAGTCCCTTCGAACCCACCTTTCACCGAAGATATTTTCGGGACGATGTGACAGGTGGTGAGCCCGTCGCCAAGCGAATATAGAAATCACTTAGCTCTGTCTATTATCAAAGGAGTGAGTTAAACGACTACCTATACGTGTAATATTCTTCTTTACTTATATACATATTATAAAAAACGTTGATATATAAGGATTTCATTAGGATTCCATAAGGATTTATTGTAGGACAACTGTATCTGCACTGCCATATTTTTATATCTTCATCGCCCTTAAACTTGAATGCCTCCGGCATTAAATTTAGTGCACTTCATTTGTTAGTAAATTGCAAGACGTAAATAATGCAAAACATAAAAGATAGAAAGACGAAGAGACATTTCACACGTTTGCAGCGTGTACGTGTCTTTCGTAGGTAAAATACCTACGAAAGACACGTACCAATGACAAAAACAAAAGAAGCTTAAGCTTTGAAGCTATCGCCGTCTTAATATCTAAATCAAGGTTATATATATATATATATATATATATATATATATATATATATATATATATATATATATATATATATATATATATATATATATATATATATACATATATATATATATATATATATATATACATATATATATAACCTTGATTTAGATATTAAGACGGCGATAGCTTCAAAGCTTAAACATAAATGGGAAGGAAAGAAGAAAAAGTTGTCTGGACTTTTATACAGTCGTGATAGCGTTTTAATTTATTATTTTATTGAAACTTTTACATGTATGACAATAAATAAAACTCAAACTATTAAATCGCTTTATAATTTATTAACACTGTCGCTGTCACTATTCGACGCAGGTTTTTTGCGGACTTCTTCGTCAGTCTGTGGAGAATGTTCGCGTTTGTCTACGCGCCGCTCCTTATTGCTGTTCTTATTTTGATTTCTTATTGCCTTTGATATTTTTTCATCCCCGACACTGAAAGATACATTACGATAAGATATATGTCAATATTGGTCTACACTCAAATCACATTATTTTATTTGTATTATATGCGACAATAGACGAGAATGGATTGTTGAATATAAAAATTATGAAAATCAAACCAGGTACGTATATATAATTGAAAAAATATATATATGTATTCAGTGGTAGACAGAGGTCTTGACAATTAAGTCTTTACCACCAACCTTCCACCGAAGATGCTTTCTTCTAACGTGACGGGTGATGAGACGATATAAATATTATATATATATATATATATATATATATATATATATATATATATATATATATATATATATATATATATATATATATATATATATATATATATATATATATATATATATATATATATGCTATATATATATATATATATATATATATATATATATATATAATATATATATATATAAAATATAATTAAGATTAAACGAACTTGACCGCGGCCCTGGAGCCGGGCCCCCAGTGCGGCGCGGGGTTGAACTGGAAGCGCAGGCGGCCGTCGCGCCGGCTCAGCGGGTTCGCGTCCGCCCTCTCGCTCAAGTCCACCGCGCTCCTCGCCTGCTGACCCAGGATGTGCCGCGCCACCGCGTCCGCTTCTAGTCTGCACCGTAACGGTACCGAACATAGAGATTAGACAGGTCAAAGAATAGGTAGCCAATTTTTTTTTTATTCAGTAGCTTACCACAGACAAACTTCTACTACGAAGACCTACTACTCGGTCTGTTATTAAAATTCGGTTTCGCCTTTAGCGCAGATCCACCGCGCTCCGCATCCGAACATATTATTATACAGGCATCCGAACATATTATTATATAATTAAATTAAAGAGAAAAAAAGAGAAAAAAAAATTAAAATTTCAAATTTTTTCTCTTTAATTTTATCACATAAAAGTTCAGCATAAATATGATATAAAAATCAATAAAATTGCATAATATTATTATACAAATAAGATAAGGGCCAACAAATTATTTTATCCTTTATTTATTTAATAGCGAAACCCAAGCCACGCTTCTACAACGAAGACCTACTACTCAGTCTGTTATTAAAACAGTAATGTTGAACGGAAAGAATTCGGTTATATACTCTTTGGTTATCAAATGAAAATCTGTAAAAACAAATAACATCATTTCAATGTTAATATTTGCCATTCCAGTGAGAAATTTGGGATACGGAGTGTCTTCAAACACTCTGGGGTAAAATTACAACAATCTGTCAAAATTTCAAGTTAATAGTTTTCGTGTTTCGTAGCCTTGTATTTGTGGCCTTGCGTATTGTAGTGTATAAAATTCATGGAAATAAATGACATTGCCAGTGAAAAAGCATCCACCGAGAAACTCATTAATTTAATAACATCAATTACCCTACTTCTACTTAATCTGCTTGATTTGTTAAATTTTCATTGATAAAAAAACATTATACAAAATCACACTTTTTTAGAAATACAATGTTGCATTCAAATTTCAAATCAATCAACTACTTTTCGAGAATGCAGAAACAAACATACGAATGCTGAATATTTACAAATATAGATTACCCACTTACCCCGGCTCTGCATTAATACAGACACGTGGACTACATAGTTAGTAGTGCTTTTTAGCAATAAAACTGCTTATTGTACTATTTCTTTGTTCCTTGCATTGTTTCTATAAATAAACAAATAAATTGATAAACTAAATAGTTTACCGAGTCTAACCCAACCACTCGGCTGTCGTTTGTTAGTCACGATAGCCGAGTGGTTGGATGATCGGAATTTGAGTCAAGAGACCAAAGTTCGATCTCCAAGTTTGTACCGATGGATTTTTTCAAAAACTTATGTACGATTTATATCGATGGCTTGGGCCTAACACTGGCAACGGGTTCACCACCTGTCACATTGTCCCAATAAAATATCTTTGGTGGGAGGTGGGCTCGAAAGGACTTAATTGTCTAGACCTCTGTCTATCCCTGTATTGGGAATGGCGTGAAGACATATTTTTAATAGTTTGGCAGGCGCGCCAAGTAACCCGGGAACACTAACTTGGCAGGTTTGGCCGGGTGCGTGTTTTCCCACGTGCGCACAATGTCCCACACGAGCCGCGCGGGCGCAGACGTCTTGATCGAAAGCTTCGAGGCGTGCGAGTAGGACACCTTGTGCCCGGCGTTCAGTATCGCTGACCTGACGAGGACGAAACGTTTTTATTTCTTCTCCACTAACTTAAGAAATATAAAAAAAGTTAAGAGGTGGGTTAGTTAAAAAAAAAATATCTTCACGCCATTCCCAATACAGGGGTGGACAGAGGTCTAGTCTAGACAATTAAGTCCCTTCGACCCACCTTCCACCGAAGATATTTTCGACAGACAGGTGGTGAGCCCGTCGCCGTCTTTATGTCCGAGCCAACGATATGAATCGTACTTAGGTCTTTGAAAAAACCCATTGGTACTGTCACCTGGGGATCGAACTCGGGTCTCTCGACTCGAAATTCCGACCACCCTACCACTCGGCTATCGTGACTCTAGGTTAATTCAAATAGTTATAAACGGCTAAACTCACGTTATAATAATCGGTGTAGGTACCGACTAGTTTGGAACCTTGGGACGGGACGCGGGCGCGAACTCATTACTACTCATTACCATTACGCGAACTCATTACCATTACGCAAACTAGTCCGTGCCTACACCGACTATTGTAACGTGAGTTTAGCCGTTTTTAACTCTTTGATAGATAATGTTTTAATAACTTAATAGCTAGGTTCATGTCGGTGCTGCTGCCATGTTAGTTTGGTTGTGTAACACTCTCAATCTAACCCTGTTCAAGGTCGCTTCCTTTACCTCCAAATAGGATTTATTGTCGAGGTAGGAAGTAACCTACGAAGACCATGTGAGTAAATTGCTCGAAGAGGCGAGGGTCAAGAGTACTCGGATATTTAGAAGTGCATGTATAAAGAAAATGATGAATTTGAAAGAAGCGAAAGAGGTATGTAAGGATTGTGACACTTGGCGATCTATTCTCCCTGGGTACCCCGTTAGGTATATCACGTGAAGAAAATTAAGTTTTTTTTTTCAAAATAAAATTACTTTTTTTTTTACGGATATTATTGCGTTTTTATTTAGTTTTTTTTTAACCTTCGTTAACTTCCCAACGTTTCAAGTGTATAATGGTATTATTTTAAATGAATAGTGTTTGCGTAAACACAAGAAGTCATTACGTATATTACAACTACTTGTACAAACACAACTGTAAAAATTGGACTGTTAGTACATGCTAACAGTCCAATTAATGGTAAGTGGATACAGCAGTTCATAACACCAGCAGCGAATCAATTTAAAAGAAGAAAGTCGTGGCCTCGGAGGACTGAGATAGAATGTCCCTTAACCGGTGATTACACAAGCCACCTATACTATTCAAACCGCAACACAACAATTGTTCAACTAATATTTAAAAAAAAAACGAAATAAAGAAAAAATTAAATGCTTTAAATGATGCACCAAATGGGTTTGCGCTGAGCATTAATCGCGGATTTAACACAAAACTGATTTTCAGCACATCCCCTTATCGATCTTGAGCAGATACTTCTTAGATAACTTACTAATAATCAATGTAATAATACAAAATATATTCTCTAAACATCTTTAAGAAAACCTTCATGTAAATAAATAATAAATACCTTTACGCCATTCACATACAGGAGTAGACAGAGGTCTGGACAATTAAGTCCTAACAACCTACCTAACTTAAGACTTACCTAATAATAAAATAAAACATAACAATAAATAACAAATATTTGGCGGTAGATAACAAGAGAAGGAGTGTACCATCTTAAAGAGATCCTACCTGGGTCGAACTGGCTCTGCCGCCAATTCATGACGTAAGTGGCTTAAAGCTTACCTCATAACCAACATTGGCATGGTCTCCAAGTGAACCCGCCCAAAGAGCTTGTCCAGGGTGTAATAGAGCGGCACGTCCTGTACCTCCTCTCTAACCATAGACAAAACACCCTCAATACGTTTCGCGGTGCCGAATAGCTCGGGCTTGTCCTGCACGTGCATCAGAACCCGCGACACAAACTGTTCGTCGTGTATCGGCGCTGACCAGATAGGACCACCCAACTGTCATGAGAGATTTCTAATTAATAGACTCATACATACATGCACAGTCCCCGACGGGGTAGCCAGAGAGAACAGATCTCTAGGTGTCACGGCCCTTACATATCTCTGTCGCTTCTTTCAGATTCATCATTTTCCTCATACGTGCACGTCTAGGAGCCCGAGTACTCTTGACCCTGTCCTCATCGAGCATTTGCACATAAGGTGTCCCAAAAGTTAGTATCAGCCTACCTCTAAAACTTTTAATATCAACTTTATGTAGCGACATATAAAATAAATAAATATACACACATACATACATACATACATACACACATACATACACATATACATAGGGACAACATCATATACATTGCGCTTATTCCAAAGTAGCCTCAGCACTTGTGTTATGGAATCAGAAACAACGAAGGTACCACCAACACCCAGACTCAAGAAAATGTAGAAAAAGTAGTTTTATATTGGGAATGTGCACGCATCTGTGGTACGGAGGCTGGTGCCCTTCTCTTCGAACGAGGTAACATATAGCAATATAATTTCATAATGACTACTCGATTAATGATTCAGTATCCCTTTTTAATTTTATTATGGTGTAAAACGAGGTCATAAACCACCCAATATTGGCCGATTGGTGATAGTGTAAATGAGAAAAAGAAATGGACCGAGAATTGAGCCCTGCGGTATACCCATTGTTAATGTCGATCCAGAAGAAAATGAGTAATTAAGATTTTTATTTGATTTCGTATTTTTTATCTACACGAATATAAATATATAGAGTGGGAAATACGTAGATAAAAAATAAAAAATAGACAATCAGAGGTCTAGCCGATTTTCAGTCCTTTCGACAGATATTTCAGTGAATCTTGTCTTGGGACAACGTGACTAGTGGAGAGCCTTTCGCCTTAATCCTATACTTTCTGAAAATAATACATAATTTCCATATACCTTTTCCCGTAAAGGACTACAAGATACAGAAAGAGAAAGGAAACCCTTATACCCATAGAGAAAGAGAAAAGAAAGAAAAGAGAAAGACAATGTCTATTGATTTTATAATTAGAACTTACATGATGTTTCTGGTTACAGTGAACACAGAACTCGCCAACCGGCGGGACGGCAGGTAAATACGCTTTCGTCTGTCGCGGATTTTTCTCCGTGGGATTTGGTTTGAAACCGCCCAGCGGCTGCAGAGTTATCGTATCGCAACCCACGCACTGGTATACCATCGACAGTTTACTGAAACGATTAAATAAATAAATATAAATATCTTCACGCAATTCCCAATACAGGGGTAGACAGAAGTCTAGTCTAGACAATTAAGTCCCTTCGACCCACCTTCCACCGAAGATATTTACGGGACAACGTGACAGGTGGTGAGCCCGTCGCCATCTTTATGCACAAGCTAACGATGTAATTCGTACATAAGTTTTGAAAAACCCATTGGTACGAGCTTACCACCTGGGGATCGAACTCGGGTCTCTCGACTCGAAATTCCGACCACTCAAACACTCGGCTATCGTGACTTCACTAAAACGATTAATTTTGTTACAGATGAATACATCCCACCACCTTAGTG
The DNA here is from genome assembly GCA_029286605.1 of Sericinus montela. Lineage (NCBI taxonomy): Eukaryota > Metazoa > Arthropoda > Insecta > Lepidoptera > Papilionidae > Sericinus > Sericinus montela. The sequence continues at coordinate 896,830 of JAGSMR010000100.1, forward strand.
AACGAAAGCGTACACACCGGTATTCAAGGTGTCGCCAGCGCTGAGGTCTCGGATTCGATTCACAAACGAGTCAATGTAGAAAACATTTTATTTATGCAATGTTTGTGGTTCGGGTCTTGGTGTTTGTGGCACCTTCGTATTTTCCCATAAATGCGTGCTTTAGCTACTTACTTTGGGATCACAGCATTAATGTGATGTTGTCCCTATCTATCCTATGCGCGCGCAAGTTCTGAGAACTTAAGTACTTTACTCACTCCCGCTTCATGCACACGCTGGCCTTGATGGGGAGCATTCCATTATATTTACTCTTATATATAACTTTCGTCATTGGTGCCATGCCGTGTGGTATCACCGTAAGAATATAACACCACCTTTCTTTCCGTGGATTTCGTAAGAGGCGACTAAGAGTAAAAACCCTCAATATGTCGTTTACGTCGGATGGCGGGTTAACGACCTCGTAAAATATTAGAAAATTAGCAGACCGAAGAGGGACTGCAGCGTCAAAGGTATGAGGTGTCTGATCCTGCGATGGTCCATCAGCTTGCCAAGTGTGGCGATTATGGCAAATCCTCGTTTGTAAAGGTCTATACTTTGCAGTGGAATATTACAGGACGTATGTATGCATGTATGTGCTGGAACTATTACATATACTTTTGGCAGTAATTCATCTTGCCGTACTGATACCGCCTTTTAATAAACTTAGAAAATATCACCCCCCATATTCTCTTAAGAATCGTACAAGGCGACTAATGGACACATTAAAAAAAACATCTGCACGCCATTCCTAGTGCAGACAGACAGACAGAGGTCTAGGCAATTAAGTCCTTTTGACCTACCATATACTGAAGACATATTTTGGGACTAAGTGACAGGTGGTAAGCCCGTCGCCGTCTTTATGTCCAAGCCAACGATATAAAACGTACATAAGTTTTTGAAAAAACTCATTGGTACGAGCCTGCCACCTGTGTATCGCATTCGGGTCTCTTCACTCGAATTCCGATCACCCAACCACTCGGCTATTGTGACTAGTGGTTCAGTGGATATACACAGGTCGCTTTATATTAATGCATAAGTTCTATAAATGATTACATACCTAGTAGTTTTCTTGCAGTGTATGGCTCCAGAGTAGATTTTAACAAACACGCGAATGTAGAAATCTGCTGATACGCTCAACAGAGGCACTATGTACCTGCTGTATCTATTGGCGTGTTGCTCTATGCATTGCAGCAATATCCTTAAGGCCTGAAATTGTTTAGAAGTTCAATAATGTATTTTCAATTTCGGACATGTGTGACTTCACATTACAAGATTCGATAGTGACGGACAATTCAGGTAACAACGAACTCCGAAATATATATTATGCTAAATCGCACTATCGAAGTTCTTTCGCCAGAAACATATATACACGACTTGTATGACGATCATAAACAGTTATTATTATTTTTTCCAGTGTAATTTTTATAGTATATTTTTATTTTAATTTAATTCTTTAATTTATGTATCATTGTTTAATTTTCTTTATTTAATTTATTATGTTCGTGGTATATTGGGTGCAATGTTTCTTTTTTTCTTTTTTAATAACACTGGTGCAGACCCAAGTCATGTCGCACAGTTTGAAAGAAGAAGCATCCTAGTCTAGTAAAAATAGAGAACTAGCGAAATGGTTTGGTGCTACCTGATTATAGTCCTACGTAAATAAAATTAAATTCTTGCTCAGCATTCCACTGAAAGACCTCAATACACGGTGATCTCATTGCATTTCTAGTACCTAGTATTTTATTAGATAGAAGAAAAACCGCGATCTCGATCTAAAAGCAAACTGAATGCAGTAGAAATGCGACCTCTTCATAAATTGTGCAGCGTTGATTTGCTCGACAATACGAAACGAAGAGATTCGCAATTAGGCAGGTTTGAAAGATGATCTTATCACTATATGGACAAGAGTGTGCTTCAATAGTTGAAACAACACAATGAGCGAATGAGTGAAAAACGAATGGTGAATAAAATGTATAACGCGAAAGTTAACATTAAAACTTTTCGAAGATCTCATAAGATTTTGAGCAAATTGCTCAGAGGTCAGGGTCAAGATTACTCGCACGTATACAGAAAATGATGAATTCCAAAAAAAGCGAAAGCGATATGTAATTATGTTGACCATTGGCGATCTATAACTGAATAGAATAATAATGGCTTACCATTTCATGGCAACATTTCGTTTTCAGGCTGATAGCACCATATTTACAATAGCAAGTTTCTGGCGAGTTTCCCGCCAAAACAGCCATGTCAGTTGCAGTTACAAGCAACAAGCCGCCATCTTGAACACTCTGAACAGCAGAGTCCAGAAATATAGATGGACAACCATAAGGATCCAAGTCTATAGCACTGAATCTCTTCATTGGATGTTTGTGTTTGTACATGAGCATACTGTAATAGAAGATAGGCATTTTAATTTCCAAACAAATTATGTAAATTAAATCTTTCTCTCCCTAACCACCCACAAGAGCTATAAAAGTTCACTGCAAGATATAGGCCTCTCCTATTAGGAAGATTTACTTAAATGCTTGGGTAACGGTTTCATGATTTAATAACTAAACGCCTCCTACACTTAGATGCTGCTGCAAGTTACCAACAAGATAAATTCTGCTCTAGTATCTTTGGATATGATTTATCCATTACCTTTTTGTAGCGATTGCCACTGGCATTTTTTGGGGTTAATCCCTAAGATACCTTCAACGACACCCATTGGAAGACACATAGTAACCATTATAAAATACATGAGGTATTGGAATAAATTTTTTTTTCAGTTATTTTCTAGCATTTTTGCATGATATTACAAATAATATTTAATAATCATCATCATAAGACATATGAAAAGTCTACTACTGAACAAAGGACTTCATAAATTCTTGGATTGAGTTTGATGTCTATTAAATTTAATAATGAAATAGAGTTAAAATTAAACATATACTTTTACATACATATGCCATAATCGCCACACTTGGCAGGCGGATTGGCGATCGCAGTACCAGACCACTTACACTTCAACTCTGCTGCCCATCTATCTGATATTTTAGAGATGGTTATCCTGCCATCTATCGGTTGCCATAACTTACGTTCATAGCGCATCCTACTTGTGACTATGAATATAAACTAATCGTGGTATTTACTTTAAGAAGAAATTTGAAAAAATCAATTCACATGGGCTGGATACAAAACCCGCAACCTCTACCACATAATGGCAATACTCCTACTTCCAAGCCTATAATGTCCTACATGTATTAGATAAAATTTTGAATCTCTAATATCCATAGAGAGAGATAGATACCTACATATAAATAAAAGAGATTTTAAAATTTCTTCTTAAATTAATAACACGGCGACGGGCTCACCATCTGTCACGTTGTCCCGAAAATATCTTCGGTGGAAGGAGGGTCGAAGAGACTTAATTGTCTAGACTGAACTGCTGTCTACCCCTGTATTTGGAATTGCGTGAAGATATTTATTTATTTATTATTATTATTAAATTAATAACAAAAAGTTTAGCATAACTTATATGCTTTAAAACTTCAATAAAAAATGCATAGTCATTATAATATAAGTATGAGTAACTTGATGGCTTGATTGATTATATACTAACTTTGTATTATAAAATTATAACTTATGAATGCTAAAATTGAGTCAACAAAAAGTGGCTGATTTAACAATGTAAGCTCTTGCTCATACAGTGTTAAAGACAATTTTTTAACTACTCTACCAGTTGAATAATACATTTTACTTACCAAGCATCATCATGACTAGTTTCTATAATATGTTGTACATTATTATGAATTACATTAGCCTTTATTGTCTCTACTGCCTGTTCTGAAAGGTCATTGGCCACTATTTTTGTGATATTTGGCACCTCTTTAGCATATCGGATACTTCTTAACCCTGTAGCAGATAATGCTTCCAAAATGGTCACTGGTATCTATTAACAAAAAATTGTTACATATTATTTATATGTTTCTTATATATTGCATACAGGGTATTACAGCAAAATTTCAGACAAAGGCATATTTAATAATTTTCATTAAGATTTTTTTTGTTTGAAACAATGAAATATGAAAATTTTGATGAATTTATGCACAACAATTATGAAAAGTCCTGACTTATAGGAAACTAGCATTGCTTACATTAACAAAAGTGATTTAAAATGCTTAGTTAAAAACATTCAAAATAGCTAAATGTTATTATTTTTTAAATATTTGGTCTTCTAATTTTAATGGGATCAACTCCAACATAGAAGTTTAAAAATAATAATTTAAATTTATTCACAGTTAGCAAAGATGCTTTAAGAAAATATTTGAAGAAATTAAAAACCATATGTGAGTATAATATTACCTAGTTACAACAACTTCTTACCTCTTGAGTAGCACTATTAGCTTCAGCATTGGAAGTTTGTGATAACTTCTTTTCTGCTTTTGCGAGTTTTTCAGCCCTATAGTCTTCAGTGAATATACTTAAAACAGCAATACTCAGGTCCCTATTGAATTCTTGTACAGGATTATAAAATACTTTTTCTGTCTTCAAGCAAATCTCTGCTTGCCCTTCTTTAATTGTTTTCAATGCTTTCCCTTGGATTGTGGACTCACCCATCTTCATGATGCTCTAAAAAAAGGTTAATTTAGTTGAAACATTTTTTGTAACTTTAATATTATTTCGAATTGAATTAAGATAGTGAAAACTGAAGAAAACAAACAATGACAAAATAAGGATTTTTGGAATGAGAAAGATCTGACTGACCTAAATAAGCGTATAACCAAGTTATAACCACAAACTACTTAAACACTGAGGTAGTAATACGTACTGATTGGTAATATACAATATAGTAGTAATTTTAAAAGCTTCAGGAAATGGTACACTCACGATAAATATACAAACCTCATTTAGAGCTCTTAAAATTTTTAAAAATCGCATACAGTTTATGAAATGTGCTATGTTTACATTCACAAAAGACAACTAATTGACATTCGACATATGGTTTGTGACACTGACAATAATGTAGAACTTAAAGGGTTATTATCATTACGGTAGACTTTTGTACAAAATCGTCTTTTGTGTAAAATAATTACGACAGAACAAGATCATTAAAATTTTACATAATTGTTTCATTTGTAACACTGTAAATAGCTGGCAAAAATTATTTTCCTTCTTAAATAAATATCTTCTTTTTTCTTACATTATAAGCTAGTGTTTAACTACAATCCCACCTGATGGTATGTGGTGATGTAGTTTTTGTTGGTAGGCACACTAGCTTAGAAAAAGCCTATTCACTCTTCTCTTGAAGACATCCACATTGTAATCGGACGGAAAGACTGATGCAGGCAAATTATTCCAGTCCTTTGCTGTACGCATTATGAACGACAAAGCAAAACGCTTCGTCCGAATGCAGGGTATATCCACAACAAAAGGATGGAAACCCGCCGTGCGTCATGTTGTCCGATGATGGAAAGGGGAAGGGGGAATTAACTCATGTAATTCCTTCGCACACTCTCCAAAATGTAACCTGTAGAACACCGAGAGACTGGCCACCCGACGTCTGTGTTCGAGACTGGACAAATTCGTAGTAACCAAGTCAGGATCACCGATTAGCCACTTGGCCCATCTCTCCACCGAGTCCAAGGCTGCCAGTTAATATTTAGGAGCTCCAGCCCATATGTGGCAGCAGTACTCTACAGCCGACCCGACCAGAGCTTTATATAGGGTCAGAAATTGTCCCGGAGTAAAGTAACGCCGCACTTTTGCAAGAACACCCAATCTCCTTGCAGCGGCTTTAGCCTTAGACTCAATGAACCGCCCAAATTTTAGGTTTGACGTGATTTCGACTCCTAATAACTGGAGGCGGTCGGTGTATTCCAGAGATACATTCTGAAATTTAGGAGCCAAGGTGAACTGGCTCCTTTTGGCGGAGAACAGACATGCTAGCGTTTTGGTTGCATTGAATCTCACAAAATTGGTATTGCCCCAGTTGGAAACTGCCTGTAATGTAAGATTCATACGATCTACCATGGCCTCCCGAGCAGACTGTACTTGATCCTGTCTGACCTGAACACGCGCCAGATATCTCTCCACAACTGTGCTGTCATCGATTTCGGCGAAACCCGTTCTGTCGATCGCTAAGGAGATCGTTATGTTCTAGGTATGCCAAGAGGTGCGAGTTCAATATACGCTCCATAATCTTACAGAGTATGGAGGTAATCGAAATAGGTCGATAATTGACAGGGTCAACACGGCTACCTCTTTTGGGCACGGGCTGCACGTTAGCAAGCTTCCAGGATTTGGGCACTATTCCAGTCTTCAAGGAGAGGCGATACCAGCGTGTCAGAACAGGAGACAACTCGGGTGCACAGGTCTTAAGCACTATGGCTGGAATACCATCAGGTCCACTGGCTTTGTTCACGTCCGGATGTCGCAACGTATTGAGGACCTCTTTGTTAGTAATGTGGACCTCTGACATTGAAGTACCACAGGGAGGTAGGGAAGTTGGAACTGCGTTGCTTGTGGACGTGAGTTGCTGGCATTCGCTGAGATTCGCGAACAGTTCTGCCTTCTCTTTTGCCGCATGAGCCAATGTCCCGTCAGGCTTAACCAGCGGAGGCAGTGAAAGTTTACAAAATCTCATTTCGACCACCTTGGCACGAGATCAAAAAGCTCTGCTGCCAGATGGTTGAGCAGAGAGCTTCGTGCCAATATGCCTAATGCGTTCGAAACGAGCCTTCCGCAATACCTTTTTGTAAGTCTTGGCGGCTAGATTAAAGGCTCTCCTCTTAGATCTGACATCCGGAGTTTTACGGTTTCGAGCGTCAACCCATGAGAGGTATGCCAAATGTTTAAGCTTTTCGGCTTGGAAACATTCGGCGCTGAACCATGGGCGAGATTTGCTACCAACGGGTACACCAGCAAAAGGAATAAAATATTCCATAGCTAAACATACTACGTCAGTTATAGCATCCGCGCATCTCGATGGATCTCCGGAAGAGATGCAGACCTGCCGCCTAGGATAAGATGCAAAGAAGTGTCGCATCTCATCCCAATCTGCTGACTTGCATCGCCACACTCGCCTAATACCATGTGGGTCGAGGTCTGTTGGCGTGTAAGACAATACAGATTTCACCAGACAGTGGTCAGAGGTTCCTAGTGGAGAAGCCACCTCAACCTCATATCTATCAGGATCAGTGGTCAGCAGGAGGTCAAGATAATTGGCTGTATGACCTTCAACGTCTGGCACCCTAGTGGCTTGCTTTACTAGCTGGGAGAGGTTTAGCGATAAGGCGAAATTCCTCATTTCCCTCCCAGCATGGTCAGTCTTCTGGTATGGGAACAGCCTATCCTGGTGAGAGGCATTAAAGCCTCCCAGAAAGACTAATTGTGCGGAGAGGTACCGATGCTGGGCCATATTAGCGGCCTCACTTAGATATTCGAATAACCGAGTTGTCTCCTGGTCACCGCTGTGCGATCGGTAAACACATTCATAAACGATCTTATCGTCACCTGTGTCCACCAACACCCAAATGGTTGAAAAAGTGGGGTCTTTAAGGTGACGGAGACGCTGGCAGCAGATGTCATTGCTGACGTACACACAGACTCCGGCACGAAGGTAAAAGTTGTGCTCCAGCGAGAACCCAGGGTAGTCAAGGTACGCCACATCTATCGGACATCCAATTTCCGTCTCCGTCAGAAAAAGTAGGTGGGGCTTCTCAGTCTCCGGATGGTGATGGACTGCGTTGAGATTTGAGTGCAATCCTCGGATGTTAGAGAGGTGCACTTTCAAGGAGAGGACGTGCAACCGCTGTTTAACCTTACTTTTCTTTTTAGTACTTTTCATATATGATAAGGAGTGAAAAGCGAAGGAAGATGGCAGTTGAACGAGGCGTTGCGTTGACCCAACGACACCAAAAAATTTGTGTGCCTATGGGAGCTTGATTTGGAGACTGCGGGGACGCCCGAACCCCCCCAGAGATCACCATCGGGTCCTCTCATCCGGTCGCTAACCGGCACGATGGAGCCATCCTCGGATTTTTCGCTAGTTGGCGGTGCAGCCTTACATGAGTAGCTAGTTCACTAATTGGGCCCCCTGCTACCTGCGGTCGACCAGCGGAGCACCGTGCTTCGGATTCCGCTACCGTCCTCAATCAAGCATCCGACACAGCAAAAGTTGACGTGTCATACCCGGTTCACATATGCAACGCAACTTTGCTTAGGTGGGTGGTAACTTAAAGCCTGCGACCGAAGCCTACCACCGAAAAGGGGTGCTGCTCGGTTAGCACTACCCAGGGGATACGTGTGAGAGTCAAGATTCAAGTATATCTCACGGACCCGAGCAACATCATCCCCCACTTCACGCAATCTTCACGTAATTCCCATTGCAGGGGTAGACAGAGGTCTAGTCTAGACAATTAAGTCCCTTGGACCCACCTTCCACCGAAGATATTTTCGGGACAACGTGACAGGTGGTGAGCCCGTCGCCGCCTTTATGTCCAAGCCAACGATATAATTCGTACATAAGTTTTTGGAAAACCCATTGGTACGAGCCAGCCACCTGGGGATCGAACTGGGGTCTCTCGACTCCAAATTCCGACCACCCAACCACCCGGCTATCGTGACTAATCTATTTCACTTTTTATATTTTAATTTTCATGTTGACAAAACGGAACGCAAGTTAATTACTTTTTAAAATTTAGATTTGTCAGTACTGTAATACCACAAACCACAATAGCTCCAAATTGTCACAATTTTAAATAAAATAAAAATCTTCGACAGAGGTCTATTCTAGACAATTAAGGCCCTTCGCCCCACCTTCCACCGGAGGTTTATTCGAGACACGTGACCGGTGGTGAGCCTGTCGCCGTCTTTATGTCCAAGCCAACGATGAAATTCGTACATAAGTTTTTGAAAAACTCACTAGTACTGCCACCTGGGGATCGAACTCGGGTCTCTTGACTCGAAATTCCGACCACCCAACCACTCGGCTACCGTGACTTTCTAGAATAGATTATTTATACTTTAAAGTTATACATAGAAAATTATTTATACTCATATGTCTTAAAACCTCTGACACATTAATTTATGTATGTACTTATATCGTACGGAGAAGGAACAACTTAAACGTACCTATTAGTCAGGATACAATTAATAATAGTCTATATTCTGTTCATCGTAGATGAGGGTATAATGTAGCGGATGATGTGATGCAGGAAAAGGGTAGCTACCCGCCAGGTCGTGTGATCGTGACCTGGGGAGGACGTGTCCTCCACTAGTGTGCGCTATCGGTAATCGTATATATGCTTGTAATTGTTCGAACTTCGATAGCGCGATGTAGGCCGTCGAATGTGTTTTCCTGAATCCGCCACTAGCGAGCTTCCAATGTGGAGACATAGATGTCGCCACAATAGCATCGATTCAGAAGATTTGAGTTTATTCTGTCTTATTATGTTTTAATCTGTGGTGTTTGATGCAGTACTGTGGTGCTGATCATAAAGATTTGTTTTTGAACGAGCTTGAATATGTCAAAAAGCTCAACTTCCATGTTTTCAATCGGTTTCTGCCTTATGTCCGTATGAATAATCAGGAAATTTAACCTGTTTCTGTCAATCATTTATAAATGGTTTAATTAAATTGTTATTCCTTATAAGAACTAAATAAATAATGCATACCGTGAATTTGTTAATAAGAAATACTATCCTCAGCCCAAAACTTAAAACGACGTCGGCGCGGTTAGTTCGTAACTTTACTAGAATTGCATCACATAATAGTAAATTACAAAATTCTCGCTTACTAAGTAGTTACAGTGGGCTAGGTTTACACAGTCGAGTTTGTAGTTATAATGTTGGTATCCTGTCATCTGCAAGGCAGGTTTCTAATATACGATTATATTCAACTGAAAATAAAAATGATCCTCCTGAAGAAGATCCAGAGGTAAAAGAAGAGACTCCATTGTTTACAAGTCAGTTACCTGCAACTGTAGCTGTTCCTGAAGTGTGGCCTCAAGTTCCAGTAATAGCAATAAACCGGAATCCGGTTTTTCCAAGATTCATTAAACTTATTGAGGTTAGTTTTTTATTTTCATCTTTTAATATCTACTTCTTGCATTTTGACAACAACGTAACAAGGTTATAGTGTGTGATTTGTTTGTACATGCTAAAAAATGCTTATAAAAATTTAATATTACACCTTGACTTATAATTTTCAAGATTTTAGGTTATAATGGAATTAATGGCATTTTAATGTAAATTTTAATGATTGTTCAACAAGAAAAATTTGTTCATTGCTTGTATTATCTCCTTATTTTCATAATTCGGTGATCAATTGTATTGCTGATAAAGGTAAAAATGTATTTTTTGTATATCTGTAGTTGATATTGAGCAACAAAAGTTATTAATCTCTCCTCATTCATGTATAGTTTTTTTACCCTCAATCTAAACATTCTAAGACAATGTTCTTTCTGCTGCACAAAAGCATCTTATTAAATTAAACAAAATGTTATTTGTTAATAGTAACAATTTGTTACTTTCAACGTCATTTCAAAAGTTACAATCCTTTCAAATTAAGAAATAATTGACTCACATAAACTAATACATTTTTTATCCTCACACATTCCCAAATCTTACCTACTCTGAGATATTGACAATTAAGTGCTATTTACCCACATTTCATCAGAATTTATTTAGGACAGTGTGACTGCTGATAAACTTCTTGTTGTCTCATTATCCAAGCTAATGATAGAAATTGTACACAAGTTAAAACATACATAAGTATATAAAAAAAAAATCTAAAATAAGTTTGAGCATTCTTCCTGAACACGACACTCAGATCCAATTTATATTCTGATCATCCAACCATTATCAACATAACTCTTCTTCATTACAACATATTGAAAGAGCACTGCTAAACTTTGGAACTATCCCTCAAAGATTGCCACAAAGAGTGATACAGTGCTCCACATAATTATGTGATGTATGTGTGAAGCAATTTACTATTACAATTGTCAGATTGGTTTTGTCTAAATTTACATGTTCAGTACATGTTGTGCCTACCTGTTAGATCAGGTTTGTTCAGTCTTAGCAAAAATTAAGTTCAATTTTGATTTTTTTTTAGTTTATTATGGTACATAAAACAGTTTACAATCGTGATTGAGACTTTACTTACTTATTTACTATTGTAAAAACTAGATTATAAACCAATGTATATGTACACGGCATGGTTTACTAGCGCGATAACATATATTAACTATTTATTATACATAGAGAAAAACTTATAATTACAACTGGGCACACACTTACAAGTATATAAAAAAAATACATACACACATATAGACACATTTTCATATTGTACACATACAATTACCAATAGTGAGTTACTGTAATAATTTGATAGTCGACTTCTTAAATTTTTCATAACATTTATTGAAAATGTCCAGATCGGAGGCTAAATTATTATATAATCTACGCATACGCACAAAAGGATTATAATGTGAGGAGTTATTATTGTAACAGTTTAGCTGAAATGGTTTTGGGTAACATGTTTTTGGTATCTTGTATTTAGATCCAATTGCGCGAGAAGGGTAGGAGTGTTTATGCTGGAATGGATGATTTTGTGTAGTGTAAACAGATCTTGTCGTTTACGCCGATTTTCTAGAGAGGTTACTTCAAAATATCTGAGTCTCGTTTCGTACGAGTTTAATTTTCGACCAAGGCCCATTCTATAGCTAATATCTTTAGAAATTTCTTTGGAACTCCCTCAATTCTATTTTTATAATTCTCGTAGTGTGGTGACCAAATTATAGATCCGTAATATAATTGGAGGTAACTTTGTTGTGTTTTGAATCCTTTAGCCGAACGAAAGATAAACACTATTAATTGGTATGATTTGTTAATTATTTCATTATAATGCTCGCAAAAAGTTAATTTATCATCAAATAAGACACCCAGATCTTTAACTACGGTCTGACGTTGCAGAATTTGTCCATCGAGGGAATACGAGAAATCTTGTTTCCGCCTTTTATTAGTAAAAGATATGATGAAGCATTTTTTATATTTAGGTACATTTTGTTTTTCCTACACCAAGTCCAATGAACCTTAAGTTATCATGGAGTAAGTCCGAGTCTTTCTTATCTCGAATAAGGTTAAAAAATTTCAAATCATCAGCATAGAGTAAGCTTGGACAAGTAAGGTGTTCAACCTGATCATTAATAAAAATATTAAAAAGGAAATAGGAAGGAATATTGAAAATATTGAAAAAAAAAAAAATACTAAAAAGTCAGCACTAAAAAGTAGCACACACAAACATGCAATAATGGTTCCTTGGTATGCTTTGGCAATAAACTTATCCAGACATCTTCAATACTACTTTTCCAGGAGGTTTGTCTGATAGCTACTATTTGCTTTTTGACTGCGATTAAAACTCCTCCTCCTTTCTTATATTTGTCGATATTCTATCTCTACGAAATAAATTATAGGGACTATCAATTATTTCAGCATCAAAAGTACCACTATTTAAATTAGTTTCAGTTAAACAGAGAATATCATAAGTACAATTAAGGACATTGAGGTAAAATTTATCTAATTTAGATCGTATACGATTAACATTTTGATAATAGACTAACATTATAAATTAATAATATGAAATAAAAGCACAAATTGTTTTAATAGAGTGAGAAAAGAAAGAAATTTTTTTATAAAAAGCTACAATAACTTGCTTAAACTGTTACTGTCTTTAATAGTGATAGCAGAAGATGTGTCGTCTTTCCTTATGAATATACGGTTGTATTTGAACCACACGTATTTATAATTTCGGTCTTTGGCAAATTTTCTAGCATCAGCATGTAGACTTTTTAAATGGGGTGAAAGATGTTCTACGACATATATTGGGTGTTTGTCGCCTGAAATGCCTAAGTTTATCGTATTCAGAGGGTTGCTTTTGTTTTCTTTATTATACCCTTTGATTGCGGATATAATTGTGTCTCGCTGCCTTTCTAAAGACAGCGTCACTAAAATATTGCGTGGACGATTCGATTGAGGATTCAGTTTGGCTGTTCAACGCACTGCTCGGATGTCTGTATCGGCAATAGGGGCTTTGATCACTTCAAGATTCCTCAGATACATAGTGAATTTCTTGATTACATGAAATAAATAAAATAAAACATTATTGTAGTTTATAATTTTTGGAAACATTTTTTTCTATAAAGAATATCATTTTTTATTTAAATGTTTTTTCGCATATTATAAAATAAAAAAAAAATATTTTTCAGATATCAAACCCTGCTTTAATTGACTTAATTAGACGTAAAGTTAAGCTCAATCAACCATATGTGGGTATATTCTTACGTAAGAAGGAAGAAGAGAAGACTGATGTTGTATCAAATCTGGATGATTTGCACCAAGTGGGGGTGTTTGCACAGATCCATGAAATGCAGGATATGGATTACAAGCTGAGGTTGGTCGTTATGGCGCATAGAAGGATCCGGATCACAGGACAGTTTGTTGAGGATGAAATTGAGACAGGACCTGCTGGTAAGTTTGTAATGTTAAATAACTGTTTAAAATTTTTAATGAATTTTAGAAACAATTTACGGTAATTTCATGAATTTTCGATTTATTTCCTAACATCAAATTAAACGGAAGACGTGTGTGGAACTGTGAAAAGAGGTAGTAGTAAAAAGGGTGATGCTTGGTAGAATGACGAAGTGAAAGAAGCTGTAAATAAGAAGAAGAAAGCATGGTTAGACTACTTCGCCTCTAATAATGATAAGGATATGAGAGAGAAGAGGAAAGAAAGATATAAGCTCCAGAAAGTTCACACGAAAGCATTGATTGAGGAAGTGCGTGAAAGGAGTAGAATGGAAGTGGACGAAAGGTTGTCGCACAACTTCAAGGAGAACTCCAAACTCTTCTGGAAAGAGGTTGGAAGGACCCGGAGTGGTGCGACAGCCTTAAGAATGAATAAAGTGCTTTCGGGAACCAATGACATCCTTAGAAGTTAGAAATGTGGTAAGGCTGCGGGACTAGACAGAGTTACTGCTGAAATGGTCAAGTATGGTGGGCCACGCGTCTGGGACAGCTTTCATCTGCTGTGCAATTTGTGCTGGCGAACGGGGGCTGTTCCGGATGATTGGCGATCCGCGGTCATTGTGCCTTTATATAAAGGTAAAGATTCACATTATGACTTCGGGTGCTATCGGGCGATCAGCTTGACCAGTTTAACAAGTAAAGTTTACTCGAAGGTTTTGACAATTAGGATGCAAGATAAATTGGAAAGATTCCTATGGGAGGCACAATGCGGATTTAGACCTGGAAGAGGATGCACGGATCAAATGTTTTCTCTCCGCATGATCACGGAGAAGCTTCTGGCTGCTAACCAGAAGATTTTCTGTGCTTTTGTGGATCTTGAGAAAGCATTTGATAAGGTTGTAAGGAAGAAAATGTGGAAACTGTTGCCGGGGTATGGTGTGGATGGTCGATTGCGAAGGGCTGTGCAGTCACTTTACTGTGACTGTAAAGCCTGTGTGCGGGTAGGACATGACCTGTCACCCATGTTTAGCGTCCAAACGGGCGTAAAACAGGGTTGTGTCATGTCTTCCTGGCTGTTCATACTGTATCTCGACAGCTGTTTACAGAAGCTGAAAGATAGCTGTTTGGGTGTGAAATTGGGTGACATAAAAGTAAATTGTCTGCTATATGCTGATGATGCAGTGCTTATTGCACCATCAAAGGCAGAACTGCAGGCATTAGTTACGTGTATGAAAGAAGAATGTGAAATTAATGGTCTCCATTTGAATGCTAATAAAACTAAGGTTCTGGTATTTGAAAGAGACGAAGAAAGAACGAAGTGCGAGATTTGGGTAAATCAGAAATGTCTAGAACAGGTGAATGAAATTGTATACTTGGGGAGTGCGTTTAGCCGGGATGGAAGATGTGATTTAGATGTGGACAGGCGTGTCGCTGCCGGGAACAAAGTCAATGGTGCCCTGACTGCGTTAATAAAAAGGCAAGGCGTTGTGAAAAGTGCACGCCTTGCAATACATAACGCAGTGTTGGTACCGACTTTTTTATATGGCAGCGAAACCTGGGTATGCCAGAAGAAGCATAAAAGCAGGTTGAATGCAGTGGAGATGCGATCTCTTCGTAAAATGTGCGGCCTTACCATGGCCGACCGAAAGCGAAACGAAGAGATTCGCAATATGGCAGGTTTGAAAGATGACCTTGTCTCAAAAATGGATAAGGGCGTGCTTCGATGGTTTGGGCACGTTGAGCGAATGAGTGAAGACCGAATGGTGAAGAAAATATATAGCGCGAAAGTTAATATTAAAAGGTGTCGAGGTAGACCGAGATTAACTTTCGAGGACCATGTGAGCAAATTGCTCGAAGAGGGGAGGGTCAAGAGTACTCGGATACCTAGACGTGCATGTATGAAGAAGATGATGAATCTGAAAGAAGCGAAAGAAGTATATAGGGATCGTGACACTTGGCGATCTGTTCTCTCTGGCTACCCCGTCAGGGATTGTGCGTGAAGATAAAAAAAATATCAAATTAAACGGTAAATTTCAATTATCAGACAAAATAAGACATCTTGACAAGATATTGTTAATTTGCCCAATACACAGTTACTTTCATTTTTATAATATTACTTTACCTAAGGGCAAAGTCATGTGAAGAGCAATAGCTATCACTAAATAGAGATATAACCAACTTGTTAAATACCAAAATAAAATAGATTTGTGATGGGCAGCGAGATGCAGTATGTCTGGTTCTACAATCGCCAATCCGCCTACTGACTATCACAATTAAGATAAATCCTTCTTATGGGAGAGATCTATGTTAAACAACTTAAATTATTATAAATAAAATAAATATCTTCACTCCATTCCGAATACGGGTAGACATAGGTCTATCATACCACCGAAGATATTTTGGGACAACTTGACAGGTGGTGAGCCTTCATATGGGATAGGTCAATGTCATGAAGTGGGCTTTTTCATACTGTTATTTAAGTTAAAATATTAGATATCCACAGCTTCACTTCTGAAATGATGCTTATCATTTCAGAAATGAAGCTCAAATTTCCAATATTTGATGCGGAAATTAATGTTACCCGCGAAGAATCAGACGCGGAGCGAAGGCGCAGGAAATATCGCAACACTAGGCGACAGAAGACAGAAACTGCAACAGAGACTGAAGATCAGACAGAGAAAAAGAAGCCAATCATTGACCAAGTATTGATGGTGAAGGTTGAGAATGTGATGCATGAAAAGTTCCAACAGAATGAGGAAGTCAAGGCGCTTACACAGGAAGTAATTAAGACTATTCGGGATATCATCAATATGAATCCCTTGTACAGGTAAATCATGGTTTTAATTAATAGGTTTAAAAGATTTAAAAGGATATGAAAGGAGATATAATAAATTTTATTATAATTTGTAATACATCTCTTAGCATAGTTATCTGTTCAACCTATATCATTCTTTGGTAAAATAATTTAATGGGAATGGGAAATTAGTAAAGATAAAAATTTGAAACAATGTCAGACAGGAGCGGGAGCTTTAATCTGACACTTTAACAGGGTTTTCGTCTAGCAAAGCCTTTGCCGAAAAAATTTATTGTATGTCACATGTTATATATGTTATACATATATATATATATATATATATATATATATATATATATATATATATATATATATATATATATATATATATATATATATATATATATATATATATATATATATATATATATATATATATATATCCGTCTCTGTTGCACTGTCAGGGAGTCTCTGCACCACATGCTGGCGCAGGGGCAGCGCGTGGTGGACAACCCGGTGTACCTCAGCGACCTGGGCGCCGCGCTCACCGGCGCCGAGCCCGCCGAGCTGCAGGCGGTGCTCGACGAGACCGACGTAAGCACAGTTCTTATTTTATATAGCATAAGGTTGATAATTGTCTTACATTTACGGAATAAGGTGAAGACGGTTAAAACTTGTGTACTGTTCACAGACAGTTCTTATTTTATGTACGGTAAGGTTGATAATTGTCGGAACATTTACGGAATAAGCCCTATACGTTTAAAACGTGAGTACTGCTATGACAGTTCTTATGCTGCATTGCATAAAATTCACAATTGTAAGGCACAGTGACGCGCTGTACTTAGTGTGGGTAGTATAGTGAGTAGGGTACAGGCAGTTCTTATTTTACTTCTCAATAAGGTTGATAATTGTTTAACTCTTTGGAAAAGGATCGTGTAAAACGTGTTATTGGATAAGGTTCACAATTGTATAGCACAGTGGCGCCTGTGTTCTTTCTCTTATTTCTCGTTCTTATTGTCTATTTAATATGGTTGATAACTGTCTACCATTTACGAAAATATGCTCAATACGTGTAAAATGCGAGTACTGCTGTGACAGTTTTTATCCTGTATAAAACAAGTTTGACAATTGTTGTCAAACTGTTGAACAATATGTAATGTCAAGTCATAGTAATGTAATATATGGTAAATTTTTTCATTTTATAGATTCCAAAACGCCTGATGATGTCCCTCTCACTTCTCAAAAAGGAATATGAGCTATCGAAATTGCAGCAGAAGATTGGTAAGGAAGTGGAGGAAAAGGTGAAGCAACAACATCGCAAGTATATCCTGCATGAACAGCTTAAGGTAGATTTTTAATTTTTAACAAAAAAAATTACAAATATTGCATTCTACACTTAGTTCCATGTAAAGGAATTTAGAACAGGGTAGACAGAAGGAGTGGTAGTTTAAAAAGATTGAAAAATGTTTAGTTTCTTCTCTATCTAGAGGAGTCTTATTACCAAAGGGTGGTAGTTTATAAAATTTTAAAGGAATGTAATGTATTTTACATGTGTTACAGATTAAATTGTTTTATCTCATTTCATTTACAGAAATACAAGATAACACTTTGGCACTCTAGTGAAATGTAAGAAATTTAAATTAGGTTTTTAATTGTTGTTTAATTTGCAGGTAATTAAGAAAGAGTTAGGTTTGGAGAAGGACGACAAGGATGCAATAGGTGACAAGTTCAGGGAGCGTCTTGCAGACAAGCAGGTGCCGCAGGCTGTGCAGACGGTCATCGACGAGGAGCTGAATAAACTTAACTTCCTCGAGAGCCATAGCTCGGAGTTCAAGTGAGTGATATTTTTTAAATAAATTATAGTTATACATTGTATAAAATGGAGATACTTTATATACATATACTTAAATAAATTATACTTTTAATTTACTTAAGTATAACCACATAGTGATTTCTTGTATTTACGTGAATACTACACATTTAAAATAAAACGATTTTCGGATTTCGGACAACAAGCTTCGGGTTCCGCGCCTACGTCACAGTGGCCGAGTGAAGCCCCACACGGTCGAACGAGTGCCTGCTGTGTTGCCATACATCAGAGGAGTCACTGGCAAGATTGGCTGTATCTTAAAAAGAGCTTCCATTAAGACATTTTACAAGCCTCCGAGAAAGATTAGTTCTTACCATCTGTTAAGTGTAATATCCCTCTGGAAGATGCAGGAGTGTACAAGCTTGACTGTGAATGTGGTCTCTCTTACATAGGACAAACAAAAAGATCTATAAAAACTCGCGTTAAAGAACACATAGCTGATGTTCAACATAGACGCTCTAGGAAGTCTGCAATCTGTGATCACATACTAGATGGGCCCAACCATTATATCAGATTCGACAAGCCACATATCCTCGCGAAAGAACACCAATTCCTACCCAGGATGATCCGTGAGGCTATTGAAATTAAAAAACATCCTAATTTCAATAGAGAAGATGGTTGGGCACTACCTCCTGCTTGGGATCCGGTCATTAATAAAATTAAATCCAGGACCAAGCATATCACTGCAAGACCTCAAGATACAGTGAGCAAATAAAGTTGACTGTCGCGGAAGGTAGCTGTGACAGTGGGATGTTCAAGACCTCAGTCCCCCCGTGACCGCGGTTGCTGTAAAGCATCCAAAACGTCGGGAAATAACAGTTTGTAAAAACTTATTAAAAACGCGATAAAATCCGAAAATAGTTTTATTTTAAATATAACCACATAGCATGGGATAAGGGCAGGAAGAAGACTTAAATAAATTATACTTGCGATTGTTGTAATTACGTATTGATGAAATTACGTGACGTTAAAATTCATTGTTTAACACATGTAAACATATATTTTATATGTTTACATGTGTACATAATATTATGTCCATTAAATCACTGTAATTGTTCTTAGAAATGTTTAATGCACTATGTAGCATGTGAAGTAAATCTTTGACAGACATTAACAGACAAATATATTTATCTACCCACTTAGTTTTGTCTTATTACTTAACACGATAATTAAGTACCCTAGATGTAAGATATTTGGCAATAAACGTATATATATTTTTTAAGGTGCGATGAATTCTCTTCAGGGTGCTAACACTTATTTTAATATATTATATAATACTAAGTTTTAATCACGTATATTTTTTAATTAATTAGCGTAACCCGGTGCTACTTGGATTGGCTTACCTCGCTGCCATGGGGCCTGACGTCCGAAGAGAATTTGAAATTGGAAGATGCACAGGTGATCCTCGACGAGGATCACTATGGCATGGAAGATATTAAGAAGAGGATCCTGGAGTTCATAGCAGTTTCACAGCTCAAAGGCACGACGCAGGGCAAGATATTGTGCTTCCATGGACCACCAGGAGTCGGAAAAACTAGTATTGGTAATTTAATTGTTTTGGATTCATGAATGTGTCTCTTATGTCAATT
Source organism: Sericinus montela (assembly GCA_029286605.1). Taxonomy (NCBI): domain Eukaryota; kingdom Metazoa; phylum Arthropoda; class Insecta; order Lepidoptera; family Papilionidae; genus Sericinus; species Sericinus montela. The sequence continues at coordinate 916,627 of JAGSMR010000100.1, forward strand.
CCGATATTAGTTGCAACCTTGGACAGAGGGTTCAGTGCTTCCTCAATTTGTTTATACTTCTTACAATTTTTTTCAATATAATTCATTGCTAATGATTGCAAACAAGTCGCCAACAAAACAAGTTTTAGGTGAAAAGTAGATTCTTTATAATCTAAAAATATAGAATATTCTTTTATGATTATGCAAATTTGCTAAACACCCAGTATTGGCAATTAAAATAGACAGAGGTCTAAACAATTAAGTCCTAGCGACTCAATTTTTACCAAAGCCTATTTGGTTCTGTGTGACAGCTGAAAAAGCCTACGAGTAGCTGATGATTATATATATCCATGACTCGAGCACAAACATTGTTATTTATCACACAAATGTTTGTTTCGAACCTTATACCCTACCACTACCAATTAGGCTATAGAGTCGTCAAGATGTCTTTGAAAAAAAAAAAAAACTCTGTATTCTCCAGCGCGCTCCATCGCCCGGGCTCTGAACCGGCAGTACTTCCGGTTCTCGGTGGGCGGCATGACGGACGTGGCGGAGATCAAGGGCCACCGGCGCACCTACGTGGGCGCCATGCCGGGCAAGCTGGTGCAGTGCCTCAAGAAGACCAACACGGAAAACCCGCTGGTGCTCATCGACGAGGTGGACAAGATCGGCAAGTGAGTGGACTCGGATAAGTGTTGCTTGGATAAGCAGGCATTATAAACTTATATGCATAAAATGTGCGTGTAGAATGTGGGTGTGTGTTTGCGTATACATGGGTATTTGTTTATGTGTGTTTTTGACATGTGTATAAATATATGTGTTTATTTGCAGATGTTTGTAACCACTACGATGCGGTTGAATGGTTTTAGAAAATCTTTGAAATATTTTGTTCTCGCACTAGAAGGTTTCCATACCAATTGCAATATCATAAATATGATAAACGGATTTTGGTGAAATTTTGTAAAAAAAAAAATTCGCGTCAAAAGGTTTTACACCTTTTATACCAGTTATAACAGTTATGCAATTTAATTTTGTAGCAGTAGAAGGTAATAAGAGTAACGCCTGTGCAGGGGCGTGCACGGCGACCCGGCGTCTGCGCTGCTGGAGCTGCTGGACCCGGAGCAGAACGCCAACTTCCTGGACCACTACCTGGACGTGCCCGTCGACCTGTCGCGCGTGCTCTTCATCTGCACCGCCAACGTCGTGGAGCACATCCCCGAGCCGCTGCGCGACCGCATGGAGCTCATCGACATGTCCGGTCAGTGCCGCGGCCGGGCTGCGACTGCACTGTGCACTGCACTGTGTATTGCACTGTGTACTGCACTGTGCAGTGTACTGCACTGTGCACTGCACTGTGCACTGCACTGTGTATTGCACCGTGTACCGCACTGTGTATTGCACCGTGTACCGCACAGTGTACTGCACTGTGCACTGCACTGTGTATTGCACTGTGTACTGCACTGTGCACTGCACTGTGTATTGCACTGTACTGCACTGTGTACTGCACTGTGCACTGCACTGTGCACTGCACTGTGTATTGCACTGTGTACTGCACTGTGTACTGCACTGTGTACTGCACTGTGCACTGCACTGTGCACTGCACTGTGTATTGCACTGTGTACTGCACAGTGTACTGCACTGTGCACTGCACTGTGTATTGCACTGTACTGCACAGTGTACTGCACTGTGCACTGCACTGTGTACTGCACTGTGTACTGCACTGTGCACTGCACTGTGTACTGCACTGTGTACTGCACTGTGTACTGCACTGTGCACTGCACTGTGTATTGCACTGTGTACTGCACAGTGTACTGCACTGTGCACTGCACTGTGCACTGCACTGTGTACTGCACTGTGCACTGCACTGTGTACTGCACAGTGTACTGCACTGTGCACTGCACTGTGTACTGCACTGTACTGCACAGTGTACTGCACTGTGTACTGCACTGTGCACTGCACTGTGTACTGCACAGTGCACTGCACTGTGTACTGCACAGTGTACTGCACTGTGTACTGCACTGTGTACTACACAGTGCAGTACATCTGCACCGCCAACTTTATAGAGCACATCCCCGAGCCCTTACGCGACCGCATGAAGAAATCAAACCGGGCCTATATTATAAATATCCATATATGTTTATGTACTTAAATAAACTTCCCTAAAATTAGTTAATTATTCCTCATGTGAAAATTATGATTAATATGTTTCAGGTTACGTCGCTGAAGAGAAAATGGCGATAGCTCAGCAGTATCTAGTGCCAACGGCCCGCAAAAACTGCGGTCTCAGCGAAGAACAGCTCGAGCTGATGCCGGAAGCTTTGCACAGCCTCATCAAGTCCTACTGCAGGGAGAGCGGCGTGAGGAATCTGCAGAAGCATATCGAGAAGGTAATTTGAGATCTCGATAGAAATCTTTACCCGTAGCAATTAAACCAGTCGAGTAATAATAGGGAACCAACCTCGTTATGTTCGTTTTGTTTGTCCCCTATCACCCTGTGTTTGCATATCTCCAAATACAGTCCAACGAACAAATAATTTAAAATAATTGTTTTTATTATTTGTAAAATAACTTTAGACTTAAAATAACTTTAAAAGTTTTAACACGAATCTAGAATTTGCATACTGCTCATGTGTGTATAATCGCATCACTTCAGTTTTTTTTAACCAAGTCCTTTTGACATACTTATTACTGGAGCGTATTTGACAAATTGTGACAAGTCGTGAGATTGTCGTCGTTTTAGGATCCTAGTAAACGATACAAATCATACATAAATTTTGAAAAAACTCATTGGCACCAGCCGGCAAGGATGAGTCTTTCAGGGGCGTGATTGGAGGTGATGGTAAACGAAAATAATAATATACTTTATTGTACACTAAATAAGTAAAAAAGTTCATAACATAAGTACCAAAAATTGGGTAACAAAGAGGGTTAGGTCCCTCTTTGTTACTCTTTGTTGCACTATAGCAATTACGTCAACCTCAAGAATTCACCAAAAAGATTATTTACCGGTAGGATATAGGTAATCTTTAAGATAAAGGAAAATATGAGAGGAAAAGAAATATTAAAAAGTATTTAGAGAGAGAGATAATCTTGACCATTTTTTTAAGAATTTATGCTTTAAGCAAGTTTAATAGATAAAGTTGAGGAGTTCCACAGCTTAAAACAGCGGTCAAAGATTTATGATAAAAACTGAAGTATCGGCATCGGTTCTTAAGTAGCACGTGTGTGTTCAGATCGCGCGCAAGGTCGCGTTCAAGATCGTGAAGCGCGAGGCGGAGCGCGTGTGCGTGCGCGCGGACACGCTGCCGGCGCTGGTCGGCAAGCCCACGTTCAAGCACGACCGCATGTACGACGTCACGCCGCCCGGCGTCGTCATGGGGCTCGCCTGGACCGCCATGGGTATGTGTCTGTTCATATTAACTGTCAAGCCCACGTTCAAGCACGACCGCATGTACGACGTCGCCGCCCGGCGTCGTCATGGGGCTCGCCTGACCGCCATGGGTATGTCTGTTCATATTAACTGTCAAGCCCACGTCTGCCACGACCGCATGTACGACGTCACGCCGCCCGGCGTCGTCATGGGGCTCGCCTGGACCGCCATGGGTATGTGTCTGTTCATATTAACTGTCAAGCCCACGTTCAAGCACGACCGCATGTACGACGTCACGCCGCCCGGCGTCGTCATGGGGCTCGCCTGGACCGCCATGGGTATGTGTCTGTTCATATTAACTGTCAAGCCCACGTTCAAGCACGACCGCATGTACGACGTCACGCCGCCCGGCGTCGTCATGGGGCTCGCCTGGACCGCCATGGGTATGTGTCTGTTCATATTAACTGTCAAGCCCACGTTCAAGCACGACCGCATGTACGACGTCACGCCGCCCGGCGTCGTCATGGGGCTCGCCTGGACCGCCATGGGTATGTGTCTGTTCATATTAACTGTCAAGCCCACGTTCAAGCACGACCGCATGTACGACGTCACGCCGCCCGGCGTCGCCGCGGGGCTCGCCTGACCGCCGCGGGTATGTGTCTGTTCATATTAACCGTCAAGCCCACGTTCAAGCACGACCGCATGTACGACGTCACGCCGCCCGGCGCGTCGTCATGGGGCTCGCCTGACCGCCATGGGTATGTCTGTTCATATTAACTGTCAAGCCCACGTTCAGCACGACCGCATGTACGACGTCGCCGCCCGGCGTCGTCATGGGGAGCTCGCCTGGACCGCCATGGGTATGTCTGTTCATATTAACTGTCAAGCCCGTTCAAGCACGACCGCATGTACGACGTCGCCGCCCGGCGTCGTCATGGGGCTCGCCTGACCGCCGCGGGTATGTGTCTGTTTATTTTAACTGTCAAGCCCGTTCAAGCACGACCGCATGCATGACGTCACGCCGCCCGGCGTCGCCGCGGGGCTCGCCTGACCGCCGCGGGTATGTGTCTGTTCATATTAACTGTCAAGCCCACGTTCAAGCACGACCGCATGTACGACGTCACGCCGCCCGGCGTCGTCATGGGGCTCGCCTGGACCGCCATGGGTATGTGTCTGTTTATTTTAACTGTCAAGCCCACGTTCAAGCACGACCGCATGTACGACGTCACGCCGCCCGGCGTCGTCATGGGGCTCGCCTGGACCGCCATGGGTATGTGTCTGTTTATTTTAACTACCTTTTCCAGCTAGTACTGAAAAATTCATGGCATGGAAAGTTGCGACGGGATCAGAAGCCCCTGATCCCGTCTTTGTGGTGTGGAGGATCTAAGTAGTCGTGGATTGGTCAGATAATATGGCCAGCCGGATAGTAGTGACCTCTCCAAGTGGGCTTGGTGAGCTTACTGCGTATTGGATTCTCCAAGTAGGCTTGGTGAGGCTACTTGGTATTGGCCTCTACGAGTGGGCTTGGTGAGCTTTTACTTCGTATTGGCCTCTGCGAGTGGGTTTGGTGAGCTTACTTCGTGTTGGCCTCTGCGAGTGGGCTTGGTGAGCCTACTTCGCATTGGCTTCTCCAAGTGGGCTTGGTGAGGCTACTTCGTATTGGCCTCTGCGAGTGGGCTTGGTGAGGCTACTTCGTATTGGCCTCTGCGAGTGGGCTTGGTGAGGCTACTTCGTATTGGCTCTTCCTTTGCGTGATAAATTTGAGTGACAAAGACGTTGTTTCATGTTCATAAAAGAATCAAACGCAAAATAATAAAATAAAACTATGGCTCTAGAAGTAGAGAATAAAGCATGTGTGAATAAAGCATAATAATGTATGTGCGTGTATTTATGTATTAATTATGTTTAATATTTATGCTTTGCTGTTTTTTTGTCTTTTTGATGGTAACCGCCTTCGATGTTTTTCGACTCCTAAAGGTTGACAGGCAGAGAATGCTTTTAGCATTATGTCCGCCTTTTGTTCCTATATATTTTTATAAGGTGCAACAAAGTTGAATAAAAAAAATAAAGCCTATAAAAGTAAGCCTAAAGCCAAGTTAAGTAAATCAGTGTTAAGCAATCTCTAAGAAAGGGAGAATGTTCACTAGTTTATAAACAACTACAAAATATTGTTAAATAGTAAGTGTATATTTGGGCTTACATTTAGAACTAAGATTAACATAGGCTAAAAGCACATCAAGGAAAATAGAGGCGACAGTACTATACAAGCCCTTCTTTTGGCTACTGAAAAAACAATCACAACTCACACCGAACAACAAACTCTTTTTATTAAATAGGCCGCATAATACGTGTGAACTTATCGTACACTGCACTGGGGGAATACCATAGTTTTACTAATTTAGTTTGAAGGATTTCCATATCCGTGAATACTGCCCCGGTATAAGGTATATTTGGACCGGACGCGGTTATTTTCTAGCATTGCCTCCATTTACATATAAGCATGTTGGATTATTATCATATAAAATATCGTGAGGTCTGTTCGCCGCATGCGCTCGGCAGGCGGCAGCACGCTGTACATCGAGACGGCGCTTCGCAACACGCTGCGGGACGAGAAGTCGCCGTCGGGCTCGCTGGAGCTGACCGGGCACCTGGGCGACGTGATGAAGGAGTCCGCCAGGATCGCGCTCACCGTCGCCAGGAACTTCCTCGCCAGGCACCAACCCGAGAACACCTTCCTGAACACCAGGTCGGTGGCGCTCGCTCCGAACCTTTTTTATTATATATAGAAAAGGGAGGCAAACGAGCAGGTAGCTCACGTAATGGTAAATGATTATCGCCGCCCATGAACACCCGCAATACCAGAGGCATGGCGGATGCGTTGCCTTCCTTAGCCCCCTATGTGGGCCACCGGTTACCTACATTCACCAGACGAAACGCAGAAGTTTGTTAGACTTGTTCTTCACGCCGGTAGTCTGTGAGGTCGTGGTACTTCCCCGGTCGAGCCGGCCCATCCATGCAACACAATGGCTGATGTGTGGCTCTGCCACTGTAAAAACCTGCCACAGATTTTGTGAAAAGCTGGAAATGATGTGTCAATTGTTGCTGGTCTGCAGCCACCTGCACCTGCACGTGCCGGAGGGCGCGACGCCGAAGGACGGCCCGTCGGCCGGCTGCACCATCGCCACGGCGCTGCTGTCGCTGGCGATGCGCGGCGCCGTGCGCCCGCAGCTGGCGATGACCGGCGAGATCTCGCTCACCGGCCGCGTGCTGCCCGTCGGCGGTATCAAGGAGAAGATTATCGCGGTGAGTGGCGCTCTGTGCGTGCGTGGCGACATCTATGTCTCCACATAAGAAGCTCGCTTGTGGCGGATTCAGGAGACACATCGACGGCCTACATCGCGCTATCGAAGTTCGCACGATTACAAGCGTATATACGTTTACCGATAGCGCACACTTGAGGGCGAGACGTCCTGCCCAGGTCACGACCGCCCGACCTGGCGGGTAGCTACCATTTTCCCGCGGCACAACATCCGCTACACGTGTGACGTCACGTCCCCCCCGCCCCGTGCGCAGTGACGTCACCCGTCAATCATTATTATTATTATTTGCGATCGGAATCATTGTGAGTTCGGCACTTGAAGTTTCATTTGAAAACTTTCTCTTGTCAGGCGAAACGCGTGGGCGTGACCCGAGTGGTCCTGCCTGAGGAGAACCGGCGCGACTTCGACGACCTGCCCGCCTTCATCCGGGAGGGCATCGACGTGCACTTCGTCAGCGAGTACGAGGAGGTGTTCAAGATCGCATTCGACCGGCAACAGGTCTAGACATGTTCGCTAGATGGCGTTGTTCATGTAGGCAACAGGTCTAGACATGTTGGGTAGATGGCGTTGTTTATGTAGGCAACAGGTCTAGACATGTTGAGTAGATAGCGTTGTTTATGTAGGCAACACTGTAATTATAGCGTAGATGGGGATGGATGGACAGAGTGGAGAAACGGGGGAGTGGGTAAAACGGAGGGGATTAATAAAAAATATACACACAAATGTACAGCAGCTTTGAATTTCAAAGAGATTCTATTTTTTTTATGTCATGTAAATAAACAAAAGGGATATTTTTAAATGACTATGTTATAATTTTCGAAACTTAAGGTGCATTCTCCACCAAAACTCCATATGTAGTCATTGAAAATATATGTACATTTATGTATTTACATAAACTTGTATTTGAAAAGGAATATTATATAAGGAATAAAAAATTATATTTCTACAATGTGTTATCATCACATTGACCGAAAGAAATTATTTTTATGACACTAATTATTTAAATAAAATCATGAAACAACATTAAAATTATCCCGATATTATTAGCTATTTAAAAAAAGATTACTATGTAACGAACACGTTTTGATTTTTCCCCGAGACCAAAGAATGATTACATAAACAAATTTCATGAAATTTTTCTTATTTACTACCGTAATTCATAAGCGGCAAGGCCGAGCCTGTCGGTCGAAAGGCTCTAGCTTCAATCATTTGGTGCTGCAAATTCTGCTGTATTTTTTTCTCTAAATATTATTTCTGTCAGACTGGTAATCTTGTTAGTTAGGATTGTAGGTGTAAAGTATCTGTATTATATTTTCATCTGTCAACAAAACAATATATTTACATATAATTAGCTTGTCTCTGAGATATTTATGAAATACATCAAATAACTTTATAAACAGATACGTCAGTGCTTGACTTACAATGTTACAATTCAGCGATAGTGTTACTTGTGAAGTAAACTTATTATCTTAGAGAAGAAACCTACGTAAATAATCTTAATATATAACATTGTCTAAATGCATATTTTCGGCCATTAAAATTAATTTAATCGTTCGATTGTTTTAAGTGACACTCGAAAATACGGAATACTCAAAAAATGAAAATGAAAGTTGCAACCTTCTTTATCGATTTCCCGCCAAAAGTACTTATTTAACCTCCACGTTCTTTATGTGACGTAACATATTTAGACGCAATCAAAGTCCATCGATATTAATCGACTGACAAAATTTCTCATCGCGTTTTCAAACAATCCAAGTAGCTTAATTATCACCAGAGACATCTCTCTGCAAGCATAAAAACTCATTCAATTTTTAAAAAAATGTTTTGTTGACAGATAATCTATTATTAAAAAAATTACTTTTTTGAACTATGTTGGTTGGTTGTATAAAATACATAATATTATGTGCAATTGTCAGTAGATAGATGACACAGTCATTCTATAGTTTCATATTTGATCATTCGTCATAAGTTTTGTTTTAAATAATGTCGTATTTTTATTAATATTCTATTCCTCCTAAAAACTTAACACTGGCCGTAATTTTCTCTTATTTAATCTTTGTCTATAACAAGTCCTTTGTTATTTAAAATAAAAATTATGACGAAAACTCCTAATGCAGAAAATTCACAAACTATTTCATAATTACATTCAAAGTATGTAAATTCTGGTGTATGTGAATAAATGTAATTGTTATTTTTTTCGTAGTTTCTTTATTAGTACCTTAGAAAAACTTACACACAAGTTGGTTCGAGTGTGTTGAGAACGGGAGTTGAGGTGACGTACACAATATGAAATTTTGTGCGTGTACTGCGCAAAATAAAGTTTTTTGCCACAAAAAACAGCTACGAAATTATTTTGTGAATTCTCTTTCTTTATTATTATATTTTTATTTATAGTATTATATTTTCAACAAAAAAGAGAGAATACTTCTTGGAAGAGGTGTGTCTTTTGGCGGCTTCTTCCGCATTACGAAACAGGTTTAAAAAATGACAATGTATGAACGTAATGTATGTTATAAGTAACATACATTACGTTCATAGATTGTCATTCTAATCGATCATTTGATAGCTCAAAAACATACAGGTAGCTATCTTCTGACCCCGACGTAACAAATGTGTCATAGAAGCTAAAACACATGTGTCATAGAATCGGAATTAACGAAGGTTCCACTAACACATAGACCCGAAAAAATGTAGAAAAAGTGATTTTCTATGCTCAGCCGTCCGGGAATCGAATCCGCGATATCAGAGCTGGCTGGACACCATGAAAACCGATGTGTACCACTCGTCGTTTTCAGACGGAGGTTTTCAAACTCTCCTATTTGGGCAACATTTTAGTAGCCTTAATCGCCAACGCTCGACTAGTGCATTGGCGGTACCGGACATCTTAGATGTCACCAGTCTGGATTCTGGTCTGGTACATTTCGAAACAATTCTCTCACTATTAACAGTAATTGCCATTTTCAAGACTTATTTGACAGTTATTTGAAATAATACAGGACCTGCAATATATTCACATAATATTCTATTAGGTCTTAAACAAACATACAAAATGTTTCATCAAAATTGTTAGAGTAGTGTAAAAGATGTAGACAGAAATATAATTTGAGGTCTAAGAATATAAGTTGAAGGTTTTTATGTATGTAGCTTTTGTTATATCGAATTGCTTTTTATAATATAATAAAAATTTGTTACTTTTTTATTAACATGTATTTTTAATTAATTTTCTAGATTGAAACGCAAATGGTGGGCAATGAAAAGTCCTGAAGTAAGAAGTACCAATTTTGCTATTCTTAGAAGTTTGAATAAATATTTTTGAATGCATTATTATTATTAATTGATTATAAATAAATATATTTTTAATGCATTGTATTTAATTTTCTATAGAGAAATGAGAGTAAAATATCTCAGTTTATCTACATGTGGTCAAATGAGAATGGAACCTTAGTCGTCATAGTAACTATTGGACATTCTATCGACCGAGCGATGGCCAGATATCCAGGGGAATTAGTCGAACCTAATTCGACGCCAGCGCGACAGAAAAAGTATATAGATATACTAGTATAGATATGAGAATTTTTTTCGACGCGTACGGCTCTTATTTTATGTATATATAAGTATTATTACTCTGCTTAATGGCACTTTTAGCCAGGTTATTGCAATGCTCTATTCAAAATACGTAAAGCTTATTTTGCTGTGTGGATCTCAGAAACACAGCGAAAAGCCCGGGATAGCCATCTTGAAAAATACAGAACCAAAATTCAATTCAAACCAACTGCTTTGAACCTCGAGCTGAAGTGCCTAGTACTACGATCGCCAATCCGCTTGCCAAGCGTGGCGATTATGGCAAACAGAGGTTTATGGGAGAGGTATATGTTCTACAGTTTACGTTATTTATTCCAATCAAACTTAGCTTATTTTTCAATCGATGAAATTCAAATTACGGAATTGACCGGGAATCGACACCTTGAAAGTCGGCGTGTACATCACACGTCCACGGAGGTCCTCAAATAGTAATTACATACTCTTTATAAGAGGTGATTAACAGAAAGGCCTCGAAAATAACATTGAGAACTGCTTACTAGACTCCATAGAGTAAGAATTTCGTTCATAGGGCGGTGTATACGCTTCTACAGCAAAATCCCGGTAAATGTTCAAAGCCTGTCTATTAACAGGTCTAAGAAATTTATGAAAGAAAAACTTTATATGGAGGGTTATTATAATATAAATATGTTAATGACTGTAACCTCTGGGAATGATGTGATCGCTCCCAAGCTATTTCTAGAAAATATCACATCACATTTGTATAATACGTTACGTTGTAAAAATATTGACCAAAAAAAGAGGATATACCTTCGGAGTTTCTTTCGCCTGTTTCTTCTCCGTTAGAGGAACCTCATTACGAAACGGTGCTAGATTAAAAATGACTATCGATAAAGGAATGTACATTCTTGTCGATAAAAGAAACCGTCAGATGTCGTGATAACCATCTAGTTTTTCAAGTCAAAACTCGGCATATCGGCGACGAGCAGCTTTGTCGAGGTGTCTACTACTGCGATCCTAATTCACCTAGCGAACTCCCTTGCAGTCCATTTATTATCTATGTATATTATTTACACTTGTGTAGTCACCCGCAACCACCTATCTAAGGATAAGGTCTCTTCCATGCAGGAATGTCTATGTGGACAATACCTCGCTCTAATTTGTTTCAAAGAATATTTCAGAGAAGACCTTTGCCCAGTAGTGGGTATCTAGTCTGCTATTTTCCTTTCCATGTTACTGCTATTTTTTTACTTTGTTGTAAAATAAATATCTTCACGCAATTCCCAATACCGGGGGAAGACAGAGGTCTACTCTAGACGATTTGTCCCTTTGACCCACCTTCCACCGAAGATATTTTCGAGACAACGTGACGAGCCCGCCGCCACGATATTTTCTTGTGGTTACCTTATTATTGCGTTATTTATCATTTAAAATCTTCACATTTTACCAATAATGTGGTAGACAGAGGTACAGACTAATAAGTCATTATAACCCACCTTTCACTGAAGACATTTTTTGGGACTATTTGACATCTGATGAGCCCACCAATGTCTCTATGTCCAATACCACATTGCTATGTGTCTACCAACTGGGGATTCAACTTGGGTCTCTTGACTCCAATTTTATTACCAACCACTGGGCTATTGTGACGTTTAAGGTTTAGCATTTGCTTTAGGAAAAAAATTACATTTATTGCAATTATATAATTTAATTGTAAATTAGAACTGGATGTTATATGCATTGTTAACTATATTTTATGTCATCTATATAATTTATTATTACTTCTTCAAACTATTTCTTCCATCTTCTAATAACTGTAATAAAACTGGATAAACTTCATCATATGTTGTTATTTGATTTTGCCTCACATGATTTTGATACCTCTGTAATGCACCAGCTACAAATTCTAACCTATCCCTTTCATTTTTATGAGAGTCCAGCCAATGCATCAACTTGTGTATATTCCAACCGGCACATGTATGCGGCGCAAGCATCTGGGGGCCAGCAAATGAGAATAAGAACATCATGACTATGGAATAAGGCAAAGAACCTCCTTCACATTGACTTTTGGCTATTTCTTGTGGCGTTTTCTCCAAAAGCAACTGCACTGCTTTCAGCTGCCTATAGTGATCACCTAATTCAGTTATATCACTTACTAATGGTGATAGAGCTATTTCTAATTGCTTGCAATCAATTTGTAGCTTCACCCTACCGAATTTCGTTAACGGTCTTATGTTGCAAATATGCAGAATGAAACGCTGTACACATGCCTTGGAAATGTTAATACCACATTCATTTAGAGCAGATTTCTCTTGGAACATTGAAAGGTATATGTCTTTGCATCTAGATACAAACTGCTGGAGCTCTTTCATGTAAGGTGAACAGGTCAAAGACTTGTTTTTTGGATCATCAGCTCTAGTAAGATCCGGTTCATCATGCATTGTGAATAAGATGATGAAGAGGGAGTTTTTGATTGATTCAGCAAACAACTCCAGTACAGGCATACTTGAAATGTCCTTTAAGCTATTCTGTACTATTTGTATACTCTCCTGAGGAAGCATTGAGTTCATGTTCATTAGAACCCTCTTTATTTGAGTAGAAAAGTAATATAGTGAATTGCATAGGTCTGCATTCTTCTGTTGCGAGCTTGTTGGTGGTTCTACTATTTGTGCAACATCACTATCCATTGACAGTCTTTGTTCAGCTTCCATGTTCATTTGCCTAATACTCTTTGCTACACTGTTAGCCAAGCTTATACTTAGTTGTTTGTCCCCAAGAGATATGCTTAGTGCTTCTGTTATGACTCTAATGGCATTGTCTATTTGGTCCATATTTGGAACTTGGTTCAAATGCCACACAGTTCTTACAGGCTCGAGTAACTTTCCTAATGACTTTGAAAGAAATGCATTCTCCCATCGACTTAGGCTTGAACGGTTCATCTCCAAGTCCTTACATTTCAGACGGGCAAGCAGATCATTAAAACATTTTAGGAGTTTTGGGAAATCAATTTCCATGGATTGATTGACAGATGTGGGGCTCTTCTCTAATTCAGTACTAAAAATAGAAGTTAGATCTTTCCAGAAGTTTTTTGCTATATTCCTGAAATTCCCAATTGCATGCAACTCGTTTATAACATTCTGCAACATTACAACTTTTGTACAACTATTGTAAATGTCATATTTAAATAATTTCTCTATATTGTCCCAAAGCTTTATTTTGAAATCATGTGCATTCATAATATTAGCTTTGCCTGGGGCAATACGGCCAGAACTTGATTTTTTAACTTCAATTGATACCATTTGCACATTAAGAGCTGTGCTGATTTCTTTTTTCAAATCACCAAGTATACAGTCCACTGTATTTTTTATCTGTTCTTCAGTACATTGCAGATTGTGAAATACTTTGAAACATTGTAGAAGCTTTGTTTTATCTCCAGATAAAAGACTTGATTGTAACAGGTCTGTAGCACTACTTAGTAAGTCTCTCTTTCTTTGATCTACTTGTTTTAATACTTCATCAAGTAATGTGATACCTTCGAAATCATAATCACTAATTAACTCATCTAATTCAAAAATTATCATGGCTTCTTTAGCAGGGTTATCTTTAACAGAGGATAGTTTATTCCATAATGTTAAAATTTTAGATGTGTGTCGTAGTAAATTGCATGTAATTTGTACTCTTTCAAGCATCATAGTTTGCTTTTCAAGGGTAATATAGGGTGCGTGCACTCGGTCTTTTAGTTTCTCGGCGCCTTTTAACAAACTTTTTACTTGACTTCTCACAGACTCCAGCATCGTTTCCAAATCAGAGATATGGCTTGCTTGAGTAAGAAGATCATTGTGTTTATCCAGAACTTGCTTTTCTAGACTTTTGGTCAATTTCTCGATTCCCAGAGCGAGTTTGTTAACTTGGTCACTGACTGAAATGTTTTCTCCTATTATAGGCTTTACAGTGTCGACAAGAAACTTACTATAGAACTCATCATTTTCTATTTCAACGCAAACGTCTTTAGCCTCCATTTTAAATTATTCTTAACAACAAATATAGTTATCACAAATTTAACTTATTTTACATGACATGTTATTGTTTGTTATATACGTGTTAAATTGTCACTGTCAAGTGTCAACGTATTTTGGAAGTACTATTTTTTTTGTTAGATAAGCAAAGGCCTTATAACGATAGAGTCTTTTATCACGTTATTTCGATAGAAGTGGAGTTTGTGAGGAATTCGTACATTACAACTGTGTGTCAAAATCACACTTACTACAACTGTGTGTCAAAATCACACTTACTACAACTGTGTGTCAAAATCTGGCGAATCCGCCATTCGCAACAGACGCACTGCATGCGTGCAGTTACTGTAATTGTGAAAAAACGCGCGCAAGGTTCGATTAGCGCGATGCACGCATACAAGCAATTCCGTTCGCTTCCACACTGTATATCTTAGTAGTAACTTTTCAAACAATTCATATCTAACCACTCTATGATAATACGTATTTAGCCTGGTAGTGTAGGCAAGCGAGCGGACTTAAAATGCACAAGAGCGACGCATTCGCCAGATTTGGACGCACCCTCAACTCAAAGCTCAATGTTTCATTCTTATAGTTATTTATTGATACAATAAAAACATATAATATACTTATTTACTTGTATTTTTGTAAAAAAACAAGAATAAGAGTCTGTTCGTCGGATCGTTATTGCTTATCAATACACATTTATGTAAATAAAAACTGCGAAGATGCATGTATAATAACAACTATCATTCGAGGAAAGAATTTATGAGAATTTGCGTGCCTTTGATGTTTTTTCTGCATGTGGCCCGTGGTACAACCCCAGATAGGACGGTAAGGGCGTGGATGTGTGCAACTACACTACACTATTGTAGATTAGCAATATAAATTTGTCTAAAACGAAATAGGCAGGAACTATAATAACTCCAGTACTACCCTTAAAATGATAATCCCATAGAAATAACAAATATATAATTTTACAATATATAATACATAATACTAACATACAATAATATAATACTAATGTACGTTTAGAGGAGCTCAAGCCTTCATGTCTCTCGAGTCAGTTAATAAAGAGTAAAACTAAATCTGATGTACGAATATTTTGCTGGTTTGATATATATACATAGTGTTTGTTAAGCGACTCAGTTGAGGAACAATAAAACAAAAATTAGATCTTGCCAATTTATTAAATTCAATTAGCCACGCACTTTATGCATTATTTTACACAATCTTTTATAACTATTTCCAACAAATTGTGCACGAGCATGAAAATGGTTTCATGATAAGCTCATGTCGTATTTAATTTAATTAAAGGCTTTTCTTGTATCTGATAGTGACGTTTTGTACAAAAGAAGTGTAAAAAACCTAATGTATGAATTTAACAGCAATTTAATGGCAAAAGGTACATTATTTTAAATGGCAACTTGCAACTTTATTTTGCTACATACATTAAAATTAAAATATACATATAAAAACTACAAACTAAATATTAATTTTATTTAACTGATAAACTTAATATTTTATAGTAATTTATGACAAAATTCGTTATAATATTTCATTGTACAGCGTAACTTTAGGTGCAATATAGCGAAAATTACTAAAATTGTTAAAAACATAAGTTTGTTAACCCATCAGTTGTTTTTAATATAAGTATAAAATATAACAAAAGTTATAATAGACGAATCACACCGGGCGAGCGTATCCGTTTGAAAATACAGAAAAACAAACATTTCATCGTCTATTATCATAATACTCTATTGCAAAATATACTTTAGACTTATAAGAATAAGGGCAGTCATATAATTACAAGAAAGAGTTCGTGTATATGTTGATTCCACTAAATTTTTGCGTAATACTGGTGGGTATTACTCGAGTTTACCCAAAAGTTATGCTATACAATCATACTTAAATAGCAAAGTAATTCATCAAAACTAAACTGTGGTTTAACGGACACCTCCGCTCGATTCTCGCGTAAAAAAGCCAGTGGGTAAGAAAAGATACTTCTAATTACCAAAAAAGATTTCTTGTCAATCAATGAACTAACTTTCTACTGAAGTAGAAATACTGCTTAAATACAAATTTCATTAGAAAATTTATTAGTATTATAAATGTACGGTATTGGGAATTGCGTGAAGATATTTTATTTTTTATAAATGTACGTCAAAGATTTATTTAAACATTTGCTTGAAAACAAGATAGTAATTAGAGTATGGAATGAAATAACCGAGGGCGAGAAAAAAATATTGATATCGGAAAAAAACTCTTAGATTTAGAGAAGAACGTAAATAAACAAACTCTAAGAAGGCTGGGCGTCCTGGTCAAGTGGATGATGATATGGATGAGGTTGCTTCGCTCACCGTTTCAACATCTGTCCGACTGACACCGACTCAACAAAAATTTCCGATTTTTTTGGGTGTTCGGAACCGTCGGGTTTGCATGATCTAATTTTAAAGAGGAGTTAAAAATTGGGACAAAGCGAAAAAATATCTGATGTTTAATTTGTATGTTATACACATTATAACGGCTCAAGGATCTAGTGCATTAGTGGCTCAGATAGAGGAGTATTTGCGAAGAGATCCTTGGAATGATCACAAATTCCGCAAATGCGGGAAGTAGCATTTCGGGGCAAGGAATTGAACCATTTAATTCCTTTAGTGAGCCAAAAGTCAATAGCAAGTACCATGTGTAATCTCGTCATACACGTCTAAAGCAATAAAAAAGCATAGGATATTTTGGAGTTGGTGAGCTGTAAATCTTAAATAATACTTGGGTTTTATATATTAACAGTATTCGAACTAAATAATCAAACTCCTTCAATTCGCTTTTACATAACTTACTTATCACTCGATACATAAAATATGACTTGGGGAGTTTTGTATTTTGACGCATACATCTAAGACGGGCGGTTATATTTCGAAAACATTATTAGAAAATTTTATTTAGATATGAGCACCATAAAGTTAAATTAGCATTTATAGAGAGAGAGAGGCAAGACGCCAAAAAATACAACCTATCTATGATAATGAGTTATGTTATGGCTACTTTCTTTAGTACTGTGCGCATTTTTGTGTTTTACGTTTCTCTAATTAATTTGCAGACAGTTTAATACTATCGAAATCGCTAAATATTTAAATTGATTATTTATAAACAATTGATTTTATCATTAATTTACGTTGTATTTATCTGCAACACGCACTTAACAACAACAAACGGCAGCGAGCGCGTCTCGCGAAACATATTGAATATTTATACAAGATATGATATCAAATAACAAACATTAAATTCTATATTAAATTTCAGAATTTCGCCTCGGTCACTACCGACTCAATTTTCTACTATTTCTTTATTCTATGGAAATCATAGAGTAATTTTCGTTCTTCATTTTCAGATCGCTAAATAAAATACAAATGAAAAATTACACATAAGGCTAATAATAAGTCTAAATAATTACATTTGATAATGTATGACGCATATAAACATCAGTAAGACTATATTTTAATTTGAACTAAAACATTAATCATACAAAAGTTACTATTACATATATCGTGAGAAAATAGCATGGCAGTAGAAACGTTAAGAAAACTCCACCTATACAATTAAGCTACAGTAGAAAAACATTCAACAAGGGCTCTTACAAACTAAATTTATTTATAAGACATAGAAATCGTGGCTCATGAAAGCTACTAAATTTCAGTTGCATCTAACTACTTTGCTTGCTTGTTATTTCATTGCCTTTATGTGAATTTGCTTGCGTAAGTTTTTTTCTGGCGTTGCAACCCTATCGGACAATATTACTATCTACAAGTATTTATTTATACTATTCGATAATTCTTGAATTGCTATGATGATTGCTTGTTCAAGTATATCAAAACATACCAGTACTCTTTTATCTTCACGTTTTTTCCAATACTGTGGTTGTCAGAACGCACACAATTTAGTTCTTTAAAAAAATTAAGGGTGCGTATTTTTTTTTCTTATCTTTCGTTTACTGCGCTGATGTCACCAATAATATTATAATCAACTATTTTCGGTCCCCTGTTGAGTTTCCTCATTAATAAATTCTCAACAAATACTTCAGTAACGGTTATGTTACCTATAGAAACTCGAAATCCATAAAAATAAGAAATTAATCTCGACACACCCATCAATTTCAGAGTTCGAATTATGTATAGTGGACTATTAAGGCCTGACGAAAAATTTGGGAGTTTAAAATTGATAGGATGGACCTATTTTAATGCGGTTTTTTGTGTTTCAATGTGAATATGTTACCAAGGGCTTTTAAATAAATAATGTTATTATTGTATAGAGATGAAAAATTTCATTTCAATTTACATCTATTGCTTTAACCGCATTCATTGCAGACCGAAACACATGGCAACACTAAATTATTTATACAATTATAAAATTTGTGAGTGCCGTCTCACGTCTCGTCTCCGTTAAAGAAGAGACTATGTCTGTGTATATGTGTGAAATGCATGTCTATAAAATTACTAGTTCATATAACGTGTAATTGTAACTAATGCATTCTTGTGTTATATTCTCATATAAATTATTATGAAAAGCGAACAAATATATTACTAACTATTGACAGTTTCAATTTCAACTACGCAAAAATAACATATAAAGCATTACTGATGGTTTTACTTTTAAATGGAGTATCTACCTTGTAGTTGTCTGGGTTGTGCCACACTATTTTTGTCATCTATTTCTACGGAATAGAGAGCCGAACTTAAAAAAGATCCAAAAAAAAAATGGTAAACTTTCAGTAGATTTGACTGGTTTTCGTAGGTGTCATTCTCTGAATTTTACAGAACCAGATCAATAAAGAATTTTATCACGAGAGGTCATAAAGCAGAAGAAACAGACCAATAACTACTGACCTATTGACAAAATGATCCGATTCGACCAAGCAGTTTGATCAGATCTATTGGATGTCATACAGCTCATTCGAACAAAGGAACGAGTGAACCGTTGTTGACGTAACGAACAGATAGATGGCGCGGTTCCTGCGATCCAGGTCACTTGTTCATTTCGTTCAATCGCGAACGACAGATCTCTAGCTAGGCACAACTCGATTGAGGTGGGACTTGGTACTTTGTTTATATTAAATTTGATGTATTATTTTTTATTATTATTCTCACGCAAGCAAATTGTAAAAAGGCACCCTAAATTAATTAGGAAATCTTTATTTTAAACCATTCACGGCATATTATCTATGAACAAATCAATTTGAACAATAAGCCTACTGTTATCTTGTTCACTTGGTAATTAAAGCAGCATTACATGATTACTGCAAAGATTACAACTTAATTTTTTATAAATTATACCTAGAAAACCTCTTAAAATCGTAGCGCATTAAATTAAAGAGAAAAATCGTAGCACATGGTGACACTTTTCTGTGGTCGAGAATGAATGAACATGTTAAAAATACCTTTCAATATACTCAGTAATATTGGAAACTCGAAAGTGAATGAATCGAATATTTACTTGTAAAACTTAGTTCCTACTAACGAGAATCTTACAATAGTTCGCATTTAATCTTACGCCGCGAGCCCATCTTATTCCCTCTTCTATACTTTTTGCCTCGGCTCTCCTTGTCTTTGCGAATTTCTCGGACTAGGGTGTAGAATGCATCGTCGACGCCCATTCGTGTCTTCGCTGATGTCTCTACAAAGGGGACGCCGTAACTTCTCGCTACCTGGAAATTGCAAACGAAAGGAGGTTAAAGATTATGAATACATTAAAATAAATATCTTCACGCTATCACCAATAGTTGGTTAGATAGAGATAAGGACAATTAAGTTCTTTATCGAAAGGACTCCTCCTTTCATCGAGACGACTTTTAGGGGTATCGTGACAGGTGGTTAGCCTTCTCGCCGTCTTTATATGCAAGCCGACGATATAAATCGTACATAACTTTTTGAAAAACTCATTGGTACGAGTCAAACTCGGGGTCTCTATCTCGAATTCCGATCTCGAACCACTCGGCTATCGTGATTATAAATCCAATATAAACTCGATGACCTCCGTGGACGAGATCTTTCGTCCCGGGTTCGATTTCCTGTCGGATCATTGTAGAAAACACTTTTTCTACATTTTCTCGGGTCTGAGTGTTTGTAGTACTGTCGATGTTTCCGATTCCATATTATAAGTGTTAAGCTGCTTACTTAGGAATCCCAGCAATGTATTTGATATTGTCCCTATCTATGTATGTATTTGTATGTATTATTTTTCAATTATAACAGTTTATGTGAACGGTAATAATATATATATACAAGGATCAGCACGCTAAAGACTTAGCTACTTTATTTTTGCACTTTAGATAGGCTGTTATGATGATGATATGAAAAGGCTTTGAAAATCTCTTTGGTTTGGTTCTAAGTTGCGAAGTTACTGGTACGGCGGTCGCAAGTCCATCAATAGACTTTACTGCCATTTATGTGTGTATATAGTCATTTGAGGGTAAATTAAAGTGTGGTCAATGTGAATCAGCATGTGAAAATAAATTTTGTTATTAAGTGTAAAAAGAAATTGATTACAATAAAACTATTATTACATGAAAACAATTACATAAAAGTTGTAATTATTATGAAAACTTGAAAAGGTGGGTCAAGAGTACTAAAACATAAATAAATTTAAATATTTAAATAAATTTGAATATCTTCACGCAATTCCCAATACAGGGGTAGACAGAGGCCTAGTCTAGACATTTAAGTCCCTTCGACCCACCTTCCACTGAAGATATTTTCGGGACAACGTGACAGGTGGTGAGCCCGTCGCCGTCTTTATGTCCAAGCCAACGATATAATTTGTACATAGGTTTTTAGAAAAACCCATTGGTACAAGCCTGCCTTCGTTCCCCAGGTGGCAGGCTTGTACATGTGACATATAAAGAAAATTTTTCTTTATACATCCCTGATATTTTGGGTAGCCAGACGTCTATCTAGTAAACTATCGTTTATACCTTTGCAAGCACCTTTCATAGGAGCAATTTTTTAGGAAAATGTGACAGGTTCATAAGTTTCGTCAAAATGTAATTGGTATGAAAGGCTTCCTCCTAGGGATCCTACTTAAGTCTTCTGATGCAAATTCTGATCACTCAACCATAACCATGTGGTTTAGCTTTTTTATCTTTCAATTTAAACCTATGTTATTATGACATTGTATTCTTGATTTTATCTTGATGCCTATTACATAGAAATGTCAACATACATAAACATATATATGAATAGTTCAGCATAACAAATATGCTTTAAAAATCTATAAAATTGCGTAATATATATGAATATTTATGTATGAAGGTATACATCAATATTCATATAAACATCCATGACAAAGGCTCAAATTTTAAATGCACTACAGAAATGTTTGCCCCTAGCATGATTCAAACCTGCTGCAAAACTGCTTTCTGGCTGGTACACTACCACATAAGCTATTGGGTCAGCAAAAATATTAGGAATTAATAACAATTTAGGAGATATGACAGCAATTATAATACAGGAACTTTGATAAGTGTAACTCATATGATGAGTCAACATTAAAATATAATTGTAACAATGTTGACTTAGAACAAACAGTGCTTTGTGTACAATTGTAATTTTATGTAATACACACTTACCGCTAATTGAATCAACCTTATTTATAGTGTGAGTAATGCAATTTGTAGTTAAGAATTTGAATTAAATGAAAGAAATTCTGAAATTAAAATACCTAACTTATAGCAGTGGATATAAAAAAACTATGCACAAAAGCACCCCGGAAAGTGTGTTATACTTGAATTTTCATTTGTTGTTGGACAGCTTTTGTGATATGATACATATATATATATATATATATATATATATATATATATATATATATATATATATATATATATATTAATACATAACAGATGATGTGACTATTGCGGCAGTTGCGGTGGCAATACATTTTATATTTAGGTGCATTTCATAGAATATACATACAATGCCTACCCAAAAAAAATTGCTACAAAAAAACTTAATGACTCTGGAAACAAAAGTCTTCTCTATCTTTTGCCAACCCTGTTTTGGACTACTCTGACTTTGAATAGAACATCAACATATACAGGAATATTTGCAGTTTTTTTTTTATTATTACCAATGATAAAGGAAATAGCAATTTTTTTTAAAGATTAAAAGTGGCTTATGTGTTCATGCTGTAAATATAGATAACTTATCTCAATTCCTAATTTTAATCAAATCCATTGAGCTGTCTAGTAAACTTTTGCATCTACCTTGTAGCTGAACTTTTGTAAATAAAGGAGAACTGGTTTTCTATCAGATTGGACAGTTAATTAATTCAAAGGAACAAATTAAATTGATAAAATATATAATATAAATAAAAAAATAAATGAAAGAAAATATCTACATGCCATTCCCAATACAGGGGTAGACAGAAGTCTCGATAAATTAATTCTTTTCAACCTACCTTCCACTGAAGGCACTTTTTGGGACAACAATATAAATTCTACATAAGTTTGGAAAAAACTAATTGGTATGAGCCTTGGGGATCTAACTCAGGTCTCATGAGTAAAATTCCAATCACCCAACTACTCGGTTATAGTGAATTCCTTAATAGAAATACCCAAGAAGAAATTTGAAAAGACAACCTGAAAGCCTATTTCATAGTGCATTATGAAACAAAGGGTTGCATGTTCAAATTCTTTAAAAGACAAATATTTGCATGATGAATAGATGTTTGTATATGTGTATATCATTACATCTAATGCATTAGTATCTTATCACCATCCAAATCAGTAGACACAGGGGTTAAATTATTTTTGTAATTGTTTGAGACATTACTACAAATGAAACTTATCCATGAATGCGTGATGATGTTGCACTAAAATCAATTCATATTATACCTCTTTATATTTTTTTTCCATGACTGAAGTATGTAAGAGATAATAGTATAACAATTTAATGTTAGTAAACAATGCTCACCTCTCGCGCCTGCGTCATGTCCACAGCCCACGCCTGGAGATCACACTTGTTACCTACAAGGACCATAGGTACTTCTTCTGCATCTTTCACACGCTTAATTTGCTCTCTATAGGAGCCGATATCTTCGAAACTTTTTGCACTATTTACCGCAAACACAAGCAAGAACCCTTCACCTGTCCGCATATACTGATCACGCATCGCGGAATATTCCTCTTGACCGGCCGTGTCCAAAATATCCAAGAGACAAGTTTCACCGTCAATCACAACTTGCTTTCTGTATGAATCCTCAATCGTGGGGTCATATTCGTCGACAAAATGGTTTTGTATCAGCTGTATAGTCAATGCAGATTTACCCACGCCACCAGCCCCTACCACCACTAGCTTGTATTCGGTCATCTTACAACGAGATATAAGGAATATTTTTTCGTCTAACTACTGTCACTTGCGCCACAAACAACGCCCCACTATGACGCGCCACACCTCTGGATATTACTCACATCGGCATGGCTGTCATGGCCTGTTATGTATGTTCTTGCATTCACTGTACCCGTAAATCAGCTAATTAATGTATTATTAGAGGCAAATGCAATAAATAACAATGAGGCAGTTCACTCACCCTTTTGCCACAGATTAAGATAGACGCAAGATACACGTGACATTACAGACTATGAAAAATGTCTAATGTCAATTAAATGTAAAATTCTACCAATATTTTAACTATTTAAATAATTGTTTAATACGTCAGAAGAAATAATTCACTATGTTATTGCACTATTCGTTTTCTTCTTTACAGCCTATCAAGAATCCACTGCTGAATGTAAGCCCTAGAATACGCCACAAAGAACGGTGTATGTACTATTATTTAATTCTATCTGTGAACTGAGGCTTAACCCGGGCAATGCACCTAAACATTAAAGGCAAATTAATAAACAGGAACTGTGCCCCAGACTAGGCATTTCATATCACCCACCGCGCCGTCATTTCATTTTAGTTAAATGTTCTCTCTGAAATAATGTTTACAATTTGTTTTCTACAAAAACAAAAAACGTTTTTTCTACAAATATTTTAATGTATAATGGGTTTTCATTGTTAAATTATTAATTATGAAGAGATTTTTAGAGAGATTTTTTACATTATTTTCAGTATCGTACACGTAACAGGCTATATGAGAAGAGAGATAGAAAATGTGTGCTCACTTCTCTCTCTCTCTTGCCCCTACAGTAATATACGAAAGGTAACTCTTTCCATATTTCTATCTTCACTAACTTATATCTCCCTCTCAACTTCTCCAAGTTAAGCGTGCGTAAAGAAGTTTTACCCAAAATGACTAACATCTTTACAGTATGTAGTATAATTCTAAAAATTACGATAACAAAGGTGGTTAAGGTTAGGCTAAATCATAGCTACACGAAGAATTCTGCTACTATCAAGGGACAAAAAACAGAAAAAATTTGATTGAGAATCCCAAAAGTTATAGATAGCATTTGTAAAATTACTTATAAAATCAGAAATAACAAAGGTTACACCACCACATAGGCCCGAATATCGAAAAAGATGCGTTCTACATTAACCCGCATGGGAATGAACCTAGGACCACAGACGTGGTGAAACCTTGACAATCGGTGAGAACACCACTCGGCCACATAGGTATTCAAAGTATGTAATAACTTTACATGTATAACTTAATATTATCGTCGCTTAGTGGGATACTCTTCAAAATATAAAGATTTTTAGGAAGCAGATTTATTATATTCTTCTTCTTTATAGCCTATCAATAGTCCACTGCTGAACATAGATCTCCCCCAAAGCTTTCAACAAAGAACGGTATTAACACAATATCAAATATTTTGATATTGGGTTTCGTTAATTTAAAATTGTGCCCCCTAAACAATGAAGAGATTATTATAAAGACGAAAATAAACAATAATAATAATGCGTTAATATTCATCTCTTTTGCCTATCGCATTCGGCGTACTCCACCAGTAGCTGGTGCCGATTGCTGAGACCCAGAGGGCCCTGCCGACACCAAGCTGTCTGGTGGGGATGATGGATGCGGGGTGCTGCTGGATGTTCGTGCAACACCCCGCGCTTGGCTGGTGGCCCGCATGCTGGCGCGTTCAGCGTCAGCTCCAGACGCGCCCTGGCGACCCCCAGGCAGCGGCCCTATGAGCATTCTATTTGTGTCCATCATCCATAGTGTTTTGGGGCGTCATTTAACAGAAGACGCCCCCAGACCGGTACCGTTTCATTTAGTGTGACCAT
Source organism: Sericinus montela (assembly GCA_029286605.1). Classification (NCBI taxonomy): domain Eukaryota; kingdom Metazoa; phylum Arthropoda; class Insecta; order Lepidoptera; family Papilionidae; genus Sericinus; species Sericinus montela. The sequence goes on from JAGSMR010000100.1 coordinate 942,074, forward strand.
ACGCACAGACGGACCTATGCACTCTCATATTGCACTTGCCGAGGCACGGCACTAACACCTCTGGGCTAGGCGCGGACTGATTGCGCCGACGCAACATTTTTGTCATCTATACTGTTATGTCGGTGGGCGATGAGGTCGTCACTTCTCTACGCCTTATAACATCTGTCGAGCTTGTCGCCATCCTGGGGAGTCGCTTCGGCATGTCATCTCCGGTTGTTCCATGCTTTCTAACTCTGAGTATCTGCATAGACACAACTTAGTAGCCAGGATTTTACATCAGGTGCTCGCCCTTAAATACGGTCTCGTCCGACGGAAACTGCCTTACTATAAGTATTCTCCGGAGGCCGTGCTCGAAAATGACCGCGCCAGGCTCTATTGGGACCGGCCCAATCATCATGTACAGGACGATTCTGGCAAATAAGCCTGATATCGTGTTGATGGACCGGGCACAGTCAAGGATATTTTTGGTGGACATTACTATCCCGTATGACGAGAACCTCGTGAAAGCCGAAACAGACAAAAAGGAGAAATATCTGGACCGGGCTAACAAGGTGACCGACATGTGGGGTGGCGTGCCCGCTGAAATTATTCCTATAGTTGTTTCTGCGAATGGGTTAATCCCAGTCAGCCTCGCTGATTATCTGAGACGACTGGGACTCCGTGACGGACCGCTCCGAGCTCAAATGCAGAAGGCGGTGCTCCTCGAAACAGCCCGCATCGTCCGCCGGTTTCTCTCCCTGTCGCCCTAACCCTCGGCCGTCTGGTCTCCTGGTCGGTCCGGTCGAGGGCTTCCGTCTGGTTGGGTCTTAATATTTATTTATTATTTTTATGTATTTTTTGGGTTTATTACGTATATATTTTATAATACTTTATTTATTTTATTTTATTTTATGAATTTTTATTTTTATGTATATAAAAACCCAACTAGACGAGAAAATATAACAAATACCCCGGAATAATAATTATAAACCATCATAATTCTCAAAAGAAATATGTCAGACTTTATCAAACATAGGATCTATTATTGATAAAGACAGACCTCTTTTTGAAGTCCGTCTCTATCAAAGAAAACTGTCTTAACGTCTATCCTCTAAGTTCTATTGTTATATTCCCCGTATACAAAAATTATATTACATAATACTACACCAAAAGAGAATAAAACAGTCGTCACTTCTAAAAAACTCTCAGTTATATACGTATTATCCATGTAAAAAAGTAGCCTTATATAATAAAAGATTATATAATCACTGGATTTTACATATAATCTTTGTGGTTGCTCTTTGGTTTTAATTACTTTGAGTGTTATTTAATCGTGAAAATCTGAGAATTATCTATCTGAATTATATTTGGATTTACAATCTTGCATAATTTTCTAACAATTCGCAGCTATCATAACTCTTCGCACAAACATGTCTGATGATATAAAAGAGAATGTGGCTGAAGGAGAAACTTTGGAAGAGGCAGGAATTTTAGAAGCGGATGTCGGGGCCCACTTGTATGTTAAAATCTTGTTACAGTTTAAATCAATAAATAAGAGCTCAATATTATATACCAAAAAGGATTAGTGGCACCTAGTGATTTACTTATATTCACGCACAATCTCTGATGGGGTAGACAGAGGGAACAGAGAACCTAGTGACGAATGGTATAATGTTAAATGATAATTTTTTTTAAAAGAATACTAGCAATGCCGAATAACATTACTAGTGTTCCTGTTAACCACTCCAATTAAGCTGCAATGCTTGTGTCTGGAGTTGGTTTACGTCAATAGTCGAATGGCGGGGCCCGAACCTGCGACGTCATGTTTCGCAGTCCGCACCCTAAACCATTAGCCTATTGCCGCTATTCAGTTAGCTTATAATTTCTTCAAAGAAAATTAACCACCATAAAGAAACTTCTTGACGGTGGACGTCTTAACTATGGTTTCTTCTATTATAATTTTACTACCATATGAAGAAAAAATATAACTAAAAATCTGACGATCCGCCGCATATTACGATTAGACGGCAATTATTAAATTCTGTCGGAACCCTTAGAAAGAGTCACGATAGCCGAGTGTGATCACGCAATTTGAGACGAGAGACCCTTGTTCGACCCCCAAGTGGCAGGCTGTTTCCAATGGGTTTTTTTTTCAAAAACTTATGTACGATTTACATCGTTGGCTTGGATATAAAGACGGTGACGGGCTCACTAGCTGTCTCGGTATCTCAAAAATATCTTCAATTGAAGGTGGGTCGAAACGACTTAATTGTAGACCTCTGTCTATCTCTGAATTGGAAATGGCGTGAAAATATTTAATTATTTATTTTCAGATCATCATTAATATATATGTCGTAGCCTCATCTTATATAATATATATTTTTTATGAAATGGAATGTACTCACTGCCCGTTAATGATATTTTATGGTCTGGTTATATTAGATAATAATTAGCGTTTCATGATAAGTACACCATTTAGATGTACTTATCAAGAAGCTCGGGTCTGTCTACTCCTGTATTGAGAAATGCGCGGAGATAAAAAACACACATCTCACGATATGCTCCAACATGAGTCATCACATCGCAAAATACATATAAATACACACACAGTACATCGTAAAATAGTTACATAGCAAGGGAGGGTCCCATTTTGTGTTTTCATTACACCACATGGCAACATCTTCCATCGTCACTCGCTCGCTAGAACTAAGAATAGAACGAGAAATAGAAATAAGAGCTAATGTATGAATTACTCACGCATTTTGCCAAAACTGGGGTAGACGGAGGTCTAGACAGTTAAGTTTTTCGACCAAAATTATACCGATAAGCATATTTGGGACAAGGTGACAGGTGGTGAACTTATTGCTGTTTTATTTTTCAAACGAACGATACCAACAATATATTTTTATAGATATTTTTTGTACAGATAATTAGCTTTAAACACAGGGTAAATATCAATTCAGCTATCAGACCGTCGTGCTTTACTCATGACATATAATGCGATATTTAGACTAAACGTTTATTCATTCTGTTTCACCAGTGACCAACAATTGGCGTCCATCGATCCCCGTTTGAAAACCGAAATGGATCCACTCGCACATCAGGACCTTCGCCCAGAGATGATGTTTATACGTGAGGAGTTGCGTCAGGCGAAACTGCAGACTTTGGCGGTATTTTATTCGCTTATTTTAATATATACATAGATAGATATATGGATAGAAAGATATATATGAACATAGATAGGAACAATATCTCATACATTGCTCTGATCCCTAAACAAGTGGCTAAAGCACTTTAATGGAATCACAATCAACGAAGGTACGACAAATATCCAGACCTGAGAAAATGTGGAGTGAGTAGAGTGAGAGCTCATGGCTAGCGACACTATGTCAACTAGTGTCTTCGTCCACGGAAAACGTTAAACTATAATATATACAAACTTAATTAAAACTGTCAGTTTTGTTCGACCCAACCGAATTCAAGTTAATGTACGAATTATATCGTGGAAATGTCGAATGGCGTGAAGATTTTATTAAAACAGATACACATTATGTGTACTACTTCGTGGTGCAGTCAGAACAACGTACAAATATGATAGGAAATGAATACTGAAAGAATATAATTAACCTTACTTCAACTCAAAAACTCCTAACCCTTCTAGGTCGAACGATACGTAATACATAATTGCTATAAAGTATACTACAGGCCACCCCGTAGTCGGTGTCGTTAGAGGCGACCGAAGAAAAAGCAATTATTGCCATATAGGTAAAAGCATATTAATGGCAATGGTTGCAGACTGATGACGTGATAACCATCTCTACAATTATCATACCAACAGCAGGTTTAAAATACATTTGTTAACTGTAGGTAATTTACGCTGCATACGACGATGAAAACTGTGCAAGCTGTTAAAACGCCTGTCGCTTTGGTTGGAGCAACGCATCGAACGGCATATTATTGAAGATAATCTTGATGAGCCTGTCATCGTTTATATTTCCAAGCAACCGATGTAAATCGTACATAAGTTTTAAAAATCATTGGTACAAGCCCTACCTGGGGATCGAACACGGGTCTTTTTTAACTCTTATTCCGATCACCCATCCACTCGGCTATCGTGATTACTTACATCGGACAGTACATACTACATTACAATTGTAATTATAACTTAATGTTTCATCCATCGTCAATAAACATGGCATGGAAGAAGGACCTCGTATTTTTTAAAATTCTCGTTTCTACAATTATTAATGATTCCGATTTACAGGTAAGACGCGCTGCTTTGAAAAAGTTATTGCTGAATGACTTTCTGCAAGAAGATTGCGAGCTGAGAAACCTTGGCCTTGCCTATTCCTCACCTGATGTATAATTTATAACGGACATGTCTTTTGTGCAGTTTTTATGCGAAACAGATATTGTGAAAGGATAGTTATTTAATGTCTTCGATAAAACTAATATGTAAATGCTCTAGTTTCATATTGTTTGATGTACTAAATTGGTTCACTGAATAAAATTAATTATGTTTTTAAATTTTAAATCAATCGTTATCTAAATGTTATTCCATCTTGCCCGTATTGTACAGTGATAGATTTTATAGTGTACTACTATACTATGTGGAAGTCCGAGGTACAATTCGAATGGTGGCAAGTTAAGCATATATTAGTGCTCGATATTGTTTATACTTTTATCTATGTATATGCAATAGAATAAACTGGATAGGTGTTATCTTTACGCCGTTTCTAGTACTGAGGTTGACAGAGGTCTACACAATTAAGTTTTTTACACACCTTTCACCGAAGGCATTTGGAGCAACGTGACAGGAGATGCGCCTGTCGCCGTCTTTTTGTCCAAGCCGACGATATAAATAACACATAAGTTTTTTTTTGTAAGCACCCTTTGCTATGAGCTTGCTTACTACGAGGGGATCGGACTTGGGTCTCTTGACCAACTACTCGTCTATCGTTAGATATTATTAATATAATAGAGGACCCTGCTCCTTTGCAGCATTAAAACTCAAATGTTTACACCTAACTTCCTTCCAACCAATGTAAGCGGGGGCAAAACAAAAATTAAAGAACTGGTTCCAGTCAGTGTTCTTGGACTTGAACGGCGTAGCTCAATTATAAACTCGCGCTGCCTTCAAGGAAAACACGTTTAAGTATGACTTGTGATTTCCATTGAACAATGACAAGCTGTGCATTAATAACTGTTATTAAAAAAAGAAGCAACACGGTTCGCTGTAACGACTGGACGAATTCGTATTACATTTCAGAAGATATTATAATAATACTAGATTTTGCCCCCGGCTTCGCCCGTCTTAGTGTAGATAACCGAATCTAGTATTATCTTGGTAACACGTCGTTAATCTCTATTTATACATTAAATTATATGTAATTCAAAATTAATTCAAAATTAACAGCTTTTCACTTTAAGTTCGTATGAACTTATATAAAAAAATACATTTTAAAATTTTTGCCTATCTGTTTGTCCCGGCTAATCTCTGAAACGGCTGGATGCATTTGCATGGGACTTTCACTGGTAGATAGCTGACGTGTTTCGGTAATAATCTGATGAAACGAAAAGTTTTTTCGGTAATTGCTATCAGAATTTTCGTTTTATCAACATTCACGATACTATGGGATTGAAAATAAACTGATAAATGCTCATGCCGATTTTACAGTTTAACTATGGTATAATTTTATGGGGGAATTGTATAGAAAACATGTATAAGTATTATTATTAATATTAGAAAAATAAGAAAAAATAAGCTACCTAATTAACTAAGATCTGAAGAAAGTATAAAGAAATATTAAAAAAAAACTGAATAGAAAAATGTGAAATGGAAATTTAAATATAATAAAAATATAAAACTACCATAAAATCAGTTACGCGCTCTTTTCAATTAAGTTTTTTACATGTAATGAAATGTAGGTTTTATAAAACAATTTGCAAGACATTTTTTATTTAGACAATAGTTACACTTCAAGGTAACCCGGCAGTGAACCGGCAAACAATTGTGTGATAAACATTAATGTAACACTCGAGTCATGGATATATTATTTTTTAATATCTATTATCTTGGACACTAATGCGGTGAAACTCTCCCCGCCTGTTAATTTTTTACAAATGAGCACCGGTGGAATGTAGGTCGAAAGGATGTCTCTGACTACTCAACCGTCTAAGCGTCTAATTTTTATTTCATCTGTTTCAAGTTTCAACTTTAAATCCACGATTCAACTTGTATGACTTTTTTATTTATTATTATTATTACATTATACATAAACCGTTTTTGCGTTTCGTATATGCAATGAAAATACCGGAAGAAAAAAAGTGATGAAGATGAGTGGCGTACATACTGGTTTTCATGCTGTCGCTAGCTGTGGTTCCCAGTTCGATTCCAAGGGAAAATAACTTTTTCTACATTGTCACCGGTCTGGATATTTGTGGCATCTTCGTTGTTTTCAAATACAGGTTTCTTGAATGAGAGCAATGCGTGTGTGTGATTTATCTATGACTATGTGTATCTATCTAAATAAAACTGTAGAAATATCTTGAAATGAGGTTGACCTCAACTCAGTTTAAGTGCCAAAAATTGAGGTTGACCTTGACACAGTTTAAGTGCAAAAAATTGCTTGACTTTGACGTCTCCACACGTCAAAGTCAAGCAATTTTTTGCACTTAAACTGTGTCTATCACAACCAATTGGCACTCATACCATATAAGTAGACGTATTTCAAGAAAAGGGTAGTAATAAACTATTTTATTTATCAATTAAAAAGAAGCTCTTTGAAAAAAATTTCGTGGACGTCCGGATGATTTTTGACGAGGTGGTCACGTTGGTGGTGGTTTCGTTCATTATCTTCACAATATATCAACTATTTTACCTATTTCCTATTTACAGCTTAGTGCCCACAGTTTAATAATAAAACGGCATTAAAAAAAACATCATTATTTATTCGTTTGCAATAATGTATGATTATTTCCCATTTCTTAATATAAATTTTGATGATTTTGTGGCGTGTATTTCGCTTTTGGATATTCCAAAATCTTCCGTATATGTCTGTGTCTGCTAAACTCGGAATGTAATGGATCAAAGTTTTATGTAACGTTCAATTTCTGTTAATGAATGTTTCCATTCAATTTTTAACTGTCGAAAAGCACCGAGGTTCTCTAGTCTTCATGCTATTCCCAATACAGAAACATGGTCTAGTTTAGTCTAGACAGTTAAATCCATTCTCTCTTTGTGTCCAAGACAACGATATAAATCTTACATAAACTTTTGGATAATAAAAAGCCCCCCAACATGGATCCCCAACGTACTTATGTACTAATAATATATAGTACTAATGTACTAACTAATGTACTGCCTTGGTCATCGAACTCGGTTCTCTTGACTCGAATTTCGATCATCAGCTATCGTGCCCATGTTCTCAAGTCAACATGTATATTTTTTTATAAGTCTACAGGTTCTATAGATACAAAAAATCCAAGCAAGATAGGGCAGGTAGAGTAAAAAAGAAAATAATGAGCGACGTGTTATTTCGGCGAATCAATGTTTACCAAAATATTTTTACCTGCCTTATGTCAATTTATAATATATAAATTTATGTCAAAGCGAGACACAGCAAAGCGTGTTCATGTTTAGGTAATAAAATTTATAACTTGTATATATAAAAATATCTTCACGCTATTTCCAATACAGGGGTATACAGAGGTCTGTTCTAGATAATTAAGTCCCTTCGACCCACCTTCCACCGAAGTTATAAATATTAGCTATTCTAACTATAACGTTTCGTTGTTATTAATATAAGTAAAAAATTTAATATATTTATTTATTTTGTTAATTATCTTTGGTTGCCAGGTTCGTAATCTTTAAAAGAAAATGCATAATAATTAAAATATTTACCCTGCCTGGGAGAAAAAAAATATCTTCACGTTATTCCCAATACAGGGGTAGACAGAGATCTAGTCTAGACATTTAAGTCCTTTCGACCCACCGAAGATATTTCGGGATAACGTGACAGGTGGTGAGCCCGTCGCCGTCTTTATGTCCAAGCCAACGATATGAATTGTACATAGGTTTTTGAAAAAACCCATTGGTACTGCCACCTAGGGATCGAACTCGGGTCTCTCGACTCGAAATTCCGACCACCCTTCCACTCGACTATCGTGACTCTGCCTGTAAGAATTTTGGAATACAGTCTTTATAAAAAAATGAATAATAAATAAATACCATGTTTGTTTTATAAAAAAAATACGTAATAAAGACATGTGTATGGTAATAGAGGAGGTTGTAATTGTGTAAAACTATTTACAAATTCATTAATTACTCTTTAACCGATGGGAAACTTGAATTGTTATGATCGTGATTCAGATTCGTTGGCCGATCATTCGATACATCGCACATCCGCTACAACCGCGTCGTGATAAGGTCTTCTTGTCTCCACAGAGTACATCAATACATTTGATAACTTGTTCCAAATCGTGCGATACGTACATTGCTGATTACATTAAAAAATAATGCGGGTGAGTATCTTTGTATCATAATTATAACGATTATTAAAATCAACTGCTTCGATATATGTATATATAACATAATATTTAATGGGCGACTTTCTAATACTCGTATGTTATAATTCTTAATGATAACGTCATGTTTATATTGTGTTCTGTTTACGGGAGATAGCTTATTATCTTTCTATCTGCATTAATAATATAATAAAAACTGTTACAGATTATGTCGTGACATTGAATTACTGTAATGATGTTACGTATATGTTGATTAATTTAACAGACTTGAGAAAAGGAGAGGGTTCCATTGTCATCGCGTCAGGATGTGGTGTTGGAATTCCAAAGAAAATTTCACAAATTTTATAAGCATTTTATGTATTGATTCACTCAGCATTAAGTATTCTTCATTCTTTTGTTTACGTCTGTTGACATTCAGTTGTTTACGTCCAAGGTGTTAAGTTGTATCGTAAAATGATCCTGAGCTAATGATAAAAGTCAATAAAAGTCAAGTCAAAGCCTCTGCACACAAAATTTTCTTAACGTTAAGAGTTAACTGTATGATTTAACGGTTAGAAGTTAGAGTTAGACAGTAATATACAATATGTAAACAGACACTGCCTGGTACTCAGCCATTGGTTGACAACTCATTACTACTGAACTGAATTTACCAGACTTAACTAATTCGAATGCTAAAGCTGATGAGTCATTTTATAAGATCGGAAGGCACATATTTTATATGTGTGTACGTTCGAAAGTTTAATAAAACCGGCTGGCTATTTAAATTACTAATTAAATAATTAAAAGGGACTAAATTCACGTCTAAACATCGTCATCGGTGTCGATATCTTCTTCGAGCCGCGCGTTGAGAGCTCAGGCGGGCTGTGCATGGCCGAGCGCGACCGCGAACTGATCCCACTCAACCTGACGGAGGACCTCCGACAGGTCCGAAACCAGTCGGCACCTACACTAATCGTTTTACACGTGAGTTTAGCCGGTTTAGTGTTTTCTGATATTGGCGGGACCGAACATCGCGACATGAGATTTTTAAATTCATCTTCAGTCTCGAAAGTTAAAGACTAATACGTATAATAACTAACAGTAAATTAGAAAATTATAATAAAATATAATATGAAATATAAAAATTGTTTATGTATTAAGTGACGATCGACGCGAACATAAAATAACTTACCAAAGGTTATTAAAATCACATTAAAATGCATAGCCATATTTTTGTTTCATATTATATCCAATGAGTCACGATAGCCGAGTTGTTGGGTGGTCGGAATTTCGTGTCGAGAGACCCGAGTTCGATCCCCAGGTGGCAGTACCAAATAGTTTTAAAAAAAAAAAAAATTATGTACGAATTTCATCGTTGGCTTGGACATAAAGACGGCGACGGGCTCACCACCTGTCACGTTGTCCCGAAAATATCTTCGGTGGAAGGTGGGTCAAAGGGACTTAATTGTCTAGACTTGACCTCTGTCTACCCCTGTATTGGGAATTGCATGAAGATATTTTTTTTATTTTTATGTCTTCTCGCCAGTTCCTATACGGGGGTATGCAGAGGTCTAGACATTAAAGTCTTTTCGACCCACTTTCTACCGAAGCTTATTTGGGCCAACGTGACAGGTGCTGAGGTGGTGAGCCCATCGTCGTCTTAATGTCCTACCTAACAATATAATTACATACTGCAAAGTGGTGTTGCCAAAGAGCATTTGCAATTTAATATAAAATTAATATTATTACAATATACACTCCAGAGCCCAACACAGCCTATGTTGGTTTCCGGAGTGTGTCTTAGAGTATTAATTGGTTGAAAAATATAAGATGTTCATACAGTTACAATCACAGTTACAATACAATTACAGTACAGTTCAGCCTCAAGCCTCATATTTGCATCGCATTTATTTAAATTGATTTGATATTTGCCGCCACTGTTAATCCGATGTCAGTTTAGAGACGCTAATAAGTTGTCTGGATACTACAGGCTGGGCCAAGAATTCGTTAACATTTAAATGTAACTTACCGCGCTAACTATTGTATTATATTGCCGCGCGGGGCGCGGGCGCTGGCGGGGGCACTAGCTGGCTTCTTGGAAATTTAGTCGCAATGGATCGCTTCACGGGGCCGCAACGCGCTTACTGCGTGAAACAGTTTTAATTAAACGACTTTTCGCTCATTACTGTGAGACGCTTATTTCGCGTTGAATATGGTTTACACGACTTAAGTCAGTGTCCAAGTGCTCCTTTAATAAAGAAATGGGTGAAGAAGTTCAAAGAGACGGGATCTACACTAAATGTGGAACAAACTGTATGGGCTGCAATTTCAGCAAAAGGAATCATCGGACCTTACTTTTTTGAAGATTCTCGAGGCCGTTCAGTTACTGTTAATTCTGCCGAGTATGTGAATATGTTACGGGAGTTCTTAGCACCGATGCTACTGGAATTTGCTGGCTATAATCGTAACACATAGTTTCAACAAGATGGAGCTACTTGTCATACATCGAACGAGTCCTTGCCGGTGGTCAAAGACATGTTTCCGGAAAAGCTGATATCCAGACGGGGTGACATCCCATGGCCACCCAGAAGTTCAGATCTATCCCCAGCAGACTTCTTTTTATGGGGTTATTTAAAGAGTCGTGTCTACATTGATAAACCGAATACACTGCGTCAACTTAAAGAAAAAATCATCGAAGAGATGTCGGCGATCTCGCGGTCTCTTTGCAGAAGAGTATTCAAAAATTTCAGGATTCGCTTAGATGAGTGCAAAAGCTGAAACGGTGGTCATTTAGACGAAATAATTTTTAAAAATAAATTACAACTAATTAGCTTTCTCGTAAATAAACGATTTCTAAAATATGTTAAATGGTTTGTTTTATACGATTTTTTCTAATGTTAACTAATTCATGGCCCACCCTGTATAAACTTCTCATAATTAAAATTTTAATCTTCCAAAAGTATTATTTAAACCATTTCGTTATTAATGAAAGGGAAACGAACGAATAACATATAGATCAAGCCCTTTGATCAATGATCCCACAGTCATATCTTCAGGAATTAATGGAAATTAATAATCTAAACTTGTGCGGCATTACCATGGCCGACCGAAAACGTAACGAAGAGATTCGCAATATGGCAGGTGTGAAAGATGACCTTATCACTAAAATTGATAAGGGCGTGCTTCGATGGTTTGGGCACGTTGAGCGAATGAGTGAAAACCGAATGGTGAAGATTATTATCTTCACCATTCGGTCAACATTTAATATCAACATTTAATATCAACTTTCGCGTTTTATATTTAAAACGCGAAAGTTGATATTAAAAGGTGTCAAGGAAGGTCGAGACTAACTTTCGAAGATCAAGTGAGCAAACTGCTCGAAGAGCGGAGGGTCAAGAGTACTCGGATACCTTGACGTGCATGTATGGAGAAAATGATGAATCTGAAAGAAGCGAAAGAGGTATGTAAGAATCGTGACACATGGCGAGCTGTTCTCTCTGGATACCCCGTCAGAGACTATGCATGAAGATAAATAAATAAATAAAATAATCTAAACCAAAGAGAAGAAAAACAAAACACTTCCAAAACCCTTAGGGAAACACAACATTTCTTAAAACTTAAAACTCCGTCTAGCTGAAAACTGAAAAACTACAATTTTCAGTTTTCAGCTAGACGGAGTTTTCAGTTTTAAGAAATGTTGTGTGCATATATATATATATATATATTTATTTATATAAATATATGTATATGTATATATATATATATATATATATATATATATATATATATATATATATATATGTGTATATATAATTCCCAATATGCATAAAAAGTCTAGTTTAGACAATTCAGTTCCTTTGATCCACCTTCCACCGAAGATATTTTTGGGACAACGTCACAGGTGGTGAGCCTGTCGCCGTCTTTATGTCCAAGCCAACGATTTTTATTCGTACATAAGTTTTTGAAATACCAATTGGTACGAGCTTGCCACCTGGGGATCGAACTCGGGTCTCTCGACTCGGACCCACAACACAACACAACAAGTTAATAAATCTGTATACTTTTAGCTGTGTGGTGTCGGCGTTAAACTCTAGCACCACTTCTGGTGAGTGTAAGGATGATGACTAAGAAAAAGCATATTAATGCCTGTCGCCAGATGACGGTATATGCTTGCAAAAGACTTATGTGTTATATTGCGACTACAAATGGCGTATGCTATTGATTTTTAGGGCGCCCTCGCGTTAAACATGAATCTAAAAGTTAAACAAATCATTTTTCAGGTTTTCTTCGCTGATTTAAATATTCTACACTTGCCGTAACATTCTGTGAGACCAACAACAAAATGATTTGGCAAATTTTCCTTGGAATATTTGTGGCGTGTATTGTATGGAAGTTATTACGCAAAGGAGAAGACAATCCATTGGACGCACTGCCTGGGCCACCAAAGTGGCCATTTGTCGGAAGTATTTTTTCAATACTAGGGAAATCGTACAGTAAGTTTACATTTAAATATATGCTTTTCTCCACAGGCCCTTTATCAAAGTTTTTCGTAGCTAAGGGTTGTACATTTGTCAATACAAAAATGTCAATGATTGAATATTTTATACTAATGAAATAATAAAGTCACGATAGCCGAGTGGTTGGTTGGTCGGTATTTCGAGTCGAGAGACCCGATTTCGATCCCCAGGTGGCACTGAGTCGCTGGTTCAAGCCCGCAGGCATTGTAGATTACTTTGAGTGGTTAACAGGAATACTGTTGTATGTCTATTAAATATTATTTAATTGAAATAAATAAATAAATAAATATCTTCACGAAATTCCCAATACAGGGGTAGACAGAGGTCTAGTCTCGACAATTAAGTCCCTTCGACCCACCTTCCACCGAAGATATTATTATTGGTACGAGCCTGCCACCTGGGGATCGAACTCGGGTCTCTCGACTCGTAATTCCGACCAACTAACCACTCGGCTATCGTGACTTTTTCCTTATTTTATTGAGATTATTTATTTATCAAATTTTATTAACTTCCCACCTGCCGTTTATTCTCTATTTCGTCTAGGGTTGACTGGTAGAGAATGCTATAACGCATTAAGTCCGCCCAGTGATACCTTTACTAGGTGTAAATAAAGTATAAATAAAGAAAGTAAAATAAATTCCGGTGGAGTTATTCAGCATTGCTATAATAATATAGTGTACATATTATAGTATTATAGTATATACATAGTAATATATAGTAAATAGTATTCTTTTAATGATGTGGTTGGAATGAAATTTGTATCACTTATTTGAAAAGTCACGATAGCCGAGTTGTTGGGTGGTCGGAATTTCGAGTCGAGAGACCCGAGTTCGATCCCCTGATGGCAGACCAATGAGTTTTTCAAAAACTTATGTACGAATTTCATCGTTGGCTTGGACATAAAGGCGGCGACGTGCTCACCACCTGTCACGTTGTTCCGAAAATATCTTCGGTGGAAGGTGGGTCAAAGGGACTTAATTGTCTAGACTTGACCTCTGTCTACCCTTTGTATTGGGAATTGCGTGAAGATATTTATTTATTTATTTATATTTGAAAAGTAAACTATGCAAAACATTCATTACATTCTTGGATACAAAGATAAACAATTTCGGTTGATTGTTTTGTTGTGATGTGTGTATTTGTGTGATTTTTGTGTTTGTATTAGTCGCAATTTTATTTCAGTTGACATGTTCTCATTGATACTCCAGTTCTCAAAGACGTACGGTCAAAGATTCGTGGTCAAGGTGATGGATCGGGACATATTGCACTTGTCGAATGTCAAGGATATAGAGGTATCGTGCTTTTAACATTAATTGAATGTTAGATTATAGACCTAACAGCCTCCTTAAAAAAGGTTTTCTTTATACTTTATATACAAACTAAAGGTTTTTATTTCGTTGCTTACTTAAATTTCATTAAAATACACGTGTGCCATTAAAAAACATGCCATATTATTCGATAACTTGTTGCCATGTTGTACGTATTTTATTAACAGAAAAATATTATGTTAATATTTTCAGTACTTATTGACTAAAAACTATTACTATCGTAGAGCCGTACTCCTTGTGGCATGGTACTAAGAACGCTAGCTGCATTTCCACGTTGAATGGCTAGACTTGGTTACATTGAGCGAGAAGAAAGCCAGCCCTCATGTCACCAGCGGCAACGACCAGCCGCCGATATAATTCCTTTAGAAACTGCATCGCTCGAAGACCCCACGGACCGTTAGTCTACGGCAAATGGAACAAATATATAGTCTCCTTTCAAAGACTCATATTTATGCCATGCTCTCTCTGCTGCCTCTGATACCGCCCTGGCCCTTATTGAAATACCTTTTATGTGAGAGGCCGCTAATGTATCGACGCAAGTAGACGTCCCACACAAGAGCTTTGCTAGTCCCAAGGAACTAAAGTCAAGCCATCGGGTCTCTTACCATTCTCCCTTAATATTCCACAAGGGTCTAAAACCGAGAGCCTTTCGGATAATTTCATTCAAGGAGCCGTGACGAGACAGTATGCCGGCACTTTTTTGGCATTTAAGTCCGTGGAGGCCTAACTCGTCGACGTCGCTGCCACAAGGACATCGACGTAGTTGACAAATCGATGCTCCCAATCGTATCCCTACAGTTATTTGTACACTTTCGCTATCCAATAATGTACCAAGGTTACTTGATGGTAAAGCATGTAGCTAGTAACTGGATTCCTTTGTCGAAACACCTAGAAAGCGGGCGCGGTCTCTGTCACAGTGAAAATTGTTCAGTAAGCATTTCTGCACATTCTGAACCAACGGGATATCCCTCCGTTTTTGTGAGTTAGGTTCCAGTGGAATATCCTCCCGGGAAAGAAACGTGATCATGTTTCTCTTGCCACGGTAGCGAAGGTCAAGTACATACATACATACATATATTAACGCCTGTTTCCCGTAGGGGTAGGCAGAGACCACTTCTTTCCACTTGCTACGATCCTTACATACTTGTTTCGCTTCGTCCACTTTCATTATTCCCTTCATACATTCTCTTCGATTTAGGGTACTCTTGACCTGGCCTTTTTTCAGGACGTCCCTGATTTGGTCTCGAAATGTCCGCCTAGGTCTTCTCCTTCCTACACTTCCATTCACACTCGTCTTATACACTTTTTTCGTCAATCGTTCTTCATTCATTCTCTCGACAAGGCCAAACCATCTTAGCAGACCATATACCATCATACTTCTTAACGCTCTCATCTCAACTGCATTTATCCTGCTTTCACGTTTCTTCTGCCATACCCAACTTTCACTTCCGTACATGAGTGTTGGAACCAACACTTCCCTATGCACAGCCAAACGAGCCTTGTTAGACACCTTCCGACTATTCGTAAAGGAGTGCAGAGCTCCATTCACCATGTTTCCTGCATTCACTCTTCTTTCAATATCACTCTCACACTTTCCATCTCTTGTAAACCTTGAACCCAGATACACAAACTCATTCACCTGTTCAATTTGTTCATCTCCAATCACGATATTGCAGTCTGTCATTGCCTCATCTCTTTCAAACACCATCACTTTCGTTTTCTTTACATTCATCTTCATTCCCTTTCTAACAAAAGCTCCACTCATAGCAGTTACTATCTCCTGCAACTCCTCGGCTAAAGACGCAAGTAATACTTGGTCGACAGCATAGAGAAAACATTTGACGAGTAACTCATTCATTCTCAACCCACTTTCATACTCTTTTAAATCTGTCAAGCAATTGTTCATGAACAGATTAAACAGCCACGATGACGCTACACATCCTTGTCTAACACCTTTTTCGATATTAAACCATTCAGTGTATGCCCCGTTTATCCTTACACAAGCACTAGAATCCCTATCAAGAGATTGTAATGCCCGTTCACGGATAATGCTGACCACAATTCATTCTTCACCACTCTATCATAGGCCTTTTCTAGATCCACGAACGTGCAATAGACCTTCTGGTTTTTGGCCAGACACTTTTCGGCTATGCAACGCATGGAAAAGACACCCCGTTCCCTTTCTAAATCCCGCTTGTGCATTCCATATTTTATCGCCTGTTTCATTCACAACCCTTTCAATCAATACTTTCGCATACAATTTACCGACAACGCTGAGAAGGCAATTTATACAGTCCTGCCGTGACCCTTTTCCCTTATACAATGGTACGATTACGGCTTTGCACCAGTCTCCCGTTACTTGCCCATTTCGCTAGCACACATTGAAAAGACAGTACAGCTAACTTGCCACTATGCCCTGTCCTGTCCTCAGCATCTCGACGGTAATCCTACTTACCATACTTTTCAACGCTTTTACTATTTCATCCATGCTTATCCCACTTTCGTCAACATATATATTAACGATGGACGGTGCCGGTTGTTGTACCTGCACTTCCTCTCTTTCAAACAAACATTCAAAATACTCTTTCCATCTCTTTAACACATAGTCTTCTCCTATTATAACACTCCCATCTTGACCCCTGATTGTACTTAGCTCCTAGGTAGCAGATTTTCCTCAGGCTGTTTTGATAGATTTCCAGAAAAACTTTAATATTTGACTAGAAATCTTCAGTGAGCCTCCTATCAAAATCATCATTTTGTTCTTCTTTCTAGTCACAACATCTTTCGTAGCTGATTTGATTCTTTTATACTTCGTTTTCGCTTCCTTTACCTCGTCATCCGTCGCCTTTTAAAGTTTTTGGTTAGCTTTTGTTGCTAACCAATCCAACCATGCTTTCTTCTTTTCTTGCAGCTTCTTTTTTTGTACATCTTTATCCATCCACATATTATAGTTCTTTCTTCCTTTCCTTCTTTTAGCTACCCCGCATACCTCAATGGCAACATTCACGACCCCGAGGTAAAGAGAATCCGTCTCAGTTACTTTAATGCCCGGAGATATATTGTTAAAGTTTTGAAACATACTGTGTCTATGAGAAGACAAACGGTCAGGAATGAAGAGTTCACATTTAGTATTATTTAATTCAAGGCCAATGTTTTTAAAATTTTGAATAATTTTTTGAAGGTCATTTTGCACGTATTCTGGCTTTCCTCCTAGGGTTCCGTCATCTAGGTACCAAACATTGAGTTTGGATTTCAACTTTGAAATAATCGGTTGAATTCCCAAACTAAACAATGCTGGGCCCAGTGGATCACCCTGCTGAACTCCGACGGCTGAGTCAATTAAAAGATTTTCGTAAAATAAATTACAGTTTTGACTGTAACATTGCCAAACGTAATGGTAAATTTCCGGGGTATGTTTCGCAACCTCCTTCAGCAGGGTTGATCTGTCGAGGGAGTTAAAAACATTCCTTTCAAGAGAACGTCTAAGTATTGACATAATTCAATTTTTTTTTGGAATTTTGGATACTTCTGATGAAAACCCTGCTACGAGTAGTTTTGACTGTCCTCTCTTGATGTTGACTTAAGGCGGTAGTCTTTAGGTATAAAGAAATCTGAAGATGGCTGGTGGTAGTCAGAGGAAACAAGATCAGCGCTATGAGATGGAAATAAAAAAACTGGTAGTTTTTTCTTAAGTCTTAGCTCAAGTCCCATTAGCTATTCGCAGAAGATGTTCAAATCTATGGTTCCTTCGGTGGTGAACGATGTTCTTGCATTCCAACTAAACACAGCCATCGACTTATTACGAGTTATTCCGGTTTAGAGTCTATTTCTCTATTCTCGTTCTATTTCATAGCCTATAATCTTCCACAAGAAATTTAAAAATACAAAAATACTTTTTCAAATTCGAACATGAGAGATTTAAGTGCTGAACCAACTTATTTTTACAGGTTTATATTAATAAGTATATTTAATTGTTTACTCTTTATTTTCAACACCTTCTACTGAGGGCTAAAATGGGCGGTTTTAATGCCTGGTGGCATTCTCTACCAGTCAACCTTTGTAATGGTGAAAAGCAGATGACAGTTGGGAACTAAGAATAAAAATTTATGTTGAACTCGTGAATTAAACAAAAATAGAACAACAACAAATATTTCATAACATGAAATAAATTACATGATTTACATATCCTAGTCATCACTCATATATATATATATATATATATATATATATATATATATATATATATATATATATATATATATATATATATATATATATATATATATATATATATCACAACATCCTATAAAAACTTCACTACTAAACATATAAGCAAAGATTGTTACATAGAACGGTGCTGCATCCATCGACTCCCCACAAAATATAGTAGTTCGTCGCTCCATCTTGTGAGGAGTCGCCCTGCGTTTGCTTGTACCACGCTGCCACTTGAGATTTTATATATTTTTAGATAGTTCTTTCGCATTCAAGAAACATCACGAAGAACAAACCATATACATTCCTGCAGCGCTGGCTCGGCACTGGCCTGCTGATTAGCACAGATGAGTCACTTCTTTTATTCATCAGAGTATATCCTTATATGTATATAGTAATATATACATATATTACCGCCCGACTCTAAATTCGAAGCTAAGGGTTGCGGGTTCGAATCAAGCTAGGTGCAAACATTTGTGTAATGAATATGAATATTTGTTCTCGAGTGTTTGATGTTATTACATTTTAATGTTTATCTAAGTAAACATGAGTCTGCGTACATTAAGATGGCGTTGGGCTCAACACCTGTCACGCTGTCCAAAATAGGCTTCGATGAAAGGTGGGTCAAAAGGACCTAACTGTTTACCCCATTATTGGGAATATACGATTCCTGTATATCAGAATATTCTGTAGCCTTCCGAGTGCGTCGCTGCCGTGCGTTTGAACTATAGAATGGACATCGAAAACTTTTATTTAATTACATTTAATTAATTAAATAATTCTACCGCCAACGAAGGACAAATTTTGGTACAATGTGACATGTGGTGAGCTAGTCGCCATCTTTCTGTCCAAGCCAACGATATAAATCGTTCATAAGTATTTGAAAATACTCTGGTACGAGGCTACTACTTTTAATCATTGAATCAAACTATTTGATCTCGACTTGACTCGATCTGTCTCTCAACTCGAATTCCGATCATCCAACAACTCGGCTATCGTGACTTTACATTAATTTATACCATACAAAAAAAAACTATCGACTTGTTTTAATAACGTCATACTTAAAATCTATCTAAGGAAGCAAATGGCACAGACGCAGAAAGATTTTGATTCCAGCGTTCCACTTTAACATACTGAAGAACTTCTCGAAGGTCTTCGAGGAAAAGAGCCGGAATCTGGTGCACAGATTAAAGCAGACCCCAGAGAAAAACGTCGACGTTCTGGCTGTGATAAGTGATTTCACACTATACACCATTTGCGGTTAGTAAGTCTCCGGTACTATTTTATATAATTTGTACATGTGATCTCTTTACGCCTTTGGTTGCTTCAAAAAGATTGCTATGAAGTGATAAGGCCGCCAAATAGTACAGTCTACTTAATTTGATATTTTTTTTAATTTGATATGTTTTGTGGTGTACAATAAAGCATTCATTTTTTTCATTTATTCAAACGCGACATGTATTTGAAAATTAGCAGACAAAGTTGTCCGCTAATTTTCAATCACCCTCTTGACACAACTATATTACTTCTTTTGCAATTCTGCACACGTCTTCTGTTTTTTCGCTGAACTCGCACTCACATACCAAACGCATGCAAGTGAGAAGATCTTGCTTGCTCGCTTTATCCATCTTGCTTTTTAAAACAACGTTCATTTCGTCTTTTATTTATCATACCCACATTCTTTTGTTTTTGTCGCTGTAGCAATCACCATTGTATCTATATTAAAATTATACTATTTATTTCATTTAATTGCACCATTATATTTTTATTTTCTTCTTATTTGTCGTTTCTTCTTATTTTTATTTTCTTCGTATTATCAAAGCATTGTATGTGATATACTTATTTATTTCTGAACCATGTTTATAATGTTCCAGAAACTGCAATGGGAACGCAGCTGGATTGTGACAAATCCGCAGCTACTGTTAAATACCTAGGGTCTATTAAGGAAATCGGTATACAATTCATAAATCGTCTATCAAAAATTTGGTTACACTCCGACTACTTGTACTATCGGTCCGCGCTTGGTAAACAGTTTCTCAAATGCGTCAACGTTGTACATTCTTTAGCCGACAATGTTATTATGGAAAGAAAGGAAAAAATTTTAAATAGAGAAAATGGATTGAGGATAGAAAGTGCTAGTACATTCATTGAAGAAAAATCAAAGAAACGGCAAGCTTTGTTGGATTTACTAATTGAAGCTGAGATAAATGGAGAAATAGATTTGGACGGAATTCGAGAAGAAGTTACTACGTTCATGTTTGAGGTAATTGGAAGTGCCGATTAGTGTCTAATATAATTATTATTAAGTAAATTGATCAAAAATTCACGAAGGTAAAAACATAAATACTTTCCAAAATGTTATAAAAATTAGCAATAATTAATTAATAAATAAAAAAATATCTTCATCCCAATATTGGGGTAGACAGTGGCCTGCCGACTCACCTTTCACCAAAGAAATTTTTTGAGACAACGCGACAGGTGTTGAACCTGTTGCTGTATTGATGTCCAAACTAACCATGTGATAATAAATAAATAAATCATGGCCATACCGCCTTTTGCGTTAATGTATCTTTATTGTTCAGGGCCACGACACTACGGCAATGGCCTTGACATTTGGCCTGATGCTGTTGGCCGATCATGAAGAAGTTCAGGTATGAAAGTTATTTCTATTAAAAATAATTATAGCAATAGTGAAAAAATGTTGTTACCGAGCGGGTGTTTGGTTTGGGCTTATATTCTATTTAAAAACATAAAGAATGGTGTATTCTTATTCTCACATGTTTAATTATAAG
The DNA here is from genome assembly GCA_029286605.1 of Sericinus montela. Taxonomy (NCBI): domain Eukaryota; kingdom Metazoa; phylum Arthropoda; class Insecta; order Lepidoptera; family Papilionidae; genus Sericinus; species Sericinus montela. Next base: position 963,407 of record JAGSMR010000100.1, read on the forward strand.
CCGTTTGTAAAACACAGGAGAGAATTTACCAAGAATGCGAAGGTATATTCGGCGGGTCGGACCGCAGCCCGAGTTGGTCCGATCTCGCTGAGATGAAATATTTGGAGGCTACCGTTAAGGAGATGTTGAGACTGTATCCTAGCGTGCCCGTCATTGGCAGAGAGGTCACTGAAGACTTTATGTTGGGTAAGTCATACAATCAATTATCCGACGAATCTAATATGTTACAAAGTGACCCTTTCTTCATTTTCTGTTGCGGAATCGTAACACAATTATCCACACTGGAGTGAGTAGGCACAGGTCTAGACAATGAAGTATTTTCGACCTACATTTCTCCGTAATTTTTTTTTGGGACACGGTGATAGGTGATGAGCCGAAGTTAACGAGTACCACGCTGAAAGTTGTAATCTATTCTTCTAAAAATAAAAAAATAAAATATCTTCACGCAATTCCCAATACAGGGGTAGACAGAGGTCAAGTCGAGACAATTAAGTTCCTTTGACCCACCTTCCACCCAAGATATTTTCGGGACAACGTGACAGGCGGTGAGCCCGTCGCCGCCTTTATGTCCAAGCCAACGATGAAATTCGTACATAAGTTTTTGAAAAACTCATTGGTACTGCCACCTGGGGATCGAACTCGGGTCTCTCGCCTCGAAATTCCGACCACCCAACAACTCGGCTATCGTGACTTATCTATTCTTCTGAATCCGCAATACCAATGGGCGTTCCGAAGGGTTCAATTCCTGGCACATTTCTTTTTCTTATTTATGTAAATGATTTACCTTACTTTGTAGAAAATAAATGTGACATAGTATTGTTTGTTGATGATACTTCTTTAAGTTTTAAAATAATGTTGTAATATTTGACAAGGCGAATAATGGTAATGCACTATCACTGATTTCATACAAATATTTAGCTTTTTAATGACATTAAAACTAAATGTATAAAATTTTCAACAACCAATGTTAAGAACCTTTGTGGCACAGATGTATTTAGAAATAGGAGAGTATAAGACCATGTGGATTCGACTGTATTCGAATAACTTTTCATGCCAAGCTCCCATGGGGCCTCCATACATCGAACTAACTCGAAAACAGAATAAGCTCTGCAGCATATGCTGAATGGAGGGACTATAATTTTTCACAGTGGTGGAGACACGCATCAGCTTTTGTTGTTGCATGAATGGGTCGGCTCGACCGGGGAAGTACCACGACCTCACAGAATACCGGCGTGAAGTAGAAGTCTAACAAACGTTTCGTCTGGTGAGTGCAGGTAACCGGTGGCCCACACACCTCCCTTCCCCAATTCTGGGGGAGGGAGGCACTCTAAGGGAGGCAACGCATCTGCTAAGCCTCTGGTATTGCGGGTGTTCATGGGCCGCGGTAATCACTTACCATCACGTGAGCCACTTGCTCGTTTGCCTCCCTGTTCGATATAAAAAAAATGGAAAATAAGATGCCTTACTGATGTAAATACAGCTGGAATATTATTGTTCTAGTTATTTTCATTGCTTAATGTCATATGGTATTTTGCTATGGGGATATGCTGCTGGTACATACGTGTGTACGCTTATTTAACAAAATCTCAGTGAATGTGCAAAGCATGCCTATTAAGAGGTTTATGTCATTGATTAAAGAAAAAGTGTACAAAAAGGGTTATTAAAATATAAATGAATATATGATTACTCCCATTCCATCTAATTAATGCTCAGTTTTAAATTTTCCTTCTTTAAAAAAAATATACCCACGGAGTTTCTTTTTATTCGAGCAGAAACATTCATTTTGATCACATAAATGTCTGCCCCTAGCGGGAATCTTCCACACCACCCTTAGCTTTGTCGATAGGGATTACATGAATTCTATTTCAGGAGACTTGCTAGTGAAGAAAGGTGCCGAAGTGCTAGTCCACATCTACGTTCTGCACCACCAAGAGGACATCTATCCGGATCCGGAGGCGTTCAAGCCGGAAAGGTTCCTCAACGGAGAAGTGCGCCATCCGTATGCCTTTATACCATTTAGTGCTGGACCGAGGAATTGCATAGGTTAGTATTTAAAAAAAAACAGAGACTTTCAGGCAGCCGTTGCCGTGTTGACGTCAGGGTCTGCAAATGTCTTTCTTCCCGTGAGTGTCGATAAAGGCGGCTAAAGGAAAAATACTAAATAAAATAAAGTGTAATACGTAAATCCTGCTTTACCATAGACTAGGAAAGAAAAAAGAAACAATGTTTATACAATGCTACAGCATAAGACAGATAATATAAATCACGCTTCATGATTATTCCATACAATGGTTTGTTGTTGTAAGTCACGATATTTCGAGTCAAGAGACCCGAGTTTGATCCCCAAATGGCAGGTTCGATCGCCAAATCCCCAAATCCCAGAATTATATCGTTGGACATAAAGACGGCGACGGGCTCACCACGTGTAACATTGTCCCGAAAATATCTTCGGTGGAAGGTAGGCCAAAGGGACTTAATTGTTTAGATTAGACCTCTGTCTACCCCTGTATTGGGAAGTGCGTGAAGATATTTATATTAGTGGTATGTTGGATTAAAGCAATGAAAAGACAAGGCAGGGAGCCATTTGTATTTTATAAATAACATTGTACCCACTGCTAGCAAGCGGCCAGTGCATACATGAGTATACATGTCAAGTTGCTTTCCATAGTATTATCGCATCAGCCTCTTGCGCCGAGCAATGGTGCTTACATAAGAAAAGAAGAAAGGTTCTTGAGTGGGCAGCCTTGTTCAGACAAGCGCAGTGTATGAAGACCCCTCACTAGATGCAGTGACGACGCAAAACTTTGTGGGGAGTCGATGGATGCAGGAACCGTTCTTTCTGGGCGGCCTATGTTCAGCAGTGGACTCTTGGCAGGCTGTGAAGAAAAAGTAATTTGAAAGAAGTAATATAAGTGTTCGTTACAGGCCAAAGATTCGCGATGCAAGAAATGAAATGCGTCCTCAGCGAGATCTGCCGCAATTTCACGCTGGCGCCCAAGGAAAAGGGGGCGAGGCCGCGGCTCACAGCCGACATGGTGCTACGGCCGATTGATCCTGTATATGTGCAGTTTATACCTAGACAACACAATAAATAAAGTAGTTTTATTTTATCTTCAGGCATTTTTAATAATGAGTATTAATATTCTTTAAATAAATGATTTCCATAGCGGGATTTGAACCCACAGCCGTTAGCCAAAATGTAAGATGGATGGTGTGATTGTAAACCTGCTTGCCAAGCGTAATGATTACAGCAAGAGTCTAGTGGGAGAGGCCAATGTCTTGCAGAGAACATTAGCAAATTAAGATGCGGGAGAAAGGCATCTTGCTTTAAGAAGTATATTAAACGATCATTGCAATTAACAAATGGATTCACGGTGTTCTAAAGTTTGCTACACTGTTACAGAAAAAACACTCAGCTGAGGCGGGCCGCTAGTGCAACGCCAGTAGTTACGCCTATACAGGTGTAAATATAAATGTATGTTCGGAGTTGTATACTTGGGAAGCGTTTTCAGCCCGGATGGAAGATGTGGATAGGCGTATGTCTGCCGACTACAAAGTCAACGGTGTGCTTACTGCGTTTATCAAAAGGCGAAGCGTAGTGAAAAGTTGACGCCTGGCGATACATAACGCAGTGCTGGTACCGACTTTGTCATATGGCTGCAAAACCTGGGTCTATCAGAAGAAGCCTAAAAATAAGTTGAATGTCGTGGAGATGCGATCTCTTCGTAAAATCTGCGGCGTTACCACGGCCGACCGAAAACAAATCGAAGAGATTTGCAATATCGTAAGTTTGAAAGATGATATTATCACTAACATTGATAAGGACGTGCGCAGATGGCACGTTGAGCAAATGAGTGAAGACCAAATGGCGAAGAAAATACATAACGCGAAAATTAACATTAAAAGGTAGGTAGGCCGAGACTAACTTTCGAAGACCATATGAGTAAATTGCTCGTGTCAAGCAGGCGGGTTGTTAGATGCTAGTGGAAATATAGACGTATATTTGGAGATTAACTTAGACGATGTGCTATTTTGGCAGTTTACGTTATATAACTTTGCCAAGGAACTGCAAGATTAAAAATAGAAACTTCGCTGGCGACTTGCTCGCAGGAAATACAATCTAACTTTGATATAACGTGCGCAACTGTGATGAACATCGTTAATACTTCCACGTGTCGAGATGCAGTTCGAGTTTGTCGTTCCTTTCGAGTTACGGCACTAGTTTGTTATTAAGTATACTGACAAATACGAAAAACTTTAAAAAATACTAAACTTAACAAATATTGAACGACAATTCACGATAGCGAAGTGGTTGGGTGGTCGGAATTTTGAGTCAAGAAATCGGAGTTCGATCCCCAGGTGGCAGAGTCATACCAATGGGTTTTTAAAAAACTTAAGTACAAATTATATCGTTCGCTTGGACATAAAGACGGCAACGGGCTCACCACCTGTCAAGTTGTCACGAAAATGTTTTCGGTGAAAGATGATGAAGGAAGCCCCTTAATTGTCTAGACTTCTGCCTACCCATATATTGAGAATAGCGTGAAGATATTTATTTTATTAATGTATTTAAAAATACTTAAAAAAACCGTTGAATGTTTTTAATATTAGGTATTTATACATTTTGGTTACATAATATTAAAAATAAAATATAAATATCTTGACACTTATGCCCAATACTTACTAAACTTACTTACAAATGTCAAGCGAGGAAAACCTACTGACACGAGCCTTACAACGAATTTATGTTTTCTGTTTTTATAAAAAGTATTTTTTTTGGATTCCCGCATTTTCCCAATATCTATAAGCTCTAGACAGTAATGTACATTCAACACAACTTTCAGCGAAACCTATTGGTCATATGTTAAATATTATGTAACTTTGCATAATAAAAAATTTCTGAGCAACTTGTTCTTGAAAACAGGTTTCGAAATATAACTTCCTCGTCTGGAATAACTCGCTTTAATATTGAGATGAGTCAAAATCTTATTTCTATTCACGATGAAATCTGTTTCTGCTTTTCATTAACACCGAAACTTTACAGGATTTAAAAATGAGCGAAATTTTCTTTTAATATACCTCTGTAGAGTTTCTTCTGATAAGGATTGCTTGACTTTCAGTAATTACCATTTTAATAGGTAATTAACACTGTTTGAAATGGAATTTTTATTTTAAGTGTGACTTCATTTTGAAGTTTTTATTTGAATGTTTTTTTTTCCGCAAGGAATTTATACACGAGCTAATATTGCTTTGGTTTTTAAATAAACAAAAAAGAATCGCATTATCCTATTGGCAATCGGAATGAGAATCAGAAGGTTTGAGTTTTATCCCTAAGAGGAAGGCCTGTATCAATGAATTTTATTGCAACTTAAGAACAATTTAAACAAATCAAATTCCCCGTCACGTTGTCCTAAAACAAATTTTGTAGAAATGTGGCTCGAAAAGACTAAATTGTCTAGACATCTGACTAGCCAAGTACTGAGAATTCATGAACATAAAGAAATACCTCCACGCTGCTTTCAATACTGGGGTAGACGGAGGTCTAGACAATTAAATCCTATCGAACCACCTTTCACCGAAGACTATGTGAGACAACGTGACAACTACTGTGCCTATCACCGTCTCAGTGGCCAAGGCAATGGTACATTATACTGACATAGATACAATTATATAAATAAATATTCCTAAATTCCTACATACCATGACTCGAATGGTCTTAATTGTGTATACCTCGGTCTAACAATGAAACAACGTTACTGCCGCGTTGCCACCTCGGAGGACTAAGGTGGAGTGCCTCATAGTCTGTGTGTATCCTGAAACTGAAACTTCAACCTGAAACCGGAACACAACCGTTGTACACTGTTATGTAGCGGCAGAAGTGGATAAGGGTGTGGTGCTCACCAAAATAACGTCCGTAAGCACATCGACTGTCCGAATTTAGTTTTCGATAAAAATGATAGCGCGAATTTCATCTGCATTTCGATAACTTTAATGATATATAAATCCTCGCTTATAAGGTCAAGAGTTCGAAAAATTCAAGTGGTGGGCTGAAATTAATAAATAAATACATAGATAGGAACAACATCACAAACATTGTTCCGTTCCCAAAGTAAGTACCTGAAGCACTGGTGTTATGAGATCAGATACAACGACAGTACCACAAACACCCTGACCCGAGACAACGTAGAAAAAAATAAAATAAAAATAAATATCTTCACGCAATTCCCAATACAGGGGTAGACAGAGGTCAAGTCTAGACAATTAAGTCCCTTTGACCCACCTTCCACCGAAGATATTTTCGGGACAACGTGACAGGTGGTGAGCCCGTCGCCGCCTTTATGTCCAAGCCAACGATGAAATTCGTACATAAGTTTATGAAAAACTCATTGGTACTGCTACCTGGGGATCGAACTCGGGTCTCTCGACTCAAAATTCCGATCACCCAACAACTCGGTAGAAAAAAATGGTTTTCTATTCATTTATTTTGTCTGTCTTACATTTTCGAGTTACGATAGCGGAGTGGTTCGGTGGTCGGAATTTCGAGTCGAGAGACCCGACTTCGATCCCCAAGTGGCAGAGGCTCGTACCAATGAGTTTTTCAAAAACTTATGTACGAATTATATCGTTGGCTTGGACATAGAGGCGGCGACGGGCTCACCACCTGTCACGTTGTCCCGAAAATTCGGTGGAAGGTGGGTCAAAGGGACTTAATTGTCTAGACTAGACCTCTGTCTACCCCTGTATTGGGAATTGCGTGAAGATATTTATATTTTTTTATTTATTTATTTACATTTTCGCGGCTAACGAGCTAAACCGATTACGATGGAGTTTCGTATGGAGGTTAAAACTTGGGAAAGGACTTGGTACTTTTTATTTAGAAAAAAAAAGAACAGATTTGAGCGATACAGGCTGTCCATGCCAGCGAAGCTGCATCAACATCTTATGTTAAATAAAATGCATTATTAACTCACTATCTTCGTTATAGTAAAATACGTGTTTCATTATGTTGACCTTTTTACATAAAAAACGGCGATAGCAGTTGTTTTGCTGTTCTATTTACATTTTATTGGAAATTAATGTTATCATTAAATTTAAATTATTTAGACATAGACAAGAAAGTGTGGGAAACACACAATCACCCGCGGCTTTGAGTCTTTAAAATTATTTTTAAGAATTTATTTTTAACCAAGGATTGTCAAGTTTGTAATTGTATTTTTAAAGAGGCTTTACCTTTAATAAATATAAAAATATATATATATATATATATATATATATATATATATATATATATATATATATATATATATATATATATATATATATAAATATATATATATATATATATATATATATATATATATATATATATATATACATATATATATATAAGTGAAGCCTCTTTAAAAAGAACACAAAAAAGCAAAGAATAACATTCTTGGCTAAACTTGTTACTTATTAATTTAAATTAAATATTCTAATAAGCACTGCTTGCTGATGTTGTGGAAGACGATGCTACATAACAACGACATAACAGCCATCTTATCTGAATATAAATGTAATTTCAAACAATACAAATTTTCATTCAAATTAATATTATTTTAAATTAATATTAAATATTCTGTATGTATATCTAATGACATATTAATTAAAAAAGAAATTCTTGTAATCACTTGTTGCTGTTGTGTTTGAGATAGGCTGGTATATCGCTGCTTCAATTTATTTTCATTTGAATAATTTATGTAAAAAAGCCGTTACGAACATTCGCTAGATCTGTTTATCGCCGTTTGTAGTACTTTTCTTAGTAAATTTTTGTGCTGATCGAATAGTGTCTGTTGTTTTTATTAAGTTTGTAACAATTTGTTTTTAAAGTTGAAATTAAAAGGAGAAAAAAAAAACAGTACACGGTGTTACGGTTTGACTTAGTAAGTTAGGTGACGAAATATCCTCCACAAATTTAGAATAATAATCCTAATGTGTATACTTAGGTGCTGTTAAATTGAATTTCTTACTGGATTACAATATTAGAACAAAGGATCGTTACAAATAACATTTAAGACATACATTTTACGTTTCAATTTGGGCCTTGGCTATATTTAATTAGTGGTTTAAAAACCGACTACGTGAAGCTTGGATATACTTATTTCTCGCAAGACAATTTCATTTTTTTAAAGTTATTTCTTGAAACCCCGCCTCTCTAAACACATCTAAAGAAATCACTGATATATTAGCACCGCTGTCTTAAATTTTAACCCCATCATTAATTAAGACTGTTTCAAACCATCTGAATCTGCAGCCATTTGGATGTGGTCGATGAGTCGCTCATTTTCGGTATTACCGCTGTAGGACCTATAGAGACACCCATAGACGCGAGGGTGGTCGTCGCTGTCTATGCGTAGCCAAAGGGTGGACAGGTCCTTCAAGGCTGCCGAGGCGACAAACCCCGGCCCAAAGCACAAAAGAACCTCCTGGAGTAGAAGTTTTCTTCTGCTACCATGGTCTGCTCCCCCAAGGAGGGGGGTGTGTGGGTCTCCGGTTACCTGCACTCACCAGACGAAACGCAGAAGTTTGTTAAACGTCTAATTCACGCCGGTATTCTGTGAGGTCATGGTACTTCCCCGAGCGATCCGGCCCATTCATGTAACAACAAAAGCTGATGCGTGGCTCTACTACTGTTTTGATTTTTGATTTTTTATTGTCCTCATTTCTTGTTTGTGTGTTGTCTTTTCTTCTTCTTTAGAGATTTTTTTATACCGTAAATAATATTGAAAACTTTTTAAACCACACCTGACACCACGTAGTATATTTATTGTGTTAAATAAAACCAATAGTTTAACTTGTAAATGACAACTGCTTTATTCTTTATACTATCCATCATAATATTTTTATTGACACAACATATGTAACGATTGCTAATAAGATTGCGGATTAACTATCTGGCAAGGAACCAGGTCGAAATTAAGCAGACGGGTGACGGGCGGTAGCCTTTAAGACGCGAGGTGCTAGACACCTCTACTATCGCAGTACTAGACAGGTGTAGTACTGCGATCGCCAATCCGCTAGCCAAGCTCGGCGATTACGGCTATTTCTTCTAGTGGGAGGGGTCTAATTATCCCTGCAATATACTTTTAGTAACTGATGTACGTATATCAACAAATTTATGCTCTTGGGTGTTGTAAAAAGCGACACCGAAGAGCATAAAGAGAAAAGCCTTAATAGAAAGAGCATAAGGGAAAGGCCTTAATAATGCAATGCTAATAGAACGACCTAAATATTATTATGAAATCTGTTATTGTTACAGTACTTTTATAACAGATTTCATACTATTTTTTTAATATATAGATAAAAAGCCTGACCCCTGTCAGTGATTATGCGTGCAGTCATGTAAGTAATTATACAAAAGAACAAATATTGTAAAATAATTTTCAGATCACCTGGTAACCAATTAAATAACTAAAAAGAAAACAAAAGAATGATTTGGCTTATACCCTTAGTGATGCTTGTTTATGGAATATGGAAGCTCTGGTACAATACAGAAGACAATCCCTTGAGCGGACTTCCCGGCCCCACCAACTGGCCCATCGTCGGTTGTGCTTTTATGCTGATTGGTACGAAGTATGGTAAGCTTAATAATTTTTTTTAGGTTTTAGTGTAGTAATAATTTTTTAATTTTGATTCCATAACAATTGAGGTCTAGAAAAAAAAATCAAAAACATAGCAGCCTTTACCTACTACTGTCTGTTAAAGGTTTCCTCCGAAACTATTTTAAAGAATGCAGTCTAAATATAACCAAAAATTTTGCAATAATATGTAACATAATGCAACTGTTGAATATTAAACAAAAATAATGAATATCCAAATGGCGTTTCTAATTTCAGAAGACCTGTTTTCTTTGATGTTAAACTTCCCAAAGTTGTACGGCTGCAGATTCATCTTAAAAGTGTTCAGTACCTATATACTACATGTTTACGAAGTCAAGGATATAGAGGTAATTGTCTGTAATAGTTGATTTGGAAACGGTATTATTATATACAGGTGGTGAGCCCGTCATCGTTTATAAAGTGGATTATATCACAACATGTTTATAGACTATCTTGATACACTTAGGCTGAAGTTTTCACAACTTATTCACAAAAATGTAGTTTTGTGACTCCTTGATAAGACCGCCCCACCAAACCATTTCAGACGCAGGATGGTGACGTTGTAAAAACTCTAAAGAATGTAAATCCTGTTAAAGACAGAATTCGTCGAAACCCGATTAGGAAGCAAAAAAAATATTAATGAAAATACCCGCTGGTCACGTATTATAAAACAAAACGTGAAAAAAAGAAGAGTTTTTATGTAACAGTATTTATGGCAAGATTAGTTATATTTCCTGTGTGTTCAAAATACAGAGTGGAACGTGAAATTAAGGGAAATAGCGTGTTTAAAGTGGAGTGTAGTCACTTCGCTCTATATAATTACAGATATTAAATATGTTTCAGGTAGTCCTTTCGAATCCAACGAACATAAAAAAGAACAAACCGTACAGATTCCTGCAACCTTGGCTTGGTACCGGCTTGTTGATCAGCACAGGTGAGCTATTTATTTGAGTTTTTTGTTGTAAGCAAATCGGTAGAACTATAGACAAGCCTTCTCATGTCATAATATGAATATTTGAACATTTATTAAAAGCAGTAAGATAAAATAAAAAAAAAGAATTAACTCGGTGACAGGCTCACCACCTGTCACATTGTCCCAAATAAGCTATGGTGAAATTGGTTCGAAAATACCAATAGTCTCACTGCAGTGCAGGCAATAGCTACTGTAATTATTTTTAAAATGTCCTTAAAAGAGTCTAAGTAAATCTAATTGCATCGGTTCCTACACTACTCTTTTCAAATATTTAACAAAACAAAAAAATAAACTGTGGACAAGCCTTCATATCTCGAAAAGGCTTTCACATAATTAGATACCAGTAAAAGTTCTCTGCAGCCACAGGCCTCTCCTATAATGGAGCATTTACCATAACCTAGTTTTGGAGAGTGGATTGGCGATCGCAGCAGCAGACACTTGCACCGTAGGCGCTGCTGCCCGACACCGTTCTGATCAATTTTGCTCTGGTATTTTTCTGGTATCTATGCATATCCCGTTATCGTATCGAATTGACAAGTCTTGTGCTTCAGTCGCCTCTTACGATACCCACAAATGGCAAAAGGGTGGCACATTCTTAAGAGTAAAGAAAAAAAAATTTAGAGATTATCCTTATTTGAACAAAATTTGAAAGTGAAACACTATCTAAATACAAATAAGTAAAATATTGGCCAATTCCCAAGCGTAGACACCGCGTACATGCGATATCAATGTTTGTATTATTATTAGAAGATTTGTCTAAAGCATTTAAAAAAAGAACTAAGACGGTGACAGGCTCACCACCTGTCACATTGTCTCAAATAAGTGAAATTGAGTCGAAAATACCAATAGTCCCCTACAGCGCCGGCAATAGGTGTAGTAATGATTTTTAAAATGTCCTTAACAATAATTTTTAGTAGTATCGGGTCATACATATTCCACTCACTTTCTTTCCGTGGCAGTCGTAAAAGACAGCTGCGGGAAAAGCCTCCAAAATAGCATTGTCTACTGATCTATGGCAGGATAACAATCTCGAAAATACCAGACCAAAATTCAGCAGACTGCTGACAGGGAGCAGCTTATAAAGTGAAGAGTGCCTGATACCGCTAAAATGTAACAAAACGAGATCGCTAATCCGTTTGCTCAACGTGGCGATTACGGCAGATATTCCATTATGAAAAGGTCCTACGGGGACTGTAGGATAGGTCCTAAGTAAATACTAATGTAAGTTATACTATCTTCGTTTTAGGTAACAAGTGGTACCGACGTAGAAAGATTTTGACTCCGGCGTTCCACTTTAATATACTGAAGAATTTCTCGAAGGTATTCGAGGAGAAAAGCTGCGACCTGGTCTGCAGATTGAAGACGATGCCGGGAGATGTGGACGTTGTAGCGCTCCTCGGCGATTTCACTCTTTTCACAATTTGCGGTTAATACAGATAATATTACAACTTCTATTAGAATTTACGATATCCGAATGGTTGTGTGATCGGAAATCCTATCGGGAGGAGACCCGAGTTCGACCTCTAGGTGACTGGGTCGCACCAATAGGTTTTTTCCATAAAAATTAAATACTAATTATTTCGTTCACTTGGACATAAAGACAGCGATGGGCTCGCCACCTGTCACCTTATCTTAAAAAATACGTTCGGTGGAAAGTGGGTCAAAATGACTTAATTAAAATTAAGTCATTTTGACCTCACCATTCCCACGTCACCATTCCCACTACAGGGGTAGACATAAATGTCTACCCCTGTAGTGGGAATGGTGTGAAAATATACTTTTTCTATTATAGATAATTTAATAAATACTTAGACTTCACATTCATTGTACAGATCCCAAAGTAAGTAGCTAAAACACTTGTGTTATATAAACGACGAAGGTACCACAAATACCCGATAAATTGTGGAAAAAGTGATTTTTTACATTTCGGGAATTGACCACGGGAACCTCGGAACTGGCGAGACCTTGAAGACCGGTCGTATTCGTAATTATGCATCAGGTGAATGCTCGATTCTCCATCTTAAAAAACTATATATTAACGCTCTCATTTTTTTTTTAATTTGATTTTGATGAAGTTTGGGATGGAGGGTGAATTGAAACTTAATTAAAAATAAAACAAACAGACTCTTTGTCCAAGTACAACAAAGCTGCGGACAACATCCAGATTTTTCAAATTTTATTGAGTTCTATTTAAAAAGTATTCATTAATGTGATGTGTAAAATTAATATTGTATAAATTTATATTATTGCAGAAACTGCAATGGGAACAAAACTCGATTACGACAAGTCCGCATCAGCTGTTGAATACAAAGAAATGATCAAGGAGATAGGAACTCACGTTATTAACCGTCTCATTAGAGTGTGGCTGCATCCCGATTGCACATTTTATAATACCACAATAGGAAAACAGTTTGTCAAATGTTTGAATGTTGTTCATAAATTTGCTGATGGTGTAATAATGAAGAGAAGAGAATGGAGGATATATCAAGAAGACCATACCAAGGTACAAAATGTGGACAGTGTCGATGGTACTAAGCAGCGACAAGCTTTCTTAGATTTACTAATTGAAGCGGAAAGCAATGGAGAAATAGATTTAGAGGGAATTCGAGAGGAGGTCAATACATTTATGTTTGAGGCAAGTGAACATTTGATATTAGCATTTTTAGACATGGCTATGTCATGCCCGCTTAAAAGCTTTCACAAGTAGTGGCGGTTTGTGCTGGTCTTCTCTTTACAATAGTTGAGTAGGACGATGGCTACGACATACATGAAGTATGACATATATATATATATATATATATATATATATATATATATATATATGTATATATATATATATATATATATATATATATATATATATATATATATATATATATATATATATATATATATATATATATATATATATATATATATATATATATAAATATATATATATATATATATATATATATATATAAATAATTAATAAATAATAAAAAATGTGGTTCGGCGATATGCTCACCTGTAACACTGTCCTAAAATAAGCTTCGGTGAAAAGGTGGATCGAAGAACTTAATATTTAAGACCTCTACCTGCAGTTCAGGGAAAATACGCGAAGATAAAAGATTATGGTGGAAATAACTTTAAACAACTATTTATTAAACATAACCAGTAACATGTTATGTTTAGGGCTACGACACCACGGCGATGGCTTTGGCCTTCGGTTTGATGCTACTCGCAGATCATGAAGAGGTTCAGGTATGGTACTTTAGCATGCTCTAAATCAGAATGTTAGCACACAACATACATACACACACAACCATCATTAGAGCTCCACTGCAGGAGATAGACCTCGACCTAAAAGGGAGTTTGCCATATTCCTTTTTAATAATAATTCCACGCCTCACAAGCGGATTGACTGCTGTCCCTGTCAATGGTTTGCAGAATTTTGTCGTATTCGAGACGGTTATGCCGCCATCTGTTTGTAGCCTACGACTTTTTGAAAGCGTTTTCCCTTAGTCTCTTCTCACGGTACCCGCGGGAAGAAATGGAGCGGTATATTCTCACACCGATGCCACACGTATACGTTGTTAGTTACATACATAGCTAATGACTGCAGAACGGTGACGTCAGCAGCATCTGCCGCGCGCGATGTCCGGTACTGCGCTCGACAATCCGCTTGCCAAGCGTGCCGATTATTGCAAAACACGCAGTGAACTCTTACAGGCCGTTATGAAGATGATGACTATGAATAATTCTAAACCTTTTTATTAGGAAAAAATTTACGAGGAATGTAACAGTATACTCGGCGGGTCGGATCGCACAGCCAGCTGGTCTGATCTCGCCCGGATGAAGTATCTGGAGGCGACCGTAAAGGAAGTGCTGCGGCTCTATCCCAGCGTACCTTTCATTGGCAGGGATGTCACTGAAGATTTCATGTTAGGTATATTTTTTATTATACTTTTTGAGAAGGCTGGCTCAGTAACGACACCCGAGGTCAATCCCCACGTTATAGGCTTGTAACAATGGGATTTTCCAAAAATTTATGCACGATTTATACCGTTAAACCATTTACACCACCTATCACGTTATCCCAAAAATGTCTTCGGTGAGAGGTGGCCGAATGGACTTAGTTAGCTAGACCATTTTCTATCCCCTCCATTGTATGTCCCCAGTATTAAGAAATGCGTGAAAATTAAAAGAAATTTTTCCAGGTGAGTTACTAGTGAAAAAAGGCGTGGAGGTAATAGTACACATTTACGACTTGCACCGCTGCGGAGAATTATATCCGGATCCGGAGGCTTTCAAGCCGGAAAGGTTCCTGAGCGGAGAAGTGCGAAGTGCGTATGCTTTTATACCATTCAGCGCCGGGCCGAGAAATTGCATAGGTTTGTATTACTTTTTTTCTTTTTATATATCTGGGATACTCATCCCAACTTACCTGTCCGGTAGTTGTGGAATAGTTTACGGGTATGCGACTCCGGCTTCCCTAGTTATTACTGTCCTATCTCTTGCCCTCCTGCCCACCTTCCTAATTCCCACAACTTACCAACCTTCTTTTTCACACCACCGATCCTTCCCTTTCTCTATTCTCACTCTCTCCGCCAAGCCAACGTCTGTCGCGTATGGTTGCATGGCTAGGGGCAAGCCGAGTCGTTAGCGTGCCACGCTGCCCTGGGACCGAACGACCCAGAATTAGGCCAGCCTTACTCTGGCGTGCGGGGCTCTGCTGGGGTGGACAAACCTTTGTCTTGCTATTCGTGGAAACGCAATGGAGAATAATAAAAAATAAATAAATATCTTTAATACAGGGGTAGACAGAGGTCTAGACAGTTAAGTCGTAACGACCAACATTACACCGAAGATATTTTTGGGACAACGTGACAGGTGGTGAGCCCCCCATCGCCGTCTCAATGTCCAAGTCAACGATATAGTCCGTATCTAAGTTTTTGGAAAAACCCACTGTTACGAGCCTGCCACCTGGGGATCGAACTCGGGCCTCTTGACTCGAAATTCCGAGCACCCTACTATCGTGATATAAATAAAAATAACTTTATTAACCAAAATGGCGGCGATGTGGTTCGCCACCCATCACGTCTCGTTTCTCGCGGGGCCTAATAGCGGCCTATGGAGAGCCGCTTCGCTACATTGAATGTAAGAGGAGGAATGGATAGTAAAGTAGATGAAGTATGTCAGATGATGGATGAACGCGTCGTAGATATCCCGTGCGTGAACGCAACCAAGAAGAGGAAAGGATGTGACACTACGGTTCAACGTCCCTACACGGCGAACTGTTCGGGAGTCCCCCAAACCAGCCGAGGCTGTCAGGGAGTTGGAGTGATTCCTTTCTCTCGAATAGTTAAATGTGTGATGGACCATGCATGTGTAGCCCAGGACTCCTCTGGATTAGGTTAAAAGTTGGACTCACTCGCTTGTTTATCCTTGTGGTCTCTGCACCGACGGATCTGCGCGGTGGTGGGTCATTAAAGGCCCAACAAGACAGAAAGAAATTTTGGGGTAGTAAGAGAGAGGTCTTGAATAAATGCGAAGAAAATAAACGGAGTGATGTCAGGGGATTTTAATAGATGGGTTGGAGTAAAGCGTGATGGGTATGAAGGAGTGCTGGGTACGTTTGGGGACGAGATAGTAAATGAAAACTGGAGAAGCTTGCTTGAAGTATTCTTGAAATGGATTATTTGCGTGGCCACTAAAATGTTTGACCACAAAAAACTATCCATTTGTATATAAGAGATGAGGGTGAGTCAAGAAATATTATTGATTTTGTAATTGTGGATGAAAACCTGAGGAACAAAGTGCTAGAAAGCATACGGGTGTAGGCCTCGCCACATACCACTTCCTGGTTGTAGCCCGAATGCACGCAATAATATCATAATAATGTAATAAATGTAATAGATTATATGTATTTTTTGTATTTTTTTTTTGGATTATTTGTAGCAACTAAAGCTAACCAAGGCTATAGATGATGAGATAAAGGAAGCGAGAACGAAGTATAAAATATTGAAATCTGCTGCGAAAGATCTTGTATCTAAAAAGAAAGAAGATCGCAAGTAAAATTGAGAAAGGTATGCTGAAATGATTTGGCCATGTCGAGAGAATGAATGAAGAACGATTGATGAAAAGAGTGTATAAGGTGAGTGTAAATGGAAGTCTTGGAAGGGGTAGACTTAGGCGGACGTTTCGAGACCAAATCAGAGACGTCCTGAAAAAAAGGCCAGGTAAAGAGCACCCTAAACCAAAGAGCATGTATGAAGGTAATAAAGAAAGTGGACCAAGCGAAACAAGTATGTAAGGAGCGTAGCAAGTGGAAAGAAGTGGTCTCTACCTACCCCTACGGGAAAGAGGCGTGATTGTATGTGTGTATGTATGTTAAATTTAAATAGATAGGGACAACATCACATAAATTACTTTGATCGCAAAGAAAGAAGCTGGAGCACTTATTGGAATCAGAAATAACGAAGTTACCACTAACACCTAGACCCGAAACAATGCAGAAACAGGTTTTGATTTCCGGACAAGTCACTATAAAAAACCCTTTTTCACAAACGAAACCTACACACATATACTTACTTAGGAAATAAACTACTGTCTTTCTACGCAGCCGAGTGAAAAGAAACAAATGAATAATGTCAATTTAACATTCTACATATAAGTCAAAAGTTAACGATTATAATGGCGTCTCTAGAGACGTCTCACCTCGCTGACCCAATTACAACCAGACCACACCATTCAAACGACAAAACTAGAAAGGACTGACGTGCTCTAATTAGTGTGCTGTGTATTTATGGTTAAATTTATAGAAGTATATCTTGAGAATAATGTTAGGTTTTAGCAACGGTGCATAGTATGTATTATTCACCAAGCTCTTCAGCAAGACCTAGTAGAATAAAATAAAAAAAAGTAGTTTTCTCCATAAACCTTTCCGGGAATCGAATCCGGGACCTCAGACCTCACAGACCATGTACAACTGGTATGTACGCCACTCTTTCTTTCTTTATTTTATAGTAATGGCTCCATCGTTGGATTGATGATTCTCTCTCTCTGACTAACTATTGTCTTTGGTTAAGTGTGCTGACTGCAAGAGGATCAAAAATAGGACCGTTGATAGCACTAGAAAAAAGGGGGAAAACACATAAAAGTTAATATTGTTATTATTGTTTATATATTAAAGAAACAAGAAATTATATTTAACAGACTCACATACACACAAACTAATATTACATGTAAACCTTTTGGTTATAGGTGCTAATATTTACACTTTGATACTATTAATCTTCAAAAATTTACCAAGAACATTCACAAAAGCAGTGTTAGTTAAGGTTAGCATTTACACAAGACATTTACAGGGTGTTGAACATTAGGTGGCAGTACATCATATAAAGGGACAGACAGATGGCTGCACTCAAAGACGTGGTGTTCCAAGGTACCCTCATCATGGCCACATTCACATATAGAACTATCTTTTTTGCGGATCTTTCTCAGAAAAGAAAATCAATAAAATCGCACACATGTTTATCTAATTGAAACAATGAAAATGCTATTTGCAGGTCAGAAATTCGCAATGCAGGAAATGAAATGCGTGTTGAGCGAGATCTGCCGGAACTTTAAATTGGCGCCCAAGGTAAAGGGGGCGCGACCGAATCTTAAAGCCGACATTGTACTGCGGCCCGTTGATCCTATATATGTGCAGTTTGTACCTCGAGAGCATTAGTATTACAATTATTAAATTGTATTAAATTGCATTTATATTATATTGCATATATATTAAATTGCATATATTAAATTGCAGTGTCTCATTGGAGCTCATTACCGGCAGTTGTGTAAACGCAGTAATCGCATAAAAATTTTAAACGACTTAATTAATTTAACTTCTAATCAGAGTGAACTAATATTATCAAATTTCTCAAACACTTCTGTTGTGTAGGATAGTGAAGTGTGTTACGTGCTAATTAGTGTGTGTACGAAACAGTTTATTATTAATCATGCAGCGTTCACCACCAAATCAAGATAAACATTATTCTTCAAACCCTGACCTACCAACAGCAACGAATCGCGAATCTTTTGTTAACTTACGTAAACGGAAGCAGCATAACCTTGACGAAGAAATTTTGAAGATCGCTGAATTAAAAATAAACGAACAATTCAGCTCATGGAAAAACAACTTGGATCTTACTATCACCGATACCATAAAAAACGTGATTGATGCTGTTCTGGAGCAGCATATATGTAAAATAACTACGTCTATTTACGATACCTTGAATCAGTTGAATACACGTTTAGATGACATACAAAAATCTTTAACTTTCGTAAATAATAGGCAAGATTCATTTGAAACCCGTTTGAAATCAGTGGAAGGAAAATCCTCATGTATTGATGGCGTATGTACTCAGGTTGCCTCGCTAAGTACTAAAATTGAGATAATGGAGCAACAAGCCAGACAATACAACATTGAAATCGCTAACCTACCCGAACGTCGCGATGAAAACTTAATTAAACTATTGGAAAAAATTGGCAGTGTTATCAAACATCCGATAAACCCTTCCGACATCGTGTCAGCCCATCGTGTGCCGCATATAGATAAAAGAATACACACCCAAAAACGTTATCGTTAGGATGACGTCTAAAATAATTCGTAATAATATCATAACCGCAGCACGGGCGGTTAAGGGCGTTAAAACTGACCAGCTATCGATGTCATGTACCCCCCAAACTGTATACTTGAACGAGCATTTAACGGCGAAAAATAAAGTACTTTTTCGTATTTGTCGCGAAGCAGCTAAGAACCATAAATATAAATATGTGTGGATTAAACACGGCACAATACTCGTTCGACAGACAGACACATCAGCTATTATCGCAATACGCACTGAAAACGATGTTCAGAAAATCAAATCTTAAAGTATTAATTATAATATTTTTAAGTATACCATTTATAGTAACTGTCATCAAAAATGTTGTTTGCATTAAATTAGTGTCTTGTTTGCGTAACAATGTTTTAAAATATTGGTCGGGGGTAGAATTGAACAGTTTTGCTAATTACGTCAATGCATTAACTGTAATGTTTGTTAAGATATTCTCGGAATGTAAACAATTGTTGTCGAAAAATTTTATAGCAGTGTATTTTGCACATTGGTTTTCTTCTATTTATTTTCACATATTGTACCTATTATCCATTTATCATAATAGTTTAAAATACGTGGTAGCAGACTTAAAAATGCGTGGCTATTATTATAATACTGTGTGGATCTTTTGTTTGTATTTATCTTGTGGCAAATATGTCTTCTCGTACATTAGTTCCTTGGACATAGGTAGCATCATGAGTCACATTATTGTTTACAATAAAAAAAAAAACACCAAAAAAAACATAATAACGTACATATATCTGTGTCAATATTTTTTATGAATAATTATGAATAAAAGTCAGAACTTAGTTATTTACTACTATCAGAATTGTCGAGGTTTAAAAACGAAATTACATACTATGTATATAAACATCTTGTCCAATACGTATGACGTAATTATTTTAACTGAAACATGGCTGCACTTCGATATCACTAATAACGAATTTATTGACACTAGGTATCAGGTGTTTAGAATGGATAGAGATCGAAAAGCGACTGGCAGGATGGACGGTGGTGGTGTGTTAGTGGCAGTATTACGCTCCCTGTGTGCGATACCGGTATCCGAATCACATACTTCTAATCTATCTGGTAGTAGCGATCCTGTACCCCAATAATAGACTACCTTATGTTAAATCTGCAAATAAGTAATAACACTCTAGTAATATGTGCCGTCTATATTCCACCTAATCAAGGTTTTCATGTATATAATGCATTTATAAAATATATTACAAAACTATTTACATGACCCTAATGCAACCTTTGTCTTAGTGGGCGATTTTAATCTTCCTCGAATTCAGTGGAATAACACATATACACAGCCTATCATATCTAATGACCCAATTCATTCTCGTCTTGCTAATTTTATGGCTTTTTATAACTGCAGTCAGATAAACTCAATACTAAATAAAAATAACAGAATTTTAGATTTATGTCTTACAAATATTATGGACTGTAGGTTAGAGCCCACACCATCGTCCTTGATACCCTGTGATGATTTTCACCCACCATTTTTAATATACATCCCATTTCAAAATAACTTCAAATGCCTGGACAGTACGCCACATATAAAATATTGTTACCAACATGCAGATTATAACATCATAAACGATGAATTATCCAACACGGATTGGGCCGCTTTATTCCTAAACAAAAATGCGGAAGAGATGGTTTCTTGCTTTTACGAAGTACTATACAGAATAATAAAGAGACATGTACCCACTAAGATAGTCAATTATTCCTCTTACCCATTCTGGTTTACCCGCGAACTTATCCATTTATATAAAAAGAAAAATCGTGCCTGGATTAACGCGAAAAAATATAACAGTGAGACTTATTATAATATTTTCTCGATATATAGAAAGAAGTTTAAACTTGCGAGTAGACGTTGTTATTTAAACTACTTAAGAAGGGTAGAAGGTAGTATAAAATTAATATAAAATATTTCTGGACTTACATAAAAAATAGAAAGAATTGCGCGGATTTTCCTAATCTAATTTCATATAAGGATAAAACCACAAATAATCCGCATGAAATGTGTTCTCTCTTCTCTGAGTACTTTCACTCAGTATTTGAACCATCATCAGTTACAGATGGTTTTGATATCAAAGATATTAAGAATCTAGATTTGAAAACTCCTGATAGTGTTAATGTAACTTCAGATATTGTAATAAGTAAAAGTGACGTACAGAAAGGTTTAAATACTCTAAATGTTATGAAAGGGGTAGGAGCTGATAATATTCATGCTTATTTCCTTAAGGCCACAGCTGTATCAATAAGTGAGCCAATTACTACAATATTTAATAAATGTCTACGTACTGGCGTATTTCCTGATATCTGGAAAACAGCTAAAATTGTACCTGTACATAAGGGAGGCCATAAAAAAGATGTTATTAATTATCGACCTATATCTATTTTACCCACTCTGTCAAAGGTTTACGAACGTCTGGTACACAATGCTATATATCCCAGTTTGCACAATGTTATCATACCTCAGCAGCACGGTTTCGTAAAACAAAGATCTACTGTAACTAACATGATAATTTATGTAACTTACATATTTAAAGCTTTTGACGCTGGTAAACGAGTTGATAGCGTTTACACGGACTTTCGTAAAGCATTTGACAGAGTGGATCATAAAATACTACTTGAAAAATTGGCTTTCAATGGCATAAGAGGTAATCTTTGGCGTTGGTTTAAATCATATATAACTAATAGAACGCAAAAAGTTGTATTGAAGGGCTATGAATCTAATTATAAACCCGTCACTTCTGGAGTACCGCAAGGTTCCATTATAGGTCCCTTGTTATTTCTGTTATTTATAAATGATGTCAACAACTGTTTTAAGTTTTGTAATTTCTTACTGTATGCAGACGACCTAAAGATTTATTCGGTTATTAATAATTCAGATGACTACAAAAGATTTCAGGAGGATCTTGATAATTTTTCTGCATACTGCTATGAAAATAAGCTAGAACTTAGTCTCAATAAATGTAAGAGCATAACTTTTACCAAAAAAAAAAAATTATGTTACATATCAATATAATCTTTGCGATGCCATTCTTGAAACAAACAATATAGTTAAGGATCTTGGAATTACTCTAGATTCTAAATTACATTTTTATATACATATAGAAAATATTGTTAATAAGGCGTATAAAATGTATGGCTTTGTTATTCGCTCCGGAGAATTTTTCAATGATCCTACTACATATTTGTATTTATTTAAATCGCTAGTAAGACCCCAACTAGAATATGCAGTGTCTATTTGGAGTCCTATTTACTATACCTATATAAACAATATCGAAAGAGTACAAAAGAAATTTCTTAGGTATATTAACTATAAATGCAATAAAAAACGTCTGTCTTATAAAAACTTATTATACGAATATAAATTGTTAGACTTAAAATCTAGACGTATTCAATTAGATGCAATGATTTTATACAATAGGTGCCATAACAAATTTAATTGTATTGAACTTACCAATGAATTAGATTACAAAATTCCATCAAGGCCGCACATGCGATCCTCGCGTAATCATGACTTATTTGCTACCGCACTATGTAGAACTAATGCTGGAGTTAGGTGTCCCATCAATCGTATGTTGTCCACTCATAACAAATTCTTCAATGAAATTGACATTTTTACCTATGGCCCCTGTATTTATAGTAGTAAGATAATACACTACCTTAATAATTTAATATAATAAACATTTCTCACTTACTGGATGCAAGCATACACATGCACATACATAAAATGTTTACACGCATGCACATGCACACATACACACATAAATAATTGCTATATATATTTCACGCTAATATCACTTTCAAATGTACATATTTAGTTAAGTTTACACATGCCTTTATTTGCTCCTTTTAATCAAATGTTGTTTTTAATCAAAGCTGTGACCATCAGTGTTGGGTTCACAATGAAATTATCTTTTTATCTGTGTCTCTATTGTAATTTAAAAATGTATTGTTAACCTGTTTGTAGTCCATGTTAATAAATGAAAAAAAAAAAAATGATTTATGTGTCTTTTAATAAGTCACGATGGCCGAGTTGTTGGGTGGTCGGAATTACGAGTCGAGAGACCCGAGTTCGATCCCCAGGTGGCAGTACCAATGAGTTTTTCAAAAACTTATGTACGAATTTCATCGTTGGCTTGGACATAAAGGCGGCGACGGGCTCACCACCTGTCACGTTGTCCCGAAAATATCTTCGGTGGAAGGTGGGTCAAAGGGACTTAGTTGTCTAGACTTGACCTCCGTCTACCCCTGTATTGGGAATTGCGTGAAGATATTTTTTTTATTTTTTAATTATTTTAAAATTATTAAAATCTTTAACTAAATAAAATACTTTCCCAATTCTTTTTTGTATGATCCCCTGACACCAAATATAGTTCATATTATTGACATATTTTTTGTATAAGATAATGTCGTCCTTTTTAAAATGTTTTCTTACATTTTTACGATGCTTATGTTGTGTACACTGTCGGTTATTACAATTATTATTTAGAGACGGTGACGAGGATGTTGACGTTTTAGGGTTAATTAAATCTAACCGAGACCTTAGTTTGCGACCGTACACCAACTGAGAAGGGGACAAACCTGTCGTGGTGTCGACAGAGTTACGATAATCCATTAGATATCTCAATAACTTTACTGTGGTATCCCTTGAATTATGACCCGATAAAAGACAAAACTTTATTCCCCTTTTTACTATTTTTACAAAACTTTCGGCCTGGCCGTTACTAGGTGGGTGATAGACTGGAGAGGTTAGGTGCGAAACCCCATTCCTTGCACAAAACGACTCAATTCTCGCGAACAAAAGGCCGTACCATTATCACTAACAATTGTTTTCGGAACTCCGAACGTTGACATAAACTCACACAATTTATCAATGACCGCAAGAGAAGATGTAGCAGTTTTCATATTGTACACTTCTAACCATTTGGTATAAGCATCTACTACTACTAGATAGTTGCAACCTTTCATGGGCCCTAGAAAGTCAATGTGTATTCTGTTGAAAGGGGACGACGGTATTTTCCAATGAGCTAGCGAGGCGCTCGCGGGTGACGGTCGTAGTTGTAAGCAAACGTCACATGAGGCTATCATTGATTCCACTGCTTGATCGATACCCGGAAACCAAAATCTTGAACGAGCTTCTGCCTTTGTTTTAACTATTCCTAAATGAGAAGTATGCAACTCTTTCAAAATAGTTAGGTACAAACTTACGGGTATGACGACCTTGTGCCCTCTCATGACGCATCCATTCTCGTAAGATAGCTGTGATCTACATAAATGATACGGTTTTAAACGTAAATCATTTTCTTTCGGCGGCCAACCGTTAATAATGTTTTTGATTACTCGCCGTAATATTACGTCACCTTTGGTTTCCTCGCGTAATTATTCTAACGCAACGGGCATGCTCCCGTCTACAACAAAACAAACATACGTTGCACGATCGTATGCCACCGCGCAATCGCAGCACTGACACTGTTCGGTGCACGCGCACTCGTGTCTCTCCCGAGGCAAGCTTGCGCGAGACAGATAGTCCGCACTATTGTCCGCGCTACGCACATATTCAATTTTAAAGTTATAATTACTTAGGCACAAAGCGTAACGTTGCAATCTATTTGCCGCCATCTCTGGTATGCCTTTGTGCGACCCGAAATTAGAAAGCAAAGGCTTATGATCCGTGCGTAATGTAAACGGTTCACTTCGGCCATATAAATATTGATGGAACCGTCGAACCCCATAAATAATAGCCGTAGCTTCTTTTTGTATTTGAGCGTAACGATTCTCTGCTGAGTTTAATGTACGCGACACAAACGATATAGGCTTTTCGATACCGTCAGACCCTACTTGTGATAGAATCGAAAATAGCTCAGTATGTTGATCTTGCAATCTCTTAATCGATAACTCAGAATCTGAGCAATAATTTACCGGTACTAATTGTTAGTTAAAACATTGATAAGAAATCCCTACCTAGTAACGGCGGCGCTCCGTCGCGGACAACGAAAAATACAATTAGATGCGTTTGTCCTGCGTAGCGTAGCGGCAACCGACACGTACCGATACATACTATTTTTGAGCCGTTATACGTCATTAATTGTTTACAAGTTCTTGATAACGGTTCATTTTCATAAAATATTTTTTATAGAACTCTTCTGAAACTACCGTTACTGTCGACCCACTATCTATTTCAAAACGGATCGGCTTATTTTTAATGAAAACTGTTTCTACCATAGGTTGCCCCCTAAATGAACGGATATAATAAATCTTACCGTCATCATCAGCGTCATCCTCACCCTTGTCACCGCTCTCCACCTCTACGTAATTGATTTTACGAAACATTTTACGCAAGTGGCCTTTTACGTGACACTTTTTACACACATAATTTGCAAATCTACAATCAGACGCTTTGTGATTCGTTAATCCACAAATACTGCATTTCACTTTCCCTACACATCCACTTTTGTTATTTTTGATCTTAAAGAGCTGTTCATCTGCCGACGTCGGCTGGTGATCACACGAAGCCGCAGCGTCGGCGCGCGCGCCGCTCATAGTTTCCGCTAACTCCACGACCTTGGCCAGGGTAAGGTCGACAGGGTTTTTCGCGTACAGTTCTTCTTTCTCTCACCACGGCTGCATGCCCATTATAAACTTTTCACGTAACGCCTCTTCAACATTCAGAAACCCACACTTTGCCGTGAGCCCTCGCAGTCGTGCTTCCCATTGTGAATACGTTTCACCAACTTATTGAACGGCGGCGTAAAAGTTGTGACGATTTCTGAACCCGGCGCTCTTCGGTGTGAAATGAGAATTCAGGAGTGTAAGCAAATCGTCATATGGCACTTCGTCAATGTCTTTTGGCAATGCCAAGTCCGTTGCCAACTGATACGTGGCCTCCGTGAGTGCGCTGAGCAGGATCGCCTTCCTCTTCTTGCCCGCGGGATCTGTCCGCTCGTTGATGTCGTTTGCGATAAAGTACTGTCTAATACGACCTTTGTACGTTTTCCATGTCTGCACATTGTGATCAAAACTATTTAGAATCCCAAATTGAACACTTGGCTGAGACATCGTAGAAATTTTTTTTTAATATTTTAATTCGCGGGTAGCTCGTCGCCACTGTTAGATATCGGGACGGACAAGTGAAACGATCACTGGCTAGCTTGACACTGTTTATTGTTCACACAATAATTAGCGGTGGGCGCAGCCACATACCCAACAAAAGTCAGATATCTAGATTTTATATTTTATATTTTCGACTCGCATTACAGCGGTGACATGTGGTGGTCTTCATCTTAGTCTCGAAGTCAGAATATTATTCTGACTCATATATAAGTTTCGATAAAATTTGGTACATATCTTCTTCTTGGGTCTCTAACTCCAGATTCGAATTCCGATGACGAACATTTGGCTATCCAAAATAACTTTGAAATTTAATGTTGGAAACTGTGCTTTTTTAATTCTTAAAATTATAGCTCTCGTTATCCCACACAACACGTACGAGTATGAGGAAACGTTAACTGGGCACGTGTGTGAAGTAAACATTACAGTACACATGACAAACTCCGTAACTTTATATGAAAAACTTTTTTCTATAAAACTGTAAAAACGGAATAACTATTTACATTTTACTAGTCTCTGTCACAGTTTTAAATTAATACTGTCGTCATTTAGTTTACTCTATTTTAATTTAATTTATTATATTATATTAATTTAATTTGTTATATCTTCTGCGATACCTACTATTGCCTCGAAATGCAATTGAATACCATGCCAGGATAACCTTCTTGAAAAATAACTGTTTAATAACTTTTAACAGTGGTAGAGCCACGCATCAGCTTTTGCGGTTGCCAGAATGGGCCGGCTCGACCGGGGAAGTACCACGACCTCACAGAATACCGGCGTGAAGTAGAAGTATGTCAAACTTCTGCGTATCGTCTGGTGTGTGCAGGTAACCGGAGGCCCACACACCCCCTCCCCCAATTCTGGGGGGGAGGGTACTCTAAGGCCGGCAACGCATCTGCTATGCCTCTGGTATTGCGGGTGTTCATGGGCGGTGGTAATCACTTACTATCACGTGTGTCACCTGCTCCTTTGCCTCCCTTTTGTATAAAAAAATACTAGACCAAATTTCAACAGATTGGTAACCGTCTAAGGTGTAAGGTGTCCGGGACATGGTTCCAAGACCTTGTCCCAGACACTTCTCATGGTAGACCTGTGATTAACTGCTGCTGTAGCCAATTCGATTGCCTAGCGTGGCGATTATTGCAAACTTTCTCGTACGGAAGAGGCCTGTGATTATCTTGCAAAGTAGCTTTACAAGTCTATATTTATGTTTGTTTTCAAGTGTATGATATTTCTATATTGCTCTTAACTTATAATTGACAGAAATTAAGTGGCTCTGGATGAAAAGGGGTTATCTTATCGTTGTTTTTATACTTTTCTTATCAATTAAATTAGAAATGTCTGATCTCTCAATCCATCCAAAAATTTGCCGACTTGTATTGATAAGAAGGCAGTAGATTTTTTTTACTCCAAGCTATTCAACAATATGGTCGAATAACGTTTCATATTTCTAAAAATAATGTTTGAATCTCAAATAGAGCCTTTACCTTTATATAAAGGCACAATGACCGCGGATCGCCAATCATCCGGGACATCCCCCTTCCGCCAGCACAAATTGCACAGCAGATGAACGCTGTCCCAGATGCGACGCCCACCATACTTGACCATTTCAGCAGTAACTCTATCTAGTCCCGCAGTCTTATCCATCCATCTTAAAAATAGCAATGACTATATCAATAATACTTAACAAAAATAAGCTGACTGGTGACGGGCATCGTCATCTAAGGAGTAAAGTGTTAGGGACGAACGGGTTACAACGTTATGTATTTCGATGTACAATGGGAGATATAGATTTTATATCCTCTGAGCAGGTTAGGGGAAGGGCACCCCGTCTATCTCACTCACCAGCCGAAACGCAGCACAAGATGCATATACATCATGACGGTATTCTGCAATGCCTGGAGGCCTGCAAGAGATCTTATACGGTCGGGCCGGACTATACACGCAGATTTAGAAGCTTTTGCACGACTTGAGCTCGTCTAGTTTCTCTCTCGCTACAGATCAACAGGTTGTTCAAATATTTATTGTTTTGAAAATAAAAGTCTTCTCAATCTGGTTCGAATTATTTATTATTTTATTATATTTTTATATAACTATCATTCAGTTATTACCCAAATATTATAAAGAAATGTTTCTTCAGCTATTCACTATTTTTTTGTCCAATTATTTTTCGACTAATGGCCGTCCGAGAATTTCATGAGATGTACAGCGAATATTTAACTCCATAAAGCTATTTGCAAATGCAATTTTCATACGGACTGACATTTTTATTGACAATGCTTTGTCATTTTAATGATGTTCTGTTTGAATTGTACAATTCTGCACTGCACATGTGATATTTATTTTTTATGAATAAAATCACATTATTTGTCTTTTAATAGCCGTGTTAAATATCGCACCGACATCGGAATTACATTTTGTTTCACTTTTTTTGGATTTTAAAGAAATTGATCAATCATCTTATGGAAGTATCTTGGACGTACCAATTCTAAAAACCTATGTACAAATTATATCATTGGCTTGGACATAAAGACGGCGATGGGCTCACCACCTGTCACGTTGTTCCGAAAATGCCTTCGCTGGAAGGTGGGTCGAAGGGACTTAAATGTCTAAACTAGACCTCTGTCTACCCCTGTATTGGGAATTGCGTGAAGATATTTTTTTTATTTTTATGATATATTGTAAACCATTATAAAACATAATAAATAAATATCTTCACGCTTTTGCCAATACAAGGGTCAACAGCGGTCTAGACAATCAAGTCATTTCGACCCACCTTCAGCCAGCTAGTAAACATGCGTTTGAAGGTAAGGGTTGAAGATTCGGGTCAGTCACAGGGAAGCGTCGCCGGGTTTACCCGGTTAATAAGTACGAAAACTTAATAAAAGGAGACCCGATTTGCACTTTACCGGTGCATTTAAATCGATATAGATATCCATGGATACGCAGTTGGTAAAAGCGTTTATTCTTGCCTGAGGGAAATACGTGATCTGACTTGGCAAAGGTAGATTAAGCAGTTTTTGAATGAAAGTATGAGAGTGCTGCATAACATATAAATCGTTTATTGCTCTGTGGTATATTTTATGTATTATTTTATGTTTATGTGGTACATTTTGCCGATAAAACCGATGATTCTTCTTACTACAAAGTATTGAGTGTGATTTCTTACACACCAGTTTTTATTGTCGCAAGCAACCTATGAGGTCTCTGATCGGGTTAACGGAAACACTTTTGTTACACGTTATTACTACAATGATTTACGCGTAAATTAAACAAATATAAATTGATAAAAAAATTGTAATTTTTTAAATTATAAAATTTTAATAGTAAGTTTGTATGTCTTGTAACTTTGTATGTATTTTTAACATGTTTCCTTATTAATGTTTTTATGTTAAGTTTGTCTGAAATAAGTATTTATTACTATTAGCTCTTTTTATACATACATATATACACCATTCAAAAGCAACGTTTATGGATTGAGTCATTAATATAAGTTCCTACTAAAGTAAAGAACATTCTTCCTTTCATTTTGACACCAAGCTGACCAAAATGTCTATTACAAAGAACTTTGTTATTTATATTCACATATTGCGTAAACAAATTGAAACAAACTAGATTCAGACAGATACTTGCTTCAGTCTTCTGTAGAGATCTGCAATGACCGTCGACATTCCTAAAGGCAGATATCGATTGCTCAGTTACCAATCTGTGGTTTATTTATAAACAGAACATGCATAGTTCGAGCTCTGTGGACGTACGTACACACCGAGTTTCTTGGTACCGCCCGCTCTGAGGCTTCGTGTTCTCGGTTTGGTAGAAAACCACTTTTTCTACATTGTCTCGGATCTGGTTGTTTTGTGGTATCTTCGTTGTTTCTGATTACATAATACAAGTGACTTCCATGTCTATCTATGTATCTATGTATGTATTATTATGTCATCGTATTACCACATATGTGTGTTAGCAATCTGCCCCGACTTCGCACGGATACCTTACTGTACCGTAGAGCTGTAAAGTTAAATAAGGAGCATTTCGTGTTTATAAACATCCGTGACTCGTGTATAAACGATTTCGAATTGCCTAATGGTTTGCCATCATGATCAATGGTTTGTATCCCTAACCCTAAATTTCGAATACAGATTCACTGTCAACCAGACTATGGTGTCGACAAATGTATCATTATTCTTTTATAATAAATAAATACTATATATATATATATATATATATATATATATATATATATATATATATATATATATATATATATATATATATATATATATATATATATATATATATATATATATATATATATATATATAAAGTTGATTAATAAATAAAGTTTACGGTAGCCGAAAGTTGCTATGACAGCGGGACGTTCAAGACTTCAGTCCCCCCCTGACCACGGATGCTATAAAGCATCCGAAATGTCGGGTAATATGAATAGTTTGTAAAAACTAATTAAAAAACGCGATAAAATCTGAAAATTATTTTATATAAAATGTGTAATATTCGCGTAAATACAAGAAATCATAATTTTAGCTTTTTTACGTATCAAAGAAAGGCATCTTATTTTCCTTACAGCATATTGTGCAGTAAAAGCATTCTCATGTAAATGTAATAAATATTATCATACATTGTCTAAAGAGCGCCACAGTAGTGCTATAAGGAGATATTTACGTTCCAGTTATAAGATTCAACGAGAATATTCTATATAATTCACTGGCGGGAGATGCGCGCGTTGCAAGGACATATTCGAAGTAAACTGAAGTAAATTCTTAGTTTTTATACTATTACATTTATATATTTTACACTATATCAGACTATCAGAGATATTCGAAGTAAACTGAAGTAAATTCTTAGTTTTTATACTATTACATTTATATATTTTACACTATATCTTTCTTATGCTTCTTAACAACTTTTAAGCCATGGAACCTCTCATAAGGAGAGTCTGCCTTCATCTTCATCCATCTCTACATAATTGAATCAAATTGAATTGAATGAAGTGTAAAGAAAGAACTTATGTACGAATTATATCGTTGGCTTGGACATAAAGACGGCGTCATGTTCACCACCTGTCATGTTGCCCCGAAAATATCTTCGGCGGAAGGTGGGTCGAAGGGACTTAATTGTATAGACGACCTCTGTCCACCCCTGTATTGGGAATTGCGTGAAGATATTTTATATTTTTTTATTAAAAATTAAATAAATAAAGTGACATCTAAATAATTCTTATCAAACAATTCTTGCCGCTTTTTACATAAACGCAGCGAATTATCATCATCCCACATGGTCACATTCTAAAAAATTCATGCATAATACATAATTTAAACACTAATTTATAGTATTGACTGAAACAGGTAGGTTACTGTGTGTAGAATTAACATAAAAATGTGATGCAAAGCTTGATGTAAATTTCAAGATCTTGTGAATCATGTATATTATTTTTATTTGATATTTAGATCCTAGTTAGGAAATCACCAAATGCGTTATTTTTTACATAAAGAGCTCGTGAAATGTAATTCTAAATCTATCATACAATTATTGAATATTTATTCTAATGTATTAGATAATGGATATCGTATTTGACATTATGTTTTACTGTAATTTATTATTTTAGTCTTGACCTCAAATACATTATAAACATATAAAAATTTCAACGAACATATGCTGATATTTTTAATTATGATTTAATACTAATTTTGTATTTTACATTTTATATATAAAACATTATGTTTATTATATTTAATTTCAAAAGTCACCATAGCCGAGTGGTTGGGTGGTCGGAATTTCGAGTCAAGAGACCCGAAAAACCCATTGGTACGAGCCTGCCTCCTGGGGATCGAACCCCAGGAGGAAGGCTCGTACCAATGGGTTTTTCAAAAACTTATGTACGAATTATATCGTTAGCTTGGACATATAGACGGCGACGGGCTCACCACCTGTCACGTTGTCCCGAAAATATCTTAGGTGGGAGGTGGGTCAAAGGGACTTAATTATCTAGGCTTGACCTCTGTCTACCCCTGTATTGGGAATTGCGTGAAGATATTTTTATATTTAATTTAAATTTTAATATTTACTTCCTGTTGTTATTCTACATAATTGTTATTTATTTCATCTCTTCTTTTTTATCAATTAAATATTGTTATCTTCACGACATCTGGGGATAAATTTGTCCAGGCAACGCTAAAATTATATTTATTCTACCAATAAGTTGTCAATTATTCATACACTGCGAATTTTATGATAAAATGTTTATATATAACCGGTCCTTGTTACTTATATCAATAAAATAAATGGAAGAATACCAGTGTTTGGTTACTTTGGTTCACTTTGGTACACTTGGTTCACAATTTAGATATAGAATTTTACTAAACGATGACAATCATGAGTGTAAAATATATTTAAAGGCAACGTAGCCCATTTTTAAGCAACTATAAAAATGTAATTCTTAATTTGTTTGTTCTTTTTTCTCATTCGTAATAAATATTATTGTGTTAATGTTAAATAGAACTAACAGTGATCTTCATCTTCGCTGTAATCCTACGAGACGTTACGACGAACAGTAAATGAAAACCAAAACAATTATTTTTTTAAGGTATACTTAAATCTTATTGCTATTCGTTTTTACATTTTATGAACAAAAACAAAAACCTATATCACAATATCAACAATTTTTACAGGCAGTGGTAATTTTGTATTGGGTCGTCGTCGGGTCATAGTAGCTTAGGCGGTCTTCTTGACGAATTCCGCTGGTGGGGGATGGGCTTCGATGTAAGCCAAGCCACGAAGGATGGCCTCTGGGATTGGTGGGGGTACGGGGAGGTGGCTGCCCTGTAGCAAAGAAATATAAGCATTAGACTTTTATACAATAATACTTACAAATGCTGCAAATCATTGAATTTTAGATTATACAGGTGTCATAAAATGTATAGTACAGATGTTATAAAATGTTATAAAAATATAAAGTTATAAGTTAGGCATTAAGTCCACCATTTTGTATTTTTTAATTAAATAAATACAAAACGCATCAGTATCTTGCGCTAGAATTATAAATTGATGATACCTGTTTTGATATTAAAGATCAAGGACTAACCAGTTATGTTTATATTCTGGTTTATGTTTAAACATCTCAAATCTTTTTAATAATTATCATGAATTTCTGCCTCAGCCAATAAATTTATTATTAAGATTATAATTTATAAATATTTATTTACAGAAAAAATTATGTTAATATTTACAATACTTATTAACTAAAAACTATTATAATCGTAGAGCCCTACTCCTCGTGGCATGGTACCAAGAACACTGGCTGCATTTCCACGTTTAATGGCTAGACTTAACCGTTGAGCGAGAAAAGAACCAGCCCTCTTGTCACCAGCGGCAACGATAAGTCGCGGATACAATTCCTTTAGAAACTGCATCGCGCGGGGACCCCACGGACCGATTGTCTCTACGGCAAATGAAACAAATATATAGTCTCCTTTCAAAGACTCATATTTACGCCATTTACCCGATTCAGCTGCCTCTGATGCCGCCCCGGCCCTTATCGAAGTACCCTTGATATGAGAGGCCGCTAATGTATCGACGCATGTTGCGTCCCACACAAGAGCTTTGCCTCTCTCCCAAGGGACTAAAGTCAAGCCGTCGGGTCTCTTACCATCCTCCCTAAATATTCCACAAGGCTCTAAAACCGATGGAATATTTATGGAAACAAGAGCCCTTCGGATGACTTCATTCAAGGAACCGTGACGAGACAGCCTGCCGGCACTTTTTTGGCATGAAAGTCCGTGGAGGCCTAACTCGTCGACGTCGCTGCCACAAGGACATCGATGTGGTTGACAAATCGATGCTCCCAATCGTATTCCTACAGCTATACTTAAAATTATTAAGTGGAAGTTTTCAATTATTCTTTATTATTATTATTCATTATTAATGTAAATAATAAATGAATGCTTTGTTTCACTAGGTAAGAAATAGACGGTGCTTTAATAATTTTGAGAGAAAGATTGCCTAATTTTGTTAATGAAAACTATGATTTTCTAGATAAACTTGGAACGGACTGGAAAGGATTTGCACACTATTTTGTATTTAGTGATTTAACTAAATACAAAATAGTGTCCAAATCCTATGAAAGTGTTTCCAAGATACCAGTATGTAATTTTATATATTTAATACAAGATTGACTCTCATAAAATAATAAGATAATATAAGATTAATGATGTTAAATTAGGTACGAAAACTAAAATTTTAAAAATATTACCGAGGGACGGTATCCATTTTCGTCACTGATGTAGGTCAGTTGAACAACTTCACCCTCGGGAGATGTGTAGCTTGATGATCCCTTAATCTCAAGAGTAGCTTGTTCCTATAAAAAATATTATAAGTGTTAATTATATCGACAGTTCATCTAAAAAGATTGTAATTTCGTAGTTGAAAATTTTAAAAAATATTAAAATTTAAATCTAAATAAGATAGATCGTGTGATATTAATTGAGAGTAATGAAGCCAAAAATAATTAGTAACAGTTTTGTTTTAAAAAATCTAAAATTCTTAGTAAACTGTTATCAATAATATGTGACAGCTAATACACGATGTTTAAACAAAGTTTATATGTTATATCTATCTGATAATCATATATTTGTATCTTCACACAATTCCCAATACAGGGGTAGACAGAGGTTTAGCCTAGACAATTAAGTCCCTTCGACCCACCTTCCACCGAAGATATTTTTCGGGACAACGTGACAGGTGGTGGGCCCGTCGCTAACTTTATGTCCAAGCCAACGATAAAATTCGTACGTAAGTTTTTGAAAAACCCATTGGTACGAGCCTGCCACCTGGGGATCGAACTCAGCTCTCTTGACTCGAAATTCCGACCACCCAAGCATTCGGCTATCGTGACTTTTTCTTTGTAATAATTGTAATGTAAATTTAAAAAAAATACTGACGGAGTTGGGGTTCTTCACTACACCCTCGACCTGGGAGACGATGCCATTGCCGGTTTCGATTCCGTATTGGAAGTTTCCTTCGGGGCTGGTCTCGAACTCGCTTCGGACGATGGGAGCCTGGGACTCATCGTTCTTCACGACGTCGGCGCTGGCCAAAGCCACTGCGGCGAGGACGATTAAGAATTTCTGAAAGTAAAAAATAGTTTTAATAAAAAAAATCATATAGAAATTAAAGAATGTTTGTATTCATTTTATAAAATAATTGAAGATTATTTATAAGAGGAGCATAAAATTATTAGAAAAGATATATTATACATCATTTATTAGAGGAGCTTACCATCTTTGTAGTGGTTTGCGGAGTCCGATACAGCGACAGTCTGATTTCAAACGGTGAAACGATGTCTTTATATAGGTAGGTTACGTCCAGAATCGAAATGCGAATTCATTATTTTCTTGTTTTTTTTTCTGTGAACTTGTCGCGCAACGCGACATTTAAATATGTGCAGGATTACAAATTAAGTCAATCACTTCAATGGCTTCCGTTTATTCCAAGATAAAGTTTTAACGTTTTGTAAGTAATCAATATCTATTATATTTGTAATTTATATCTAACTTACATTGTATTTATTATGAGTTCAGATATTTTTTTTGTGTGTTTTTGGTTGTAGTTCCAATAGTGAGCCTAGTAGATCCAATAGAGCATTGGCCTTCGAAGTAGAGGGTTGGGGGTTTGAATTCCAAACATTTATGTGATGATGTGTTTGAACTCGACTGATCGACATTAATATGTTCGTATGAATATAAATATATGTAAGTATATTGAAGCGATGGTTTGAACACTAAGACGTCGACAGGCTTACCACGTGTCACTTTATCCCAAATATGTTACGGCGAAAATTGGTCGAAAGGACTACATTGTCTAGACTTCTGATTACCCCAGTATTAAGAAATGCTTGACTATATTTATTTATTTATTTATTTTTGTATCTAGCAAGTCACGATAGCCGATTGGTTGGGTGGTCATAATTTCGAGTTAAGAGACCAGAGTTCGATCCCCAGGTGGCAAACTCGTACCAATGGGTTTTTCAAAAATTTATGTACGAATTACACCGTTAGCTTGGACATAAATATGGCGACGGGCTCACCACCTGTCATGTTGTCCCGAAAATATCTTCGCTGAAAGGTGGGTCGATGGGACTTAATTGTCTAGACTAGACCTCTGTCTACCCTGTATTGGGAATTGCGTGAAAGATGTTTATTTTTTTGTACTTTGCATGTTTTTGCTAAAAATGAAAGTAAAAAAGGTAAAAGTCCACTGCAGGACATAGGCCTCTCCCATAAGGATGATTTGCAATAATCGTCACGCTTGGCAGGCGGATTCGCACGTCAGACGCTGCTGCCGATCTTCGGTCTGATTATTCTCGCCATCTATCGGTTGCTGGCTGCTGGCACTCAAGGCTGTTCCCCTTAATCGCCTCATACGACACCCACGAGAAGAAAGGGAGTGCAGAAAGGGAGCGATATTCTTACACCGTTACTATACGGTATTATTTTTATATTATTCTCCTCTGTTCAATTCCAAGTCTTGTTACATTTTCAAATTTATTTACGTTTCGATATATGTGCGTGGGCATAGCAATCTCTGTGATGATCTGCGTGAGAGACCTCGTTCAACAGCAACAGACCTACAAGCAGATGCGTGCAATGCGCCAGGAAGCTTTGCACCAGATGGAATTGCCTCGGTTGAACTATGAAACTAGAACTTACGATAAAGTATGCTTTATCGCAAGGACTGGTGTCAAAGTTCAACCGAGGCAATTCGAATGCTGTATTTGACATCGTCACAGGTGATGAAAGTTATATCTAATATTGTTACGAAGACCAAAATAACTATCTGTTCAGAGGGTGTTTCTTTTTGAGGATCGGTCAACTACGGTGAAGGAAGGAAGAAGTTGGTAAGTGGGCTTTTTTATTTATGATAATCGAATGCGGGCGATACCGTAAGCGGTAAGCTGTAAAAATGTTTTTATTCGAGTTTTGTTTAATTTATATTTTTTTTTATTTCTGCAACTTGAGAAGGAATAAAATTCCAGCAGCGATTATAATTTCGATTCTATTATCGTACAGTCAGTACCGTAGTAAACAGAATACATCAGTGTGACACATATCAATCTCTGTGATCGATTGCTGCGCTGCTTTACAATACAATGATAAATTGTTCCCATGTAATGCTTGTTGCGGCGTAGAAGTCTATCTCAAACAAGCTTTGATTAACAATTAATTTATTGTGAGTAGTGAACAAACTCTCAATTTAGATAGGTTTACTTTCATGAACATCAACATAACATCAAAGGTTCATTGCTGAACATAGGCCACCAACAAAGATACTGGTCATACTGGTGGATAAGAGTGGTCTTGTGCCACCTGCATCCATCGACTGCTGTTACTACATCTTGTAGGCGGTTACCCTACGCCTCATTTGCCTGTACAAGGTGGCCACTCGATAACTTTTTATCCCCATCGTCTATCCGCTGACTTACTTATAAATAGATATGGACAAAATCCATACTCACTCTTATCCCATAGTAAGTAGTAAGTATCTAAAGCATTTATGTTATGGAATCGAAATCAACGGAAGTACCATAAACACTTAGAACCGAGACACTGCAGAAAAAGTGGTCTCATAGTCCGATAATTGAAACAGCGAAAAGTGCCATTCGACTACAGAGGTCGCCTAAAATTCAATCGACTTCGATTCGAATCGAATTATGATGATCAGTCGACAGCCAATTTTATTCCACAGATTTTTAACTTAGTCAGCTATCGTTCTAAATAATATTGAGAATTTTGAGCATGTATTCTATTGATACTTATCAATAAGAGTTTAAGGAAAGCTTTTTCGTTTTTTCAGCAACCAAATGGTGAATTACTCATTCTTTATGTTAAATTTAATTTGGATATATAGCTCTGTTCCACGCCCTTTAATTAGTTCCATTTGTTGGAACTAATTAAAGGGCGTGGCTTCATATATGCTCTTCGATTTAGAGTACTCTTGACCTGGCCTTTTTCCGTTGTATTAGTATCTTAAATTTCATTAAGTAGTTTTTTGTAACGCTCCAAAAAATAGATCAGACAAAAATGGAAGATATCGAGACGTTAACTAGTGCTTCTATGTCGAAAAATAAAATAATAATAAAAATAGAATAATATTTAATATATATATATATATATATATATATATATATATATATATATATTACTAGAATAATTACTAGAATATGTATAAAGGTAGAAACTTACTGAATATGTATTTGTTGTTCACCACAAATATAATAATACAAAAAAATTATTAAATCAATGTATCCTATTCATGAACTACTTTTAATTGAATGACATAAACAAAATACATTAACAAATTAATTATATATGTTATGATATCTCCATCACAGAGGTCTTCTAATTTGCATGTATATATAGTAAATGTTTAAGTTTTTTTTAATATATTTAATGTATTTAGTTACGATAATTGAGTGGTTGGGTAATCGGAATTTGGGCCAAGAGACCCAAGTTCGATTCCTAGGTGTACTGTACAAATGGTTTTTTTTTTTCAGAAATTTGTGTGCGACTTATATCGGCGGGCTCATCACATGTTATGTTGTCCCTAAAAATGTCTTCGGTGAAAGTAGAGTCGAGATCGAAGGTAACCAAATTAAATATTATTCTATTTTTATTATTATTTTATTTTTCGACATAGAAGCACTAGTTAACGTCTCGATATCTTCCATTTTTGTCTGATCTATTTTTTGGAGCGTTACAAAAAACTACTTAATGAAATTTAAGATACTAATACAACGGAAAAAGGCCAGGTCAAGAGTACTCTAAATCGAAGAGCATATATGAAGGGAATAATGAAAGTGAACGAAGTGAAACAAGTATGTAAGGATCGTAGCAAGTGGAAAGAAGTGGTCTCTGCCTACCCCTACGGGAAAGAGGAGTGATAACAGCAAAAAGAAGAAGAAGATGGTGAATACCGGTGAAATAGGTTTTAATTCAAAGAAGTATTCGTTATCGTCATGTAATTAATATTTTTTTATTTGAATTAATACGGTGAAGATATGTTATTACAATTATAATCTATTATGCACTGCATACTGGTTCTGCAGACAATAAGGGTTGATAAATAAAACCACAGCTGTGTCTACATTGCTATAAGAACGGTACTTTATTACTGGTACATTATTTCTTTTATATTCGTATTACTACCACACTGCCACTTAACCCTCAGTTACATAAGTGTTATCTGTGTATTTTACACTATTTCGAGTATACTATAGACTAGTTAGTACATTAAAAAATAAGGCTTCAATGAAGTTGAGTGGTTGGGTGAACGGAATTCGTGTCAAGAGATCCAAGTTAGATCCCCAGGTGGCAAGTACCATTGGGTTTTTTCAAAAACTTATGAACGATTAATATCGTTGGCTTGGACACAAAGACGGCGACGGGCTCACCACCTGGTGAAAGGTAAGTACAAAGGCCATAATGGTCTAGGCTTTTGTCTATATTATACTCAAATATTATCAAATAATGGCGTGAAGATGAACTTCTTAAATCCCATTAAGTATACCATACGGCGTTTTAAAATATGACTAACGACATCTAGTTTCTATAAATAAAATGACACAAACTTATAACTTAATAGAGTTTGCTTTTAATAATATGCGTCTAGAACATACATTAACCATTGCTGACGAATACATGTGTATTTTAAATTTGAAAAGAGATGTGTGGCGGAGGACGGAGTGCAGAGTTGGCACGAGGAATGTTAGAGGAGGCATGAGAGATAAGACGAATGAGTTGATTGAAATAATGAAAGAAAGAGAATTAGATGTCGTGTGTTTATCGGAGACCAAGCGGAAGGGCAGCGCTACTGAAGAGCTCCCTGGCGGGGCGTTAGCTCTATGGTCCGGAGTCCCGGAGAGCGAGAGCGCCTGCCAGGGAGTGGGGGTGCTGCTGTCGTCTCGGTTGGTCGATGTTATGACTGAATATAAGGTTGTGAACTCGAGACTTCTCTGGGTTCGCTTTAAATTGGGACTGACGAAGTTATTCCTTTTGGCTGTTTATGCGCCGGTAGCTTCGTCATCCAGAGCTGATCTGGAGGAGTTTTGGGAGAATGTAAGAGAAGTTCTAGACTATGTTAGAGGAAACGAAAGAATTGTTGTATGTGGTGATTTGAATGGATGGGATGGTACCGCTCGGCCAGGGTACGAGTCGGTGCTTGGAATGTTTGGCGATAAAAGGGTTAACGATGCTGGCAAGCTTATACTGGCTGTATGCAAGGAAAAGGGTCTTCTTGTGACAAACACTATGTTTAGTCACAAGAAAATCCATATTTATACTAGAACAAGAGAGAATGAGAGAAGTATGATCGATTTATTCCTGGTGGATGACCGACTGCGAAAACAGGTGATGGATACGCGAGTGTTCCGAGGTGCTGACCTGGGATCGGATCACTATCTAGTGATTACTAGGTTCTAGGTCTGTTCGTGGGTTGGCGCCACCGGACGGTGATACCAGAACCACAGTCGGTCGGTAGCATCCGAAGCTGGAAGCTTCAGGAAACGGACACTAGGGATAAATATCAAGCAAGGGTAGCCGAAAAGCTGGACAGCATTGATGTCAGGAAAGAATGTGTGGAAGAAATATGGCAGAGCCTTAGAGATGGAATGGTTAGTGCAGCAGAAGACGTGTGTGGAACTGTGAAAAGAGGTAGTAGTAAAAAGGGTGATGCATGGTGGAATGACGAAGTGAAAGAAGCTGTAAATAAGAAGAAGAAAGCATGGTTAGACTACTTGACCTCTAGTAATGATAAGGATATGAGAGAAGAGAAAAGAAAGATATAAGCTCCAGAAAGTTCACAGGAAAGCATTGATTGGGGAAGTGCGTGAAAGGAGTAGAATGGAAGCGGGCGAAAGGTTGTCGCACAACTTCAAGGAGAACTCCAAACTCTTCTGGAAAGAGGTTGGAAGGACCCGGAGTGGTGCGACAGCCTTAAGAATGAATAAAATGCTTTCGGGAACCAATGACGTCCTCTCAGAAAAATCGGACGTCATGCAGCGATGGAGCGAATTTTATAGAGAGATGTATGCGTAGGATGATCTTAGAGAGGGATCCGGGGGTGACGCCGTGATTGGTACGCCAGACTCGGACCTCGATGACACTGAGGTCATCAGTATGAAAGAGATTGAATGTGCGATTAGAAGTTTGAAATGTGGTAAGGCTGCGGGACTAGACAGAGTTACTGCTGAAATGGTCAAGTATGGTGGGCCACGCGTCTGGGACAGCTTTCATCTGCTGTGCAATTTGTGCTGGCGAACGGGGGCTGTTCCGGATGATTGGCGATCCGCGGTCATTGTGCCTTTATATAAAGGTAAAAGTTCACATTATGACTGCGGGTGCTATAGGGCGATCAGCTTGACCAGTTTAGCAAGTAAAGTTTACACGTAGGATGCAAGATAAATCGGAAAG
Source organism: Sericinus montela (assembly GCA_029286605.1). Classification (NCBI taxonomy): domain Eukaryota; kingdom Metazoa; phylum Arthropoda; class Insecta; order Lepidoptera; family Papilionidae; genus Sericinus; species Sericinus montela. The sequence continues at coordinate 1,005,258 of JAGSMR010000100.1, forward strand.
ATTTCTATGGGAGGCACAATGCGGATTTAAACCTGGAAGAGGATGCACTGATCAAATGTTTTCCCTCCGCATGATCACGGAGAAGCTTCTGGCTGCTAACCAGAGGATTTTCTGTGCTTTTGTGGATCTTGAGAAAGCATTTGATAAGGTTGTAAGGAAGAAAATGTGGGAACTGTTGCCGGGGTATGGTGTGGATGGTCGATTGCTAAGGGCTGTGCAGTCACTTTACTGTGACTGTAAAGCCTGTGTGCGGGTAGGGCATGACCTGTCACCCATGTTTAGCGTCCAAACGGGCGTAAAACAGGGTTGTGTCATGTCTTCCTGGCTGTTCATGCTGTATCTCGACAGCTGTTTACGGAAGCTGAAAGATAGCTGTTTGGGTGTGAAAATGGGTGACATAAAAGTAAATTGTCTGCTTTATGCTGATGATGCAGTGCTTATTGCACCATCAGAGGCAGAACTGCAGGCATTAGTCACGTGTTTGAAAGAAGAATGTGAAATTAATGGTTTCCGTTTGAATGCTAATAAAACTAAGGTTCTGGTATTTGAAAGGGACGAATTAAGAACGAAGTGCGAAATTTGGGTAAATCAGGAATGTCTAGAACAGGTGAATGAAATTGTATACTTGGGGAGTGCGTTTAGCCGGGATGGAACATGTGATTTAGATGTGGACAGGCGTGTCGCTGCCGGGAACAAAGTCAATGGTGCCCTGACTGCGTTAATCAAAAGGCGTTGTGAAAAGTGCACGCCGTGCAATACATAACGCAGTGTTGGTACCGACTTTGTTATATGGCAGCGAAACCTGGGTATGCCAGAAGAAGCATAAAAGCAGGTTGAATGCAGTGGAGATGCGATCTCTTCGTAAAATGTGCGGCCTTACCATGGCCGACCGAAAGCGAAACGAAGAGATTCGCAATATGGCAGGTTTGAAAGATGACTTTGTCTCAAAAATGGATAAGGGCGTGCTTCGATGGTTTGGGCACGTTGAGCGAATGAATGAAGACCGAATGGTGAAGAAAATATATAGCGAGAAAGTTAATATTAAAAGGTGTCGAGGTAGACCGCGACTAACTTTCGAAGACCATGTGAGCAAATTGCTCGAAGAGGGGAGGGTCAAGAGTACTCGGATACCTAGACGTGCATGTATGAAGAAGATGATGAATCTGAAAGAAGCAAAAGAAGTATGTAGGGATCGTGACACTTGGCGATCTGTTCTCTCTGGCTACCCCGTCAGGGATTGTGCGTGAAGATAAAAAAAAAAGAGATTGAAGATGTCATATTTATGGGTCATTCATTTTTTCTCAATACTTTATTTACAGAATCATAATTATGTTAATATTTCCAATACTTATTAAACTAAAAACTACAATAATCGTGGCATGGTACCAAGAACGCTGGCTGCATTTCCACGTTGAATAACTTGACATAACCGTAGAGCGAGAAAAGAACCAACCCTCTTGTCAACAGCGGACGCTACCAGTCGCGTATACAATTCCTTTAGAAACTGCATCGCGCGGGATCACCTTTCAAAGATTCATATTTACACCACTTACCGGCTTCAGTTGCCAGCTCGATGCCCTTCGGCCCTCTTCGAAGTACCCTTGATGTGAGGTTAAAATTAAAAATTTAATTTAATTTAATTAATTATTAGATTTGTAAACATCATCATTTCAGCGTGTCAAAATGTGAAAGCCATTGATTGATACAAAGGTAAACCATTTCAGTTCAGAGTGTTTGCAATTCATATATTACACTCTGTTATACTATTTACGGTACGTAAATATATCCTGACATGATAAATGTTGTTAGTTTGTATTTTACTGCCATATGACAGCAGCTGAAGAAAATCTGCCATCCCGTCTAATCCCATGGTTGTCGTAAATTCGACAGAGGGACCTCAAAATATCAGAAGATGGGCAGCACTATCTTCCTGTATACCATTATAAAAAAAATAAAAAACTGCGGTTGCCAACACGCTCGCCAAGCGTGGCAACTATGGCAAAACCCTCTATGAAGAGTATGAAGAAACGGCCCCCAGTGCCCGGCGGCTTCGCTAGTCCTGGCCATGGTGGCGGTCACGGGAAGGCAGGAAGGAGGCAGGGGGTGCGAAGAATCTCCGAGACGAGATCGCGCTGCCAACCCCGACGACTGGACCTGGCAACATGGATTGATGAACCTGGATTTTGGAGCTGGAAGAAGAGGTGAGCAGGCTATACAGGAGCATTAATGGATTATCTGAAGTCCGAAGACAGGGATTGGACTCGATGATCCTGAGTTCCGGTACCTTGCTCTACTACCGGGAAGGCCACAATCAGTCCCAAGGAGGTGAATGAATGAATGAATGAATGAATGAATGAATGAAAATACTTTGGAGGTGTTGGGTTTATCGTCACAGATCTCTTATCAATAAAGTGGTTAAAATCGAGAGTGTGTCGAGTAGGGTTGCGTACCTTATACTCAGCGGTACTCAGCTCAACCAAGCGGTATTCGCTGAAGGTTATACAGGTCTACGCACAAAGCTGGACACATCCCGATGAAGAAGTGAAAGCAGTGTATGAGGATATCTCACGAACCATGCATTGCTCTAAAACCACTTCAAGGTATTGATGGGGGACTTTAACGCAGAACTAGGCACGAAAAAAGGCGAAGAGTTAATTGTGGGCAATTTTGAAGTAGGGCACCGTAACCCAAGGGGCCAACAGCTGGTTGACTTTACGGAAAAGGAGGTACCCTTTATTATGAACTTCTTTTTCCAGAAGAGGCCCCACAAAAAGGGGACCTGAATGAGCCCGGATGGTTCGATTAAACATAAGATTGACTTCATCATGACTACCAGGCGGCAGTGATCATCGAATGTTAAAAGGCACACTGAATATTAATACTAACCTGGAGAGGTCTCGTCTGATAAAGTCCACACTCCGTCCATCACGTGCCCTTATTCACAATTCTGAAAGCTTTCAGCTCGAATTTCGAAATCGCTTTGAGTGCCTAGATGATTGCGCTACAGTGGACGATACAAATAGTAGGCAAGTGGAAACTGTCCATGCGGTAGGGGCAAAATTCTGCGGGATCCACCGCACAACAAAACCACAAAAGTTCTCTGATCTCACTTTTAAGCTTGTGGAGACATAGATGTCGCCACATCACATCATCCGCTACAAGCTTATGGAAACTAGGCGCGAAATGAGGCTGCAGTCTACAACTAATGCGTCAGCATATCGGCAACTGAATAGACAGATCTAAAAGTTTATGAGGCGAGACATACGCAAATTCAATAGGACGCGTATTGAAGAAGCGATAGAGCAAATCCAGGGCTTCAAAGTCTTCGCCAAAGATCTGTTGATCGAGAAGAGCCAACTGACCAGGTTGAAGACTGAAACTGGTGCAGTTATTTCCGCTAGGGCTGAGATTTTGAGTGAGATCGAGAGATTTTATGGACAGCTGTACACATCGTCATACTGAAACCACACTCTAGTGTGAGTAGCGACCCAAGAGTCCAGCTTACCTAATACTACTTCGATGACATCCCGGGCGTCAGTCTGAGCGAGATCACGATCACTCTCAAACAGCTTAAAAACGGCAAGGCGCCGGGTGAAGACGGAATTACGGCTAAGTCCTTCAGATGCTTTTCAATTCCGTCATCCGTGGCGGCGCTACGCCGAAGGCGAGGAATAGAAGCGTGGTTGTCCTGTTCCTATTGAAGAACTGTAGAACTACCTATAGAACCTATACCGCTAGAAGCGGTATAGGTTCTATAGGTAGTTAGTAAGCAGACTTGACAACTTCCAGCCTCCCGAACAAGCCGGTTTCCGAAGAGACTATAGTACCATACACCACACACATACTCTTCACCAGATTGTAGATAAAAGACGGAAGAGTACGATTTACCATTGTGTCTGGGGTATGTGGACTATGAGAACGCCTTCGATTCCGTTGAAATTTGGGCGGCGCTGCAGTCTCTTCAGCGGTGCCAGATAGACTCTCGGTATATCGAGGTGTTGAGATGTCTATATGATGAGGCTAGGATGTGTATCCGAATACAGAACCAGAGCACGAAACCTATCCAATTGCAGAAAGGTGTGAGACAGGGTGACTGTATATCCCAGAAACTCTTCACCGCTGCATTGGAAGATGTCTTCAAACTACTGAACTGGAAAGGTACTACGGTATTACTATCAATGACGAATTCATCACTCATCTTCGGTTGCCGACGACATAGTACTGATGGAAAGATCGCTAGAGGAGCTCAGCACCATGCTTAATGGCCTCAATAGTGTCTCTAAAGATGAACATGGAAAAGACGAAAATCATGTATAACATCCATGTCAGACCAATGCCGGTTATCGTTGGGAACACTATACTCGAAGTTTTTGACGATTATGTATACTTGGGGCAAACTGTCAAACTAGGTAAGTCCAACTTCGATCGAGAGGTCAATCGACGAATCCAACTCGGCTGAACAACGTTCGGGAAACTACGCCGAAACTACGCATCTTCTCGTCTAAAATACCTCAAAATCTAAAGTCCAAAGTTTACAACCAGTGCATGTTGCTAGTGATGATATATGGATCTGAGACGTGGTATTTCACTGCAGCCGTATGAGGAAGCTCAAAGTTGCTCAGCGTGCTATGGTGTTTCTCTGCGTGATAGAATCCGTAATGAAGACATTCGCAGCAGAACCAGAGTAACCGACGTAGCCGTAAGGATCAGCACGTTGAAGTGGCAATGGGCCGGCCACATAGCTCGTAGAACTGATAACCGTTGGGGAAGAAAGGTTCTCGAGTGGCAACTTTGTACAGGCAAACGCAGTGTTGGACTACGAGATGGAGCGACGACTTGCAAAATATTGCGGGAAGTCGATGAATGCAGGTGGCTGAGGACCGTTCACTGCGGAAAGTTTTAGGGGAGGCTTATTTTCAGCAGTGGACTCTTGATAGACTGTAAAGAAGAAGAAGAAGATTTTAATAAATTTTAGTAAACGCGCAAACTTATTGTAAGTCTCACTCTAAGGCCGGCAACGCATCTGCTATGCCTCATGTATTGCGGATGTTCATGGGCGGTGGTAATCACTTACCATCACGTGAGCCGCCTGCTCGTTTGCCTCCCTTTTCTATAAAAAAAAAGTCCAAATAATATTGTTGAATCAAGGCCTCTTCTAAAGAATATTCTTATGTATTACAACCGTGTGGTATGGGGATGAAAGTAATGTTACCAGATGTCGTAGGAAGGAACTATACTTAAAAACCGCAAAGGCTACCTACTGATGGTGAGATCACAATGTTGATATAACACAATCAATATATCACAATAGCAGGCCAATGTTGGGTAAACCGACGGGAAGCCTAATTATTGTGCCTAGAACACAAAAGCTGAGGCCATAGAAAGAAAACCATTAAAAGGTGTCGAGGTAGACCGAGACAACTTACGAAGATATTAATAAAAAAATACTTTACAAATAGTCAAAACTTACGTTTAGCATACGATAAAGAATGTAATTCCGTGTAAATTCTAATATTTTTACGAAATAAAGTCGCATATTTTTAATAATTTCCACGTAAAGTTTATTCAAGATATAATATTAGTGATGTTTTCGCCACAGTACGTGGAGACAGTCTATTTTAGAAAAATATATAAAATCTAGACAAACATTTTTCTTAAAATAATTTGTTTTGCTACTCCTCGTTAAACTTTATTTGAGATATCACATAACACATATGTGTAATAGATAAAAAAAACTTTTTTGATTTTTTAAGAATAGTAGCAATGGTGATCAACATTACTAGTATTCTAGTTACCACCACTACTTCTAGTAACCACCAACCAATGGCTTTTTACAAAACTTATGTACTATTTACATCGTTGGCTTGGACATTAAAACGGCGTCATGTTCACCACCTGTCACGTTATCCCAAAAATATCTTCGGTGGAAGGTTGTTCGAAACAACTTAATTGACTAGACGTCGGTCTACTCCTGTATTGCGATTGGCGTGTATATTTATAACATTTAAATTAAATGATTAAAAACCTTAATATTTCAACTAATGCGCGTCAGATAGCACAGAGGTAAGAAATTCTGAATTCTGAGAAATAATAACCAAAAAGTCCGAAACCGAAAATAAAATATCTTTCCGGATATATTTTCTCGATAATAGAGTTCAATTGAGGCTTGAGTAATAATGTAAATATTTGTTAAAAATAATATTAAAGTTTAAGACAAAAAAAGTTTTTTTTGTAACAGTTATTTGAACCTTTGACTTACTGGATCTTTTTAAAACAGCTGTAAAATATGGTTTAAACAAAGTCCGGCCGTACAATGTGTCACAATGAAAACAGAATAATAATACAATTGTATTTGAAACTTGTCACACAAATATTTTTTTTAGGAAAATCAGTTTAACAGTCCGTGCTAATATATCACATCACATATTTAAAAAAATAACTGCGAACAAGGCGTTTTATGAAACACACTGACCTTAAGTTGAGATGAAAAATTTGAAATATCTTTCGAGGTCACAAAAAAACTTATGGCTGTATCTAGGCACCTAGATACAGCCACATATACATGCACTGATAAATATTGTTGCCTAGCTGGCAGTGACAGTCTCGATCTGTAGTTTGAATGAATATTAATGTATTCGAATCATGGATGTTTAAATGTTTATATAAATTTGATTAAGTAAATATAAACATCTATGACGGCGATATCTGTCACGTTGTTCAAAGAAAAATGTCTTCGGTCGAAAGGTTTGATTGTCTAGATCTCTGTCTATCACAGATGTTTTGGCAATGGGCTTGAAGTATGTAAAATATTAGTTATCATATTTTTTTAATTTTTTAAATATATCAAGCTGACATATTTGAATTTGAAAATGACTCGAAGCAATGTACTAATTTATAAATAGGATTTTCTGCAAAACATAAAAGCGTAATGTGAATTAAATATGTTCTCTGTGTAAGACAGATTTGTGCCACTTAAAGTAAATGATGTTTCTAGTTAATATATAAGCGCGTGTACAACAGCTATGATTTATTTAATGTAAGTAGAAGGCAATATGTGGATTAATTGTTTAATAAATTTAAAATAATATTGACATGGGCGAGATTTAAACTCGCGAACTCGTAAAGATGCATCTGCGTGTGTGATATATGCAGTCAGTTTGTTGTTTTTTTAATAACTTTACTAATGTTAGTTAAATTATTTTTACACAAATGTATATACATAAATACATACATGTGATTTATGTGGTACACATTGCTTTTGTGTCTATATAAATGTTATTATAAACTCATAATGCGCGATTTCGCATGCAAATATAAATAGCATTTGTAGCCTGATCCGAAAAAAAGAAGAGCACTACCTTCCCTCCCTGCCACAGATGCGTGTACTAGCTCTGCTGAATTATCCACCACCACTACACAAGCACTGCTCTCAACACCAGATCACTTACGCGACAAGTGCTTGAACTCGAGTCTCCTAATTCAAATTCTGATCATTCAACCTCTCAGCTCTCGCAGCCCCATTCCAAGCGTTTATTTTTGCAATCAATATGAAAAGCCTTGAAAATGAATAAAATGAAAATCTAAAAGAAGCGAAAGAGATATATGGATCGTGACACTTGGCGATCTGTTTTCTCTGGGTACCCCGTCAGGTACTCTGCGTGAAGATAAATAAATAAATAAATGATTTGTGGTGTAACATAGAAATCGACGTTGAAAAAAAACAAGCTTATGTTTATCGCCTGATATCTATATATAAATTACATTAAGATAAAATAAATGTAAAACATAAAACATTATATATTCAATATTATGTAAATTTATAACAGGTTTAAAGTTATTAAACAGAATAGATGTCGAAATTGTTTTCTTTAGAACTTTGCAAGTTTTATTTTGAATTTTAATTTTGAATAGTTTAAATTTTTTGGGCAAGTTAGCTTAGTGAACGTAGCGGAACGGTCGTGGCCACAAATCTGTTGTTAATTGTTTACCTTTTTTTTCAATTTAAGAACTTCGCCACAATTAAATTGAAATTGACAACGGATAAATGGGGTCATTGTAGAAGCGTGCTCGTCGCGACCCCTGCCAGTCCTTTTCAGGGCTGCAATTCTACACAGCTGCGCACCCATGCCAACGAGGGTTAGGGCGTCCCCCCAAGGCGACGCACACCAGTTCGTCCCCGTAGGTGTGGAATGCAGCGAGAAAAGCGGCGATGGGGACCGCCACCCGTCACGCACAGCCCGACATGGCGGAAGGTGGAGGACGGAGTGCAGAGTTGGCACGTGGAATGTTAGAGGAGACATCTCTCATGCCTCCTCTAACATTCATACAGACGATATAAGACGAATGAACATATAAGACGAATGAGTTGATTGAAATAATGAAAGAAAGAGAATTAGCGGAGAATAAGCGGAAGGGCAGCGGTACTGAAGAGCTCCCTGGCGGGGCGTTAGCTCTGTGGTCCGGAGTCCCGGAGAGCGAGAGCGCCTGCCAAGGAGTGGGGGTGCTGCTGTCGTCTCGGTTGGTCGATGTTATGACTGAATATAAGGTTGTAAACTCGAGACTTTTCTGGGTTCGCTTTAAATTGGGACTGACGAAGTTTGCTTCGTCGTCCAGAGCTGAGCTGGAGGAGTTTTAGGAGAATGTAAGAGAAGTTCTAGACTTGGTTAGAGGAAACGAAAGAATTGTTGTATGTGGTGATTTGAATGGATGGGTTGGTACCGCTCGACCAGGGTACGAGTCGGTGCTTGGAATGTTTGGTGATAAAAGGGTTAACGATGCTGGCAAGCTTATACTGGCTGTATGCAAGGAAAAGGGTCTTCTTGTGACAACACTATGTTTAGTCACAAGAAAATCCATATTTATACTAGAACAAGAGAGAATGAGAGAAGTATGATCGATTTATGTCTGGTGGATGACCGACTGCGAAAACAGGTGATGGATACGCGAGTGTTCCAAGGTGCTGACCTGGGAACGGATCACTATCTAGTGATTACTAGATTTAGGGGTCTGATCGCGGGTTGGCGCCACCGGACGGCGATACCAGAACCACAGTCGGTCGGTAGCATCCGAAGCTGGAAGCTTCAGGAAGCGAACACTAGGGATAAATATCAAGCAAGGGTAGCCGAAAAGCTGGAAGGCATCGATGTCAGGAAAGAATGTGTGGAAGAAATATGTCAGAGCCTTAGAGATGGAATGGTTAGGGCAGCAGAAGACGTGTGTGGAACTGTGAAAAGAGGTAGTAGTAAAAAGGGTGATGCATGGTGGAATGACGAAGTGAAAGAAGCTGTAAATAAGAAGAAGAAAGCATGTTTAGACTACTTGGCCTCTAGTAATGATAAGGATATGAGAGAGAAGAGGAAAGAAAGATATAAGCTCCAGAAAGTTCACAGGAAAGCATTGATTGAGGAAGTGCGTCAAAGGAGTAGAATGGGAGCGGACGAAAGGTTGTCGCACAACTTCAAGGAGAACTCCAAACTCTTCTGGAAAGAGGTTGGAAGGACCCGGAGTGGTGTGACAGCCTTAAGAATGAATAAAGTTCTTTCGGGAACCAATGACGTCCTCTCAGAAAAATCGGACGTCATGCAGCGATGGAGCGAATTTTATAGAGAGAGTTATGCGTGTGATGATCTTAGTGAGGGATCCGGGGGTGACGCCGTGACTGGTACGCCAGACTCGGACCTCGATGACACCTCAGGTCATCAGTATGAAAGAGATTGAATGTGCGATTAGAAGTTTGAAATGTGGTAAGGCTGCGGGACTAGACAGAGTTACTGCTGAAATGGTCAAGTATGGTGGGCCACGCGTCTGGGACAGATTTCATCTGATGTGCAATTTGTGCTGGCGAACGGGGGCTGTTCCGGATGATTGGCGATCCGCGGTCATTGTGCCTTTATATAAAGGTAAAAGTTCACATTATGACTGCGGGTGCTATCGGGCGATCAGCTTGACCAGTTTAGCAAGTAAAGTTTACTCGAAGGTTTTGACACGTAGGATGCAAGGTAAATCGGAAAGATTTCTATAGGAGGCACAATGCGGATTTAGACCTGGAAGAGGATGCACGGATCAAATGTTTTCTCTCCGCATGATCACGAAGAAGCTTCTGGCTGCTAACCAGAAGATTTTCTGTGCTTTTGTGGATCTTGAGAATGCATTCGATAAGGTTGTAAGGAAGAAAATGTGGGAACTGTTGCCGGGGTATGGTGTGGATGGTCGATTGCTAAGGGCTGTGCAGTCACTTTACTGTGACTGTAAAGCCTGTGTGCGGGTAGGGCATGACCTGTCACCCATGTTTAGCGTCCAAACGGGCGTAAAACAGGGTTGTGTCATGTCTTCCTGGCTGTTCATACTGTATCTCGACAGCTGTTTACAGAAGCTGAAAGATAGCTGTTTGGGTGTGAAAATGGGTGACATAAAAGTAAATTGTCTGCTTTATGCTGATGATGCAGTGCTTATTGCACCATCAGAGGCAGAACTGCAGGCATTAGTCACGTGTTTGAAAGAAGAATGTGAAATTAATGGTCTCCGTTTGAATGCTAATAAAACTAAGGTTCTGGTATTTGAAAGGGACGAATTAAGAACGAAGTGCGAAATTTGGGTAAATCAGGAATGTCTAGAACAGGTGAATGAAATTGTATACTTGGGGAGTGCGTTTAGCCGGGATGGAAGATGTGATTTAGATGTGGACAGGCGTGTCGCTGCCGGGAACAAAGTCAATGGTGCCCTGACTGCGTTGATCAAAAGGCGTTGTGAAAAGTGCACGCCTTGCAATACATAACGCAGTGTTGGTACCGACTTTGTTATATGGCAGCGAAACCTGGGTATGCCAGAAGAAGCATAAAAGCATGTTGAATGCAGTGGAGATGCGATCTCTTCGTAAAATGTGCGGCCTTACCATGGCCGACCGAAAGCGAAACGAAGAGATTCGCAATATGGCAGGTTTGAAAGATGACCTTGTCTCAAAAATGGATAAGGGCGTGCTTCGATGGTTTGGGCACGTTGAGCGAATGAGTGAAGACCGAATGGTGAAGAAAATATATAGCGAGAAAGTTAATATTAAAAGGTGTCGAGGTAGACCGAGACTAACTTTCGAAGACCATGTGAGCAAATTGCTCGAAGAGGGGAGGGTCAAGAGTACTCGGATACCTAGACGTGCATGTATGAAGAAGATGATGAATCTGAAAGAAGCGAAAGAAGTATGTAGGGATCGTGACACTTGGCGATCTGTTCTCTCTGGCTACCCCGTCAGGGATTGTGCGTGAAGATAAATAAATAAATAAAAGACAACGGACAAAAAACTTTTAAATCTTTAAAACGTGATGTGAGCAAATTGCTCAAAAAGGGTGGTTGAAGAGTACTTAAATACCTAGACGTGCATTAATGAATAAAATGAAAAATCTAAAAGAAGCGAAAGAGATATATGGATCGTGACACTTGGAGATCTGTTTTCTCTGGGTACCCCGTCAGGGGCTCTGCGTGAAAATAAATAAATAAATGATTTGTGGTGTAACATAGAAATCGACGTTGAAAAAAAAAACAAACTTATGTTTATCGCCTGATACATATAAAAAAATATATCTTCACGTAATTCCCAATACAGGGGTAGACAGAGGTCTAGTCTAGACATTTAAGTCCCTTCGACTCCCCTTCCACCGAAGATATTTTCGGGACAACGTGACAGGTAGTGAGCCCGTCGCCATCTTTATGTCCAAGCCAACGACATAATTTGTACATAGGTTTTTAAAAAAACACATTAGTACGGCCACTTGAGGATCGAACTCGGGTCTCTTGACTTGAAATTCCGACCACCCAACCACTCGGCTACCGTGACTTTTATTCTCTTTATTTTATTATTCCTTATCTACAAAAAAATTCCTACGTGTTTTCAAATAATTCTTCGTGAAACGCAGATAACGTGATCAGTGGTGAGCTTGCTTGATCAGGATAACAGAGTCATATCCCCAGTAGGAAGACTTGTACCAATGAGTTTTTGTCGAAACTTGAATGCGTTGTTCCAAATTGCGTTCAAGATGATAATATAATATAATAAAACAGTAAAATATTATATGTAAAAATATTTTACTTTTAGCTTGGACACTAAGGTATTCGATATTCTCACCACCTGTCACGTTGTGCCAAATAAGCTTCGGTGAAAAGTGTGTAGGAAGGGTTTCATTATCTAGACCTCTGTATTGAGAAAATTCATGATGGAATATAAAAATATATTTTGCTATATTTATTCATCTATAATTCATCCGTAACAAAACAAGTATAAACATTCATATGCATCACAAAATTTTGCCCGAGCGGGATTCAAACCCGTGACATCGAAGGCGGGATCACTACCAACAAGGTCATCGGATCGTCGATAACAGATATGAACTATTTATTTATTTACTTATTTAAAAAGTAATTTTTTCTTCAAAAACTTTATTTAATTTCTGTTCTATAATATTCTATTTGAAAACAGAATAACACACCCGTTCTTAAAATTTTAAAAAACATCAATGTTTTAGACGAAATATTCTAATAGTTCCCTAATTCCTCAACGGAAGGCTTATTTTCACTACCGGTATGTAAACCCTTTGGCTGTCTAAACTTGAACTCCGTAAAGTCATGTCAGCGGCCGGCCTGACATCTGATGGACTAAAGAGCACTGCGGTGGAAGTTGATTGGAATCGGGGTTACGTTTCATTTCTCGGATTCGAACGCGCCAAACTATTTTGTGCTTTATGTCGTTTTACATGCCTCCTTTAATAATTCGGCACGATAGCGATAGTGCTTGGGTGATTGGAATTCAAATCAAGTTTTTTTAGAAGCTTATAATTTTAATCTTTGGCTTGAACTTGAAGACGGCCACATGCTTACCTTTTGTCACGTTGTTCCAACATCAGTTCGTTCCTCAGGTAAACCCTGGCTCGTGGCAATGAGTCTTTTTTAGAAATTTATTAATGTTTTATATTTTAAGCTAGAAATCTACAAACGACAGGTTCAATACCTGCCATGTTGTCCTACACATACGGATAAATCTACACATATACATTGAAACGTCTATGACTCGAGTATAAACATCCATGACGCAAGTGATTGCTATTAGCGGGATTCGAATCCGAAATCTTTAGCTTCTAAAACAGAGTTATTTCAACTCAGCTATCGGTCCGTCTTCACTTCTTCAGGTGGCTTAATTTTCAATTTCCCTTTTAATAATTATTGATCAGTGACAAGTGTAATCTTCTCTTAGGAAACAACGTATATATGCAGTGCCTAAGCAATCGGAGAGCGATATCAGTTTATTAGAAAATTGATATGCCCTGGAAAAATGTGGTTTATATTTCTATTCTGATGTAAGAGCGTATTCAATGATACCTTATGTAGATTGAAAAAGATTTTTAATTATAGGTCACAAAAAGGGTAAACCACTGTTTGATTTCATGATTCAATGTGGATGACACTTACTTGAGGAAGCTACAATATCCGAGAATTTAGAATCCTCCGAAAATAGAAAACTTCAGTGTGGTTCCATGTCATACCATTAGTAGATTATAGGAACAGCTTAAGTATATATCACTTCCAAAGGCTGGAAACGCTAAAGGGAAAAGGTTTGTAAATACTATTGGTTACCATGTGGCGAAATAACATATAAATCTAAAAGTAGTATACCAAAATTCTGCAAACCCATAACGGTCAGCAGCATCTAAGATTCAAATACTTGTGCGACAAGATGGGTATTTAAGGTGTCGCCATTTTGAGGTCCCGGTTTTCATTCCCGGACGGACTAATGTAGGAAAACACTTTTTTTTATATTGTCACGGGTCTAGGTGTTTGTGATATCTTCGTTCTTTCTGATTCTGCAACACAAGTGCTGTGACTATAACGATAAAAGCAGGCTTCTAAGTAATGCAAATAAGAATTTCTGGTATAAACGTAATAATCTATTGCTTTTTGTAAGTGTCTATTGTGAAAGAAATTAGTTCGTGTAATTTTTTTTTTAAATACTTATTATATCATCTACATCTCATTTTCGGCTTTATATTTTATATTTTTTTTTTCATTTTCGGCTTTCTATCAAAGATTCTTGAACATATAGTACGTAAAAAATTCTCAAGTTTTCTTTTCAGTAACAACATTCTAAGTCCATTTCAAACTGACTCCACCCTGGCCATAGCAGAGAGATCCGCTCTTCTTAAGGTCACTGATGATATTCGGTGGAGCATTGACCAACGATTCTTAACAGTAATTGTTTTACTTGACTTCAGCAGAGCCTACAACTCAGTCGATTTCAACATCCTTCTTAGAATCTTGCAATCAATTAATGTATCATCGTGTACCGTTTCGTGGTTTGATTCTAATCTTCGGGGGCGCTCTCAATGTGTTTATGCTGCAGAAACAAACTCTGAATGGTGTAATACTATTTTATTATTACACTATTATTACTACAATGTGGCGTTCCTCAAGGTAGCGTCTTATCTCCTTTGCTTTTTACAGTTTTTATAAACTCTTTCACCAAGGTGATAAACTCCTACTTACATCTCTATGCAGACAATTTGCAGTTGTATCGACATGTGGAGGCATCGGAAATTGACTCTGTGGTAAGGGCAATAAATTATGATTTACATAAAATTAATAAATGGTCGAAATTTCATGAACTTTTGGTGAACCCAAATAAATCACAAGCCCTAATAATAGGTAACAGATACACTCAGAATCTACTAAATTTTCATTCTTTACCCGCACTCGGTATCAACGGTACCGCGATCGCTTATGCTGAAATTGTTATTAAACATCTATAATAAAACCTTGGTTTTATTTTTAATTGATGATGGTACACTACCTTGGAGTAAACACGTAGATGAGATTAGTAGGAAGATCAATTACGCTTGCCACACGTTAAAATGCCTTCAAAGTTTTCTGCCCTTGTCAACAAAGATATCTCTCCTCCTAACGCTGATCATGCCTATTTTGGATTATGAAGATGCAACAGAGGAGCAACTAAATAAACTTGAGCGCCTGCAAAATTTATATATTCGATATATTTTTGGACTAAAAAATTTGATCATGTATCTTTTTACCGCAAGCAGCTCAAGTGGCTCGCAATCCGATTTCGAAGGAACACTCGAATTCTGTGCTTCCTTTATAAAATTTTATACAATCCACTATCCCCTCCCTACTTGCGTGATCGTTTCTCTTTTATTCATCCTCCTGGTACCATTTGTAGATCCCATACTAAAACTCTATTAAATTTCCCTCCCACAGAACAGAATTATATTCCCATTCCATTACCGTTCATGCGGTTCGATTGCGGAACTCACTACCTTCGGTAATCTGTGAGGCAAATTCGGTGTCTTCGTTTAGGAAGCTAGTTAAAGAGCACTATTTGTTAACACAATAGTATTATGTATATTAATGTTTATGCATGTATATTGTGTATGTATATTAATATGTAATTATATTTTTTTGTTTGAATAATGTAAATTAATATACTGTTTTTTGTGTACACTAGTTTGCTCCTATTATAAGTTTTCCAGTAACAGGCATGCTGGAAAAAATTTCAATTTGAAATAAGCTGTGCTTTTTGTACTTATATTTCTTTTTTTTATGTTGTTTCTCTGTTTATTATATTGTGTGTGTATATGAATAGTAAAATAAATAAATATATGTCTCATTATAGAAATACTAAGAAAAGCTTCAGCTTGAGCAAAGTTTATTATTAAGTTATTTGTTTATGTTTTAGAAGCGAATGCGAGAATACTTCAGTTGAAAATTAAAAATGATTCCTTCTAAAAAACAATAAAAAAATCGTATCTAATATTTCAAACGTTAATAGCGTAATTCAACAATGATAATAACCACTTAAGTCACGATAGCCGAGTGGTTGGGTGGTCGGAATTTCGAGTCAATAGACCCGAGTTCGATCCCCAGTTGGTAGGCTCGTACCAATGGGTTTTTCAAAAACTTATGTACGAATATCGTTGGCTTGGACATAAAGACGGCGACGGGCTCACCACCTGTCACGTTGTCCCGAAAATATCTTCGGTGGAAGGTGGGTCGAAGGGACTTGATTGTCTAGACTCGACCTCTGTCTACCCCTGTATTGGGAATTGCGTGAAGATATTTTTTTTTTTTTATAATAACCACTTAGTAATGAGTTGTAAGACAAAAGTTTTACAAAGCGTTTATTCTTTTGTACATTTTACGGGTTTCTTGCTTTTAATTCGTAATATTTATTGAGAAATAAAGAAAATATGTTGTAACAAGTCAAAATGAAATATCAATGAAAAAAAAAACTTACGTAAAACTGAAGCAACGGCGATAGGCTCACCACCTGACAGCTGCCCCGAATACGCTTCGGTGGAAAGTGGGTCGAAAAGACTTCATTGTCTAGCCCAGTAAGGGAAAAGACTATAACCAACAAAAGACAATTAAAAGTATTCATCAGTATTCGTGCCAGGTAATAATGTAACATAATATTTTATGTTACCTAGGCCTGAATTATACATTTGGAATACAAGAGCTACATCGCATTGAAATTACCTTTAGCGTGAGAATTTATTCCACCTTTTTTCCCGTGGTATAGTAAGAGGCGACTTAAGAAAAGCCTTGAAAATATCAATGGCTGCCAACAGACGGCGGAATAGCCATTTCAAAAAATATTAGAACGAAATTTAGCAGATAGGCGAAAGGCAACATTTAAACGATGTTGTCTTTCGTATCGTAGTGCAAGTATTTGGTATCACAATTGCCAATCCAATGGCTAAGCGTAGCTTTCCAGCTATTATCGTAAATCTCTTACCAAAGAGGCTGTTCTCTCCAGCGCAAGACTTTTAAAGACAATTACGCATGTTTACGACACCCACGGGAAGAGAGGGGATAGAGGATAGGGAGAAGAGAGAGAAGGGGATAGATAGAAGATATTATTACGCACATACCACGCGCACTTCTTGTTAAAAAAAGTAAGTTTTACATTGCTGATCTCTTGCTGAACCGATTTTGAAGAGTTGCTCACTGATACGTAAGAAGTTTAAGAGTGGGCATCTTAGCCATCTTTATTTTAATATATTAAGAAAAAGAAGGATGAAATATAAAACGAAGAATTCGCGATATTCATAAAACAGTGAATGCGTAATTGGCTCGTAGATATTTAAAATATATTTAGAGAACATTATTCAGAAAAGTTTTACAGTGATATTTACATTACTTAGAAGCAGTTCAAGTTCGTGGTTTAGATTGATTAAATGTTGAACTTAAGTTATTAATTTTAAATATACAATCGACCAAAATATTAAGTTATGTTAACTAACAAGTCTTAAGAAAATAAATTTCGAAGAATTTTAGACATGAATATTAATATATATATGTTGAGGTAATGATCTGCGTAGTTTTGCGAGATGTTTGAATGATGTAAGTAGTAAATGACTGAACAGAATGAACAAATGAATGAACAGACATACATACTCGTAGCTAGGGACAACCTCCCATACATTGTTCTGAATCAAAAGTAAGCAGTTTTTTTTATTTATTTATATTCAGAAAAAAAAACAAATTACAAATGAAAACAACAATACACTGTACTATAAAACCAAGTGGCTTTTTTTGTACAATGGAGTTCGTCCATACAGATAACATTATTTAGCAGTTTACTTATTATAAACCAGATAGTTTACATTAATAATTACGAACATGATATAGGAATTTTTAGTGAGGGTAGATTAGGTGCGAATGTTTTTGTCGTTATAACAATGACGAGCACATAAAAAAAGAAAAAGAAACAAATGCGTTCGAGTGTCCTAAGGGTGTGTCAACATTATTATTAATTATTTCATATAATTATCATGTAGCAAAGCTAAGTAGTAGTTAGTTAATTTAGATTTGATGTTGTTTGGGTTTATTTCGTAACGTAATGCGGGTGGTAATTCGTTTATTAATTTTGGAATCATAAATTCGAGTGTGCGTTTTCCATAGTTATTCTTATTATACACAGGCACATATAATTTTTTTATTAGAGATAGCGCGAGTACCTTTGCTATGTGATATTAGAGTTTGCAGGTCTTTGTTAAAAAACTGTTCTTTTTAGAGCACATATTTGATTTTGTCATGGATTGGGATTATTTTACAATACGCGAACAACATATGGTAGTTATTTTTATATTTACTTTTTACTTTAGGAGGGACGATTATCTTTAGAAACCTTAATTGAAGTTGAAAAATTTTGTCTATGTATGTTTTGAATGTGAATCCATAGCTACTCAAACCGTACGAAGTTATTGATTCAACTAAAGCTTTATATAATAATAATTTAATTGGAAAGTCAATTTTGTGTTTAATTAGTACAAATTTTGTCAGAATTGATTTTAGCCAGTCACAGACGTTACTTATATGCTTTTTCCAATTAAGTCGGCTATCAATTATGAGACCTAGGTACCTATGGTTGTCCGTATAAACTATTGACGGACAATAGCACATAGATTTTATTGGACATGAATGTAAGCATGAGTGTGAGTGTGCTATGAGATTAGGCATTGTTTTAGCACGGTTATGAGAAGAGCTGATATACATTATTTTAGTTTTTTTATCGTTTAAAACTAAACCAACATCGTGAGACCACTTAATAAGAGATGTAAAATCTTTTTGCAAACGTATAAATGCGACTCCAAGATCGGCATCAGCCGCTACTAGGCACGTGTCGTCGGCAAACTGATAAATTTCACAGCTGTCAATTAAATTTATTAAACTATTAACATATGTTAAGTAGTGTAAAGGTCCGAGTACTGATCCATGTGCAGTTCCTTCAGTTACAGTCTTTTCATAAATCCAATTTTCAGCGATCTTAACTTTAAAACGTCTATTTTCCAGATAATTTTTATACCATTTCTGGACAGGTCCTCTAATTCCCGATTCGTCCAGTGATTCAATCAATGTCTCGTGTTGAAGTGTATCAAACGCTTTGCTAAAGTCAATAAAGACTACTAGGATGTGTTTTTTACTATGCAAATGTTTGTTCATCGAATTAGTAAAGTTGCTCAGAAGCTTAGTGGTGCTTTTGTGTGGTTGAAATCCGTATTGCTTATCATTTAGAATGTTATTAGAATCATAGAATTTTAGAAATTGATTTGACAGACATTTTTCAATAATTTTGTCTAAGGTGGGTAATATGGTTATGGGACGATAATTTCCATACTCCTTAAGGTTTCCTTTTTTTAAAATTGGCCTTACTATTCCTTTTTTATACTGGTATTTGTTAATTTAGCTATAGCTGGTGCAATTTTATGTTTAATGATTTTTAGGTCACGTGCACGAATATTATCTATTCCGGGAGACTTGTTGTCATCTAGTGATTTTATTATTTTATTTATTGTATCTGAGCTTACTTTCTGAAATCTAAATGTTAAATTTACCGGCCTACGGTATGAAAATTTTTGAAGTAACGGAGTTCTGCAGTTAGTCAATATATTACGAACACTGTTTTAGCACTTGTGTCATCGAATCGGTACCACAAAAATGCAGACCCGAGACAATGTAGAAAAAGTAGTTTTCTACATAGAGACGTATGGGAATTGAACCTGGAACCAAAGAGCTAGCGAGACCATGGAAATCAGTGTACACGCCACTCGTCCATGATGACCTTTCCAATTACTGCAGACTTTAACAGATTTTTAAGAATGTAAGATTAGTATCCGGTCTTATTTTTTTCGTTTGAAATTGTAAAAATCTTTACCATCCCTTACTTTTAAATCCCCTCGATGGTATCAAGAATAATAATTTCTACTCTTCCGCGAAGGTCGTCATATATATAAGGTGATTGTGCATAATTACTTCTGCTAGCTGCTTGATAACTATATCGAGATTTGCGCTGAAAGTAGACTTCTCTTATGTGTCGTCTGGGTCAGTTCCACACTCTTCTCTACCTCTCCAGCCTGACAACAACCTGATAACAACTGCTGGGTTCCGGTTTGAAATATATAGAGAGCGAGTGATATTCCTGGCATAGTTGCATTCCATCTTTGTACTCGAAGGTAGGAGGAATGTCAGCTCATTTCTAAACCTATTCTCCGATAAATCTTATTTTAAGTTTTCTTGCAGACTACGAATAGTAGATAGTTTTATTCCTATGAAGATTGTAGTGTGAATGTCATTATCTTTTGTGTATTATGTATGCGATTAGAACTTTAATTAGGTATATTAAAAATAATAAAAAGAAATTAGTTTGTCTATAAATAAGCACGCAACATCTACTTAAATAGTGAGTTGTCTTTGTTCACAATTTACATAAATTTTATTAAAGTATACTCACAAATTTTAGTCCTAACCTTAAAATAAGCAGAGCATTAAGTTAAATTTTAATTTATCTTCAAGAGGTTGCTTATTGTGTCATTTGAAATGTTATAGTTTTATAAAAAAAATTAAATAAATAAATAATAAACAAATATCTTCATGCAATTCCCTATACAGGGGTAGACAGAGGTCTAGTCTAGACAATTAAGTCCCTTCGACCCAACTTCCAGCGAAGACATTTTCGGGAAAAAGTGACAGATGGTGAGCCCGTCGCCGTCTTTATGTCTAAGCAAACGATATGATTCGTACATAAGTTTTTGAAGAACCCATTGGTACGAGCCGGCCACCTGGGGATCGAACATGCGTCTCTTGACTCGAAATTCCGACGACCCAACCCATAGGCTATCTATACAATTTTTTAATTATACTATTATCAACTTATACTGTTTATTGTAATTTAATAAGCAATTGTGTTGCACGCATATCTTCTAATAAAGTATATTTGAGCGAGATAACATTAAACATAAGATCTCTAAAACTATACACTGGATTGACTGGAAATAACTCCTTTTCCGGTGCAGACGCTCACTAAGAACGGTTTTTACACAAATTCAATCATAATAAGCTTTTTCATCAACAATCGTCATTTTTGCAGTCGTTTGCATGGGAGTTGGTAATTAGGCTTCAGCTATTTATAGTACTCCACGCAGGTGAAAATCTAGCAACTATAAGAAACCCTGTACAAAATTACAAATATTAAAAAACTTACTAAAGATGGGTTGTATAAAACAAGAAAAAGCATGCGTTCTTAATTAAGGTAGTATGTATGTATTATAAAAAAATTTAATAAATATCTTCACGCAATTCCCAATAGAATTATTTGAATATACATTGATTCTGAGATCATAATCAATAAATGTATAGAAATGATGTCATTTATTTCACGGAATACAAAAGAGTTTAGATCTATAACAGCACTCAAAAATTTGTATTTTGTACTGGTTCGTAGTAACGTAGACTACTGCTCTTTTATTTGGTATCCAATTTATCACAATAATATACAACGTATCGAAACTATCCAAAAAAAATTTTGTCTAAACTGTCATATGTTGACAACATTCATTACATTATCAGGAGCTATGATGAAAGACTTGTGCATTACAGTATGATTTCTTTAGAAAGGCGAAATTTATGTGCATCATGTTTCTTTACAAGCTTTTGAATAATAGGATTGATTGCCGATCTCTCTTGAATAATATATGCATTAATGTGCCAAGAATTAATGCTAGAGTACAAAACTGCAAACCCTTTTACATTCAAACCAGCCGTAACAATTATGGCAGAAGCAGCCCTTTATCGGCAACAGTACAAACATTTAACCAATTGTCTCAAGAGTGTAATGCTGATATATTTGCCGATAGCTACTTTATTTTTAAAAGGAAAATTTGTAATTGTCATTTGTATTTGTAATTATTATATTTGTAAAATGTTAAAGGAAAATAAATATTAACTTTACTCTCTGTTATAAAAAGTAGTATTATATCAATTCTTGCTTTTCAATTAAGGTTTGGAAATATTGTTTTTTTATTGGAAAAGCCCACTTCATTATTTACTGAAAAGGCATGTTTATGTATTTAATTTTTTTTGAGACTGTAAACCTAAACTTATATTTTTAAAGTTTATATGTATAATGCTGAGTTTAACTTTAATTTAACCACATATGTAAATTTATATATTAATTTTTAGTTTTTACATTAATTGGCAATATTCTGTACGTGTTTAGTTGGTAAGCCAAATTAAATGAATAAATAAATAAATACAGGGGTAGACAAAGGTTTAGTCTAGACAATTATGTCCCTTCGCCCACGATGATGTTGTCCCACCTACCACCGAAGATATTTTCGAGACAACGTGGCAAGTGTTGAGCCCGTCGCTGTCTTTATGTCCAAGCCAATGATATAATTCGTACATAAGTTTTTAAAAACCCTTTGGTACTGCCCTGCCATCTGGGGATCGAACATGCGTCTCTTGACTCGAAATTCCGACGACCCAACCCATAGGCTATCTATACAATTTTTAATTATACTATTATCAACTTATACTGTTTATTGTAATTTAATAAGCAATTGTGTTGCACGCATATCTTCTAATAAAGTATATTTGAGCGAGATAACATTAAACATAAGATCTCTAAAACTATACACTGGATTGACTGGAAATAACTCCTTTTCCGGTGCAGACGCTCACTAAGAACGGTTTTTACACAAATTCAATCATAATAAGCTTTTCATCAACAATCGTCATTTTTGCAGTCGTTTGCATGGGAGTTGGTAATTAGGCTTCAGCTATTTATAGTACTCCACGCAGGTGAAAATCTAGCAACTATAAGAAACCCTGTACAAAATTACAAATATTAAAAAACTTACTAAAGATGGGTTGTATAAAACAAGAAAAAGCATGCGTTCTTAATTAAGGTAGTATGTATGTATTATAAAAAAATTTAATAAATATCTTCACGCAATTCCCAATAGAATTATTTGAATATACATTGATTCTGAGATCATAATCAATAAATGTATAGAAATGATGTCATTTATTTCACGGAATACAAAAGAGTTTAGATCTATAACAGCACTCAAAAATTTGTATTTTGTACTGGTTCGTAGTAACGTAGACTACTGCTCTTTTATTTGGTATCAATTTATCACAATAATATACAACGTATCGAAACTATCCAAAAAATTTTGTCTAAACTGTCATATGTTGACAACATTCATTACATTATCAGGAGCTATGATGAAAGACTTGTGCATTACAGTATGATTTCTTTAGAAAGGCGAAATTTATGTGCATCATGTTTCTTTACAAGCTTTTGAATAATAGGATTGATTGCCGATCTCTCTTGAATAATATATGCATTAAAGTGCCAAGAATTAATGCTAGAGTACAAAACTGCAAACCCTTTTACATTCAAACCAGCCGTAACAATTATGGCAGAAGCAGCCCTTTATCGGCAACAGTACAAACATTTAACCAATTGTCTCAAGAGTGTAATGCTGATATATTTGCCGATAGCTACTTTATTTTTAAAAGGAAAATTTGTAATTGTCATTTGTATTTGTAATTATTATATTTGTAAAATGTTAAAGGAAAATAAATATTAACTTTACTCTCTGTTATAAAAAGTAGTATTATATCAATTCTTGCTTTTCAATTAAGGTTTGGAAATATTGTTTTTTTATTGGAAAAGCCCACTTCATTATTTACTGAAAAGGCATGTTTATGTATTTAATTTTTTTTGAGACTGTAAACCTAAACTTATATTTTTAAAGTTTATATGTATAATGCTGAGTTTAACTTTAATTTAACCACATATGTAAATTTATATATTAATTTTTAGTTTTTACATTAATTGGCAATATTCTGTACGTGTTTAGTTGGTAAGCCAAATTAAATGAATAAATAAATAAATACAGGGGTAGACAAAGGTTTAGTCTAGACAATTATGTCCCTTCGCCCACGATGATGTTGTCCCACCTACCACCGAAGATATTTTCGAGACAACGTGGCAAGTGTTGAGCCCGTCGCTGTCTTTATGTCCAAGCCAATGATATAATTCGTACATAAGTTTTTTAAAAACCCTTTGGTACTGCCCTGCCATCTGGGGATCGAACTCGGGTCCCTTGACTCGAATTTCCGACCACCCAACACTCCGGCTATCGAGACTTCTAATGTATGTATGTATTTATTGTTATGAACAAAAAAATGTCCAAAAAGCAAAAACAAACTGAGACATCCACACACGAAACGTTTAGCAACGTATATTGTTTACGATTCTCTGATTTTCTTCGGTTTTGATGTTTTCTTTTTCTTAGTCGTTAACGATAACTAAGAAAAAGGAAACATCAAAGTTAGTGTTAACAACATTTAAAATATTGGGATAATTTTAATCAAGGTTACACATACAAAACCACTTATCACGATTTAATTAACATCTGTTTAGTCACAAAAAAGTATTTTAATAAATTAATATTAATTTAAAAGTTCAATATTAATTAAGTAGGTTTTTCTTGCAGCTTTGAATTTCAGGCTACTCAATAATTTAAACATGTTCAAATTGTTACTTTTGAAGTAGTGAATATTAAAATTGATAAAATTTATCCGAAGCATTAATAAAAATATTTTATTTCAGAAATACAAACGTTACTACAAGTTTGAAATTTTTTCACATTTTGTAATTACATATTACAATAAAAGAAATAATATACAAGCAATATTCTAAATGCAAGCGAACATCGCAAAGGTATTTTGAATAAAATAAATGAGCCCAATAAAATACTTTCAGTGAAAATCCTTGAGCTTCCAACGAGCTCGTAAACTCGTAGCAACAACGTAGTCAGTGTTAGCTACGAAGCGACGTAGACTGTACGCGTCTTGGCGCTTCTGATTTCGTAAATAATACGCGAGTATAGTTTTTGTGAATAAAATAATTTAAATCGTTAAAAATTATATATAATTTTATTTAAATAGACTTTTTTATTATAACTATAACTTTTAACTATTGTTTATGCTATTTAAAAAAGTCTTTAAATAGTGACAGTGGTATATTATAAAATATTATTTACTTTTTTATTGTTTGTCAGTGTTATGTGTTGATAAGAACGTGTTAATAAGAAGATGTAAAATATTTTAAAGTGCTAATTTTATAATTCGTTATTAGTATAATTTATGAAAAAAATTACTCTTAAAATAATCTTCAAAATAAAAATGATCACCAAAGTTATTTTTAAAATACTTTATAAACTGTATTTATATAGTTGTTTTTTTTTTAACTTCTTGTTACGGAAGATTTAGGTTAATTTGTTAAATACTTGATTCAAACTTGAAAAAATAATAATAATCTTGTCATCAATCTATACCTTTTTATTTCCAAAGCAATGAAGAATAGATTTATGATCATTAAAATAAACAATCAATTATTTTTAAACAATAATTAGTTTTATAAATTTTAAAGTACTATGTATAATAACTAAATAAAAACGAAGCATGCATAACAGTACAATATATTGTGGCACCAACGCTGCACACGAGGAGCCGCTCGGCAATTGTTTGGAGAAGGCGAGCTCCAACAGTACCGGCGCGGAGTTGCTGTCACGCGACCAGCACGCGGTGATCGTGACGTACTGGGTGCTGATGGGGCTCGGGGCTCTCGGCAACCTGGCCGTGCTGGCCAGCCTGGCGAGGACGCGCCGCAGGAAGTCGAGTGGACTTGCTGATGATTCATCTGGCGATCGCTGATGTTTCGGTCACTTGCGGTGTAATCCCACTCGAGGTCAGTAGAGCTTGTAATTTAAAACAAAAACGATTATCTACTTGTGTTTATATTTAATTAGATATATTAGCTTTACGGCAAAATAATTACAGCTTTTAAATTTGCATTTCCTTACCGCTCGTGATGATAGGTAGTAGGTACATTGTGTACAATGGTCCATACTATAATTTATTCTTACATTAGCTTTTATACGGCTTTTTTGCTTCTAACACATTCAATTTCTTTAATCCTAAATTTGAGTCGGATTAGAGTCCCTTTTATTCTTTACTTATTATTGTACATTTTCATTATCATTCACTTTTTTCACAGTTATATCTGTCTATTTAGATTTAGATTTGTTTCAAAAGCCATTAGCAATTTGAAGCGTGAAATGCTTTTTTTCCACAATGGTTAATGTTTTTTTTCTTTAAATAAAATAAATAAATGTCTTCATGCATAGTCCCCATACTGGGATAGACAAGTCTAGACAATTAAGTTCTTACGATTCACCTTTCAACGAAGACTGTTTGTGACAACGTGATACGGGGTGAGCCTATCCCCGTCTTGGTGTTTAAGCCAACTATATAATTCACGTACGTAGATATATATTTACATAGATAAATATTAATGTAACATTAACATTTATTAAACAAATACATACTCCTAGCGAGAACAAGGCTATGGGGTCGCCTTTTCAGTTAATTATTAGTTTATTTCACAAAATCGGATAACTATAACATTGTGTTGTTTTACTTTTATTCAAGTTATCGTATTATTTACTGTATTTTTATTTAACAATACATTTATTTGTTTATTAACATTATTTTAAAAACTAGACTCCGTAGACGAGTGGCGTTAACACCGTTTCTCCTGTGTCGACAGCTCTGAGGTTTCAGGTTCGATTCCCGGACGGTTTTATTTTATAGAATATAGAGGAAAATGAACAGGTGGCTCACAGGATGGTAAGTAATCCCTACCGTCCATGAACAGCTACAGTACCAGAGCCTAGGCGGCCTAAAATGTATATTATTATAGGGTAAATGTAATATTGTTTCTATCTATGTATTTATTATGACAACGTAAGTTTTTGCTCATACCAATTTTCGTGTAGTCTAAGCCTTTCACAGTAAGTACAGTGAACATTATGTTAGCATTTATTTAATATATATTAAATATATTTATTAAATAACGAAGTCCTCTTCCCATTCGTTTAAGGTGCCCGAACCATTGAAGGTTTTTCTAACTATGAAATCGCTTTGTCCATGTTTACTAATTATCAGGCCTTATGAGTAATATTATATTTTATGCCACAAGAGAATCATAAATGCCTTAAGGTATGTTTACATTTTACTTTGCCTTATTCTCAGGGTTAAAATATTTTAACGTTTATTTTAACTTAATATCCTTTTTATAACGTTTATAACCTTTCGTAATATTTCATAACACGAGTGGTATTAAAGTCCTCTATACGGTTACAGTTGTTTGACTATAATTCATTAAAATATTACTAACACAATGTTTTATTTTTTTCAGAAAATTTGTATGGGAAAAATGGAAATCAATTGTCGCATATCTGAGATATCGTAATTTGAGAATTACTTAACCGACTTGGTAATTTTTTACGTGGTGCACTTGAAAACCCCATTTCAATGTAGAAAAGTATATTAGAGCATTTACTATCGGGCGATCAGCTTGACTAGTTTAGCAAGTAAAGTTTACTCGAAGGTTTTGACACGTGGTATCCAAGAGAAATCGGAAAGATTTCTATGGGCGGTACAATGCGAATTTAGACCTGGAAGAGGATGCACGAATCAAAAGTTTTCTCTCCGCATGATCACGAAAAAGCTTCTGACTGCTAACCAGAAGATTTTCTGTGCTTTTGTGGATCTAGAGAAAGCATTTGATAACGTTATAAGGAAGAAAATATGGAAACTGTTGCCGTGGTATGGTGTGGATAATCCATTGCTAAGGGCTGTGCAGTCACTTTACCGTTACTACAAAGCCTGTGTGCGGGTAGGGCATGACCTGTCACCTATGTTTAGCGTCCCAACGGGGGTAAACGAGGTTACTGCACTTAAACTCTCGGCTACCGCGACCGTGAAAACACACCATTCAATATCCCTATCCCTTAGGAATTCGGATAAAGTATCTAAGCGGATCGTTGCGTTATCACAACTTTTAAGTTTTGAACAATTGTTTGAGTTTGGTCGACACAAACGTACAGAACACGTTTTTTAAATATGCTTAAAAACGTCTACGCCAAATGGCTTAGCTATAATATGAGATGGAAGTGAATAATATATACCACGAGACACAGATTCGCTGAAAAATACGTTACATAATTTAATAAACCCGCTATTTGCGTTACCTTCCTCGAAATTACCGTTCTCAGGGAAATTTCTGGATAAAAGGTACAAATACAAAAACACCGTTTAAAGAAGTTTGTCGAAATACTAGCTTTGCGGTCACGGTTTCGCACGCTAGAACTAAAACTAATAAATAAATACATACATGCATATATCCATATATAGGCATAATATACATACAAATGTGATATTCTACATTGACCTATTCAGAAGTAGAACTCGGAGTACCTAAAGCACTTGTGGCATAGAATCGAAAACAACGAAGGCGCCGCAAAAATTTCTCGAAAATTTTCGAGGAGAAATGCCGCGACCTGGTCTGCAGATTGTAGGCGATGCCGGGACTCGTGGGCGATGTAGCGCTCCTCGGCGATTTAACACTTCACACAATTTGTGTTTAATATAGCTTCTATTGTAGATAATTAAGTACTTAAATAAACAGATATATATGGACAACATAACATACATTGCCGTAAACCCAAAGTAAGTTGCTAACGTTTGTTATGGAATAAGAAATTACAAACACCCAGACCCGTTCGGGAATCGAACTCGGGATCTCAGAGATGGCGACAACTTGAACCCCGATGCTTAAGCCACTCATCCATGGAGGTCGTCCAAAAGATCCGAAACAAATCGGCACCCGCACCGACTGTTTAGATGTGAGTTTAGTTTCACTAATATCATAATACAAGTGCTTTCGACTACACTAAGAACTTTTTGTTGCATTGTATTCTTGTCTGGTAGAGGACTATATCCTGCAGTGGACTATTACTAGCTTCATTTTCACGCATTTCCCAACATCAGGGTTGTCAGAGTGTTGTTCATTTCGATAGTTCTATTTCTATACTATTTAGTCATTTCGATACATTTCACCTAAGCTTACTTGGGTTAAGGTGATTGGCGGTGAACCCCACGTCGTCTTGGTGTCCAATGCAACGATACTATATATAGCATCGATATATACATACAAATAATAATAAATATTTACATACGTACACAAATATGGCTTGAGTACAAACATTCATCAAACAACAACTAGGCTGTCTAGTTGTGTGTGATAAATCAAAAATATGCTTTTGATTAAACAAAGAAATGAAACTGTTACATGACTACTGTTACGTTACATGACATGAATACCGACGCTCACGTGTACACTAAAGGAAATCCCGCAACGTCTTCATTCATCCAGTAAACTTTGCAGGATTGATACCAGTGTACTTATATTTTTTTACCTACAAATTAAATGATAATTAATTAAATGATCTCTTCCTGGAAAATATTTTTAGAACATTTTATCTTGTTACTTCCAACTTATATATAAGCAACCAAAGGACTTAATTCTTTTTATGCCAATAGGGAAAATGCCTAAAGAGAAAAAAACGTCATTCAGTTCTAAAGTGGGCATTTTTGTCTCGAAAACTACACTGTGTGATTCATGACTAATTACGCCTACGAACCCCGTCCGTACCATTAAACTGCGTTAACAGGATCTCCACCAATACCCATTTGCTCAGATCGGGTGGAAGTATACGAACGAGTGGCTGGCGGGCAACGCGCTCTGCAAGCTGCTGCTCGTGCTGCGCGCGTTCGGACTCTATCTGTCCTCCAACGTGCTCGTCTGCATTTCGCTCGACAGGTGATGTAGCAATTACTTTAATATTTATCAGTTAAACGTAAACCGCAACCATCCTTTTTGCTGTGCAAAAAAGTCATAATTAATTTTACCCACCACAACAAGAGCAAAAATATTTTTTTTATGAATTTTTAAGCATATTAGTCATGCTGGACTTTATCGGTTTCTTCAGCCTGCTGTTCATTACACAGTTGTAGATACTACTAAGATTACTGTTACAGTTAGAGGATATATTACTTTGAATTAACATTTAGATAATTTTCTGTCTCGTTGTGTACACGCTAATACTCAAAATTTATTCTCCAAACCCAAAACCCAGAGATTAATGATGAAATTTTAGTATCTGCATATCAGCAAGCCGCTTGTCCTAAGGTCTAACTTTTACTGGAGTTTTTTTGGGAAAAGTACTTAGTTAAACAGTAAATTAAAATAGGCTGATGATTTATACAAATAAATAAAGTTATAGAGTATGTAAAGTATTTTGGTGCAGGTTTTTCGCAGTTCTGTATCCGTTAAAGCTCCGTGCAGCGCGCAAGCGGAGTCAACACATGTTGTATTGTGCGTGGGCGATGGCACTGGCTTGCAGCCTGCCGCAGGTAAGAAATATACTCTAAGATATGAAACTATCAAATAATATGAAGATAAATAATATAAATATTACATAATTTTTAATACCCTTAATTTTTGAATAGAGGACTAGTCAGAGATCTAGACAATTTAATTAGACTTCTGATTAGTCCAACGGTATTTCGGACGTATGCAAATATTGCTCTGACAAAGTAAGTAGCTGAAGCAATTATGTTATTGAATCGGAGACATCGATAGTATCACAAACATTCTGTATGTTAAAAGATAAGACATAAACTCGGGAAGTCAAAGCTGTGTGTACCAGTTGTCTACGGAGCTCGTCGAATAATAGACTGTTATGATATGCTTGTGTATGGCAGAGCGTGGTGTTCCGAGTGATGCAGCACCCGCACGTGGCGGGCTTCGAGCAGTGCGTGTCGTTCGGCGCGTTCGCGAGCGCGGGCCTGGAGGTCGCCTACAACGTGGCCTGCCTGTGCACGATGTACTTCGTGCCGCTGCTCGTCATCTCCGTCTGCTACGTCTGCATCTTCTGGAAGATACGCCGCTGCAGTAACGAGCTTGACGGTAAACTAATCTTAGGGACTGTGTGACTGTCTATATATCTAAGGTTGCATACGTCCGAAAAAAAATCCATATCTAATGAAAAATCTTGTATTGAGGAAAAGTTTTGTAATTTTTTAAGTAAATGCTTTCCTAATTATTAAAAAAAATTACGCTCTTTTTTCTTTATAATTCTTTATAATCTCTCTTTATCAAAACGACAGGTTCCTTCGGCTTTGATACAGAATAGCGTGAAATATAATACTTGTTTATAATATATCAATTTAAAACATTAAAGTTTTGGATGGAAGCTCAGGCTCAAGAAGCGATGCTAAGATGGACTACCTCATAGCTCATCAT
Organism: Sericinus montela; assembly: GCA_029286605.1. Taxonomy (NCBI): domain Eukaryota; kingdom Metazoa; phylum Arthropoda; class Insecta; order Lepidoptera; family Papilionidae; genus Sericinus; species Sericinus montela. The sequence continues at coordinate 1,036,318 of JAGSMR010000100.1, forward strand.
TACACTGACTCTGACTTGACTGAATAGTTATTAAACTGATACTTAACAGTTGGTGTCGATTAATACTATTCGTACTTATTTATTTATAGCTGTGTAGTATCGATGTGAGAATCTACCACACGTTTTTCGAGAGGAAGTCGTAAGAAGATAGAAAAGCTTTTAAAATGTCAGTAGCCAAAATTTTCTCAATTTTGGCTTCTGACCAGTGGCTGGCAGAGTCTTTTGCAAAGTGTCTGTGTACTATGTACTGTGATCGTCGATCCGCTTATCAAGCGTGGCATTCAAACTAAATTTCCTTATAGACAAAGCGTGTGACTGTCACAGATTGTTAAGTAAGTGATTTTCTATTTTCATCAGGCGGACTTGATTGGAAACTCTTTTTTGTCTAGTATGTATGCTTGCACTAATCCGGTCAACCTACATCTATAGCCCCAACCATTCGGTTATAAGGACCGAAACTTGGAGAACGTAAAGGGATATTTCCCAGCACGTTTGCTAGACTCCCTAAAAATTCTTTAAAACGAATGATGGATGCTTGCCCGGATGTGCCGCTTGTCTATGACACCTGGCTGTTCTTTTTTCTGTGCAATTTGTCCGCAATTTCTCTCTCTGTCTGAGTTTTGAGAGCTCTTTTTCGATGACATATGTTCGCAGTAGTAAGCCAGTCCCGCTACGCCTGATCTGGTCAGTTAGGACTTTTGTATTTTGTACGTCAGACAACTGTGCGCACAAGCAGGAGAGCTGCGGCGTGCGCCTGCGCCGCTCCGACCACCGGCTGCTGCAGCGCGCGCGGCGCCGCACGCTGCGCATGACCATCGTCATTGTCACCGTGTTCGCGCTCTGCTGGCTGCCCTACGCCGTCATGGCCATGTGGTAGAGCTGCTTAACCAGCATTATTTAATCAGAATACGCGAATCCATCTCCTTTTTTAGGTGTAGTAGATATCGACCAAGAATGATGATATCTACCTCGGTTATATCAGTTATGTGGTAATCAGAATTCCAACTATCTATTTTCTATCAACTGTTATTACCTGTGTATTATCGACATCAGAATAATACCACCTCTTCTCTACCCGTGGTCCATAATATCTTATTGTGGCACATGATTACTCAAAGTCTGTGTTAAAATTATTAATAATGCCGCTCGAAACTCATAAAAAGTTTGATAAAACCCTAGCGGATGATGAGCTTTTTTTTTTATAGAAAAGGGAGGCAAACGAGCAGGTGGCTCACGTGATGGTAAGTGATTACCGCCGCGCATGAACACCCGCAATACCAGAGGCTTAGCAGATGCGTTGCCTCCCATAGAGTGCCCCCCTCCCCCAGAATTGGGGGAGAGGAGTGTGTGGGCCACCGGTTACCTGCACTCACCAGACGAAACGCAGAAGTTTGTTAGACTTCTACTTCACGCCGATATTCTGTGAGGTCGTGGTACTTCCCGGTCGAGCCGGCCCATTCATGCAACAACAAAAGCTGATACGTGGCTCTACCACTGCTGGAAATGGCCACCAGAACGCATGTTAGTGACCAGGGGAGGATGCTACCTCCTTCAATGTGCTATTGGTATACGCCTCCGATCTTCTGATCTTGTCGGTCACTGGCGAGATTCTAATGTGGTGGTAACATAGACGTATACGATGCATAGATTTTCAATAGTGATTTAAGAGGATCCAACAGAAAATATTTTTTACCACAAACACTTGTTACTTTAACTACATATTTTTTTTATAATTGTTATTAGATGTACCATTTGATTATTTTAGTTTGTTCGATTTGCTGAGTAGTAGTGAACAAATAATATCTTTCTTTCTTTATATATTTCTGGGCTTATTTTGAAAATCATAAAAATTCTATCAGATGTGTGTAATGGAAGTTTACTTTTATTATGATAAATTATTCATTATATATGTGCTTTTAAAAACCTTGTCACGAATTACGTTATGACGCGAACATCACTCAGTGCCATCTTACAAACAATGTTTTGTAATTGATGTGTCCGTGTGATGCTTCATTTATATGGAAATATTTTCACAAACGAGTACCAAATTTTTCTTTCTCTACTATGATATATGTATTTTATCATACTTTTGTATGGACTCTTATAAAATACTCATTGCAAAATCTTCTACTTTTATATTGATTAACCAAATTTGCTAAATTTTTAAAATTTTTAAAAAGTCACGATAGCCGAGTTGTTGGGTGGTCGGAATTTCGAGTCGAGAGACCCGAGTTCGATCCCCAGGTGGCAGTACCAATGAGTTTTTCAAAAAAAACTTATGTACGAATTACATCGTTGGCTTGGACATAAGGGCGGCGACAGGCTCACCACCTGTCACGTTGTCCCGAAAATATCTTCGGTGGAAGGTGGGTCAAAGAGACTTAGTTGTCTAGACTTGACCTCTGTCTACCCCTGTATTGGGAATTGCGTGAAGATATTTAATATTTAATATTTATTTAAATTTTTAAAATAATTTTAATTAAAATCCTTACGGTATGTAAAAGTCTACAGCGCGACATATACTTCTCTTTTTCTCTTCCCAGTCATTTCAAGTTCTACTTTTATTAAACGAACCTGAAGAAAAGGACCAGGATTTAAGTAATTTGCCGTCCCAGTGTGTAAGCAACCGATACAATATATTACCATATCATGTATAATCACCTACGGGTTATCAAGATAAAATAAATTACAAAGTCAAAATCCCTACATACCCCTTGCGATTCTTTCAATTTAAAATTTTTCATTAAAAATGTCAATCCATGGATGAAATCTATATAAAATAGAACGATGAATAAAATATTTAATTTAAATTGATTTGATCTGATTAAGCTACATAATTTATTAATACACCCACTCTGCTAAAAGTTTACTGTGCCTAACATAGTCCACATTGTTACATGTACTCATATAAGACCATATTTTATACACTTAAAATAAAGTGTCAAATATTTAAAAATATATTTTCCTGGGTCAAGGTACATGCTAGATAGAAAATCAGCTATGCGCGTCTCGCCGCAAGTGCAGGACCTGCTGTTCGCGATGGCGGTCTCCAACTCCTGCATGAACCCGCTGGTGTACGGCTCCTACACGCTGCGCTCCTACGACACCATCCAGAAGGTGCTCAGGAAGACCTGCTGCTGGTCCGATGACTCAGTCACTACTACAGGTGCCTAAAGTATATTCAATAAATGTTTTATGAATAAGCAGGGCCAGAATTTTAATTTATTTTGCTATGAAGTCGCTGTGTGCCATGTAGTAAAGGCGTAAGAATGTACCATTCCTTTCTCACCATAGAGGTCGTAAGAGGTTGCTAAGGGAAAAGTCTTGAAAATACTATTTCATCAAGGACTAGATAAAAATTCACCACACCGGTGACAGGCAGCAGCTTCTAAGGTACAATGTGTCTAGTACTTCGATCGTCAGTCCACTTGCCAAGCGTGGCGATTATGTCAGTTTCTTCCGTACGGAAGGAGGCCTGAGTCCTGCAGCGTTGTGATGATGATGACGATTAAGTCGTGAATTTATTTACTGATGAAAAGTATTTGATTCAAGAACATAAAATAAATCATTTCTCTTCATTGCAGCTAATACTGGACTAAATTCGCATAAAAATAAAATTCTCAATTGCGAGGAACCAGTTATCAAACGAAATAAGGTAAGACTTTTCTACTAAACTGCAAATTATTTAAGCTTCAGAGTTTCATTAATACTACTGGATTCACCAACTGCTAGCTGTGGACCTCCCTATGTTTGTGCCCTTTAACTATTATCGTATTCACGACGTACTTATGTCAATCTACACTAAACATGTTAAAAAAACGTTTTTGTTTTAAATTTAATCGCCATCAAAAAGAACACAAATAAGGAAATAATAAATTTCTCAGTTAAACTTTTTACAAATTAATTTAAATGAAATATCGCTAATCACTCACTGTCGTGTACACCGGCACAAAAGAGGTAAACGTTGCGTTCTGTGGAGCAGTGCGGCGTGCGGTTCGCGGAGACGTCGCTCGCGGAGCCGCGCGGCGCGCAGCAGAGCGGCGCGTGCCGCGGCGCCGCCTGACGCCCGCCGCCCCGCCTGCTCTGCGCCGCGCGCGAGCGGGAGCGCGCGCTGTACGAGTACTACAGGGCCAAGTCCGCCCTCGTGTAAAAAATCGTAGAAAAATATCGTCCATTGTATATTAAAACAAATCTGCTACTTAATTTAAGGTCTTCGACGAATGTTGACAGAAAATAAGAAGCTATTTTGTGGGTTTCTTTGGCTTTAAGATTGTGAAAGGACCGATTAAAATACGGATTACAAATCTGTATTTATGACATTATAAAATAAGTTTTTTAGTTACTAGTTACATATGAATTTTGGTATAAAAATAGTTTATAAAAATTACTTTTTATAAAATTAGTTTCTCGTAATCCTCCCTGATTATTTGGATTATATTTTTTATTTAATTATAATGATCTCTCGCATAAACCGACTACAGTTTAGTTGTTTCAAATAACTTCACTCGATGTTCTTTAGAAGGATCTGATTCCTGAGATATAGGTACAATTTTTAGTTCAGAAATAAGAGACTTCATGTACATATTTACTGTAATAAGTTATTCGTCAAGAAATATTTATCATTATTTATTAATTTTTGGGTATGAAAGACGGTGGCTAATATCGCAATTAGATTTCAATTTTAATATAACAGTCGACAAAAAAAAATTATATGTACATGGAAAGTGTTTATATATTCAATACCCGAAAAACGTGGGAAAAATTATAAATCGTACCTGTAAGTAAGAGTACGCAGTGTAAATTTATCAAGAAATTTTGAAGAAGATCTGTGTTTGCATTTATATGTCAGGTTCTTTTTAAATAATGAAAATCACATGTTTCTTCGTCTCTAGCCCTGTCATTGTCTGCGCAGATTGTATTATTCGCACGTGTAAAATGAGGCCCATCACTAGCGCACCTTTACTATTTACTTCCGTATTCTCACTAACGTCGTAACGTAACGGAGCTCATTTTTTATTAAATAAATGAATACATACCATCCCGCTAAGGGGAAACTTTTATGTGATAAATAATAATATTTGTACTCGAGTCATGGACATTTATATGCAATAATTATTATTTTTATTGTAACGTGCACTATGTGGTTTGTTATGAAACTAAATTGGTTAAATTGTAGAAGTTAGTTGGTTGGCCATTATTATGGCAATTTAAGTCTGATTATGAGTCTGAAAAAAAGTTGGTATTTACCAATGTTTATGGCAGAGCGAGGCCTAGACGTGCTCTCTTTAAAAACAGGGTATAGTAAAATAATGACGGACTTTGACTATTTGGGATTGACATTAAATTATTCTTCGATTGTCAAAATTTGTGGCAATTCTACACTTAATATTTTGTTAATTCTATAAATATTGTTGTAAATAATTTATAAAAATAACTTCATGTTTAAATAAAAGATAGTAATATGTAATATTAGTATTGGTGCTAATATTGTAACTTACGTAACATAGAATTGTATTTATCTACGTTATTACACGAAATATTAAATTTTAAATTAACTTTGTGAAGTTGTACACAAAAATATACAACAGTTTAATAAAACATTTAGGAAACGTAACTTAATGTTCAGGTGTAATCCATCAATGCAACATCTTCCCAATGTTGTTCTTATAAATGGTTTTCTCTTAATAGAATATTTATTGACGTAGAATTAGTAAGTCAAAAACTTTCATAATACGATTCGGTTTCAGGGGTAATTACAATTTTGCGCGATACTTCCGTGGACAGTCACCCGTAAAATAACATCGCTTTGACTTCAGTCAAATTTATTAACTAACTCCGCTCGTCTATTAGATAAGATTATTTGATCTATGATATCAACATACAGTGTGAAGTTTTTTGTAAAAGACCTTTTAATTAAATTATTAAACGTTTCGTAATATATAATTAAGTAAATAATTAAAAACGATGCCGAGCGCAACCGCGAACTTGTATTCGCTCTGATAAAGGACCTTCGACAGCTCTGTAACCAGCGGGTAGGAGGATTGCATAACTTAGTGTTCTATCATCAAGCAAGATTTACTATAATCACTACGGTCGACAAGCGGATCGACGATCGCAGTACCAGTATAAACAATCACTGCTACTACACAACGCAAATCTAACCCTGCTGCTACTATCAGCTATTTAATTGACGAAATTTTTTTCTATGTAATGCTTGTCTCGCCATTTGTAGCTTCATGTTTCGCGATACCTACAAGTGGAAAAAATGACGTAATTATTTGCACTAATAGTACAGTTAAGTAATTAATCTTATCGACCTTAGGAGCCAAACAGTTTATTCGATTGAATGTAATTTAGTAGTTATTGTAACTAAGTGTATTTTATTTAAATACCTGGTCATTGGACTTCAACTTTTTTTGGTTTGGATTGGTACTATTTTTTTTTATTAAAATTTTGTGACAAAAGTTACAATAAAGCTAATAAAGAAACTAAGTAGTTCATTATTTTCTTCCCTGTAATTTAATTTGTTGCTTTAAGTTAATTATTAATCACCGGTATCGTTTTCAGTTTTTGTGTCTATGTGCATACTTAAGTAATCAATTCAAATAAAACTTTTAAAACGTATGTATATGTGAAATCAATCATCGTCATAATAAGCACCATTTACCGGAGAAGAAACCAGCGAATGAAACTCAATAAGTAAAATGAATGCCCAGGGCTAACCAATGCAGAACGGGAACCGGTAGCCATAGTCAAATTGCGATTCCAGATCTAGAATATGATATAACATTGTGCCAAATTTCATCCAAATCTGTTCAGCAGTAGGAATTGGCGTGATTGAGTAACAAACTACCTACCATCCAGGGTTTCGCATTTTTGATATTTGTGCTTAGTATGTCGACGAATATTGTTTAGTACATAAACTTTCCTAGCAGGTCGCAGGCTTTTCGTTTAAAGCGGATGTTCGCCACACTTGCCGTGCGGCTTGGCGATCCCAGTACCAGATACGGATCTAGTATTTTTCTAGACGGTAATTAAGTTAATTAATTCTTCAGAAGTCACAATAGCCGTGTGGTTGGGAAGTCGGAATTTCGAGTCAAGAGACCCGGGTTCGTTCCCCAGGTGGCAGGCTTGTACCATTGGGTTTTTTCAAAAACTTATGTACGGATTAAATCGTCGGATTGGACATTAAAACGGCAACGAGCTCACCACCTGTCATGTTGTCCCAAAATATCTTATCTTGGAGGAAGGTGGGTCGAAACGACTTAATTGTCTAGACCTCTGTCTACCCTGTCTGTCTGTCTGTATTGGAAATGGCGTGAAGATATATGTAATTCCCCATAAACGCACAACTATGTATCCGACTACTCTTGAGCCTTACTTCTTCGAACAATTTGCCCAGCAATTAGACATACAGACAGCAGTTGGTCATTCTTTTGAACGTGTCCAAATTATCGGAGCACGCCTTTGTCCATTTTAATGATAAGATAATCTATCAAACCAGCCCTTACAACGATTTATTTTCGAAGTAAAAAGAAAAAAATGGCTGATAAATAGCCATTAAATGCACACCGGATCGAATAAATTTACGTTAGGATGCAAAGTCAACATTCTATGGCGAGATAAACCGAGCTTTTATTTGATGTGCTGTAATGCTGTCAGGCACTTCGCAACATATAAATTAATTTGTTCCGTTTTACACAAAAAGAACTTCTAAAAGTATTTAAGCCTGATAAAGGTAAATCTAATCCATTACCATCTAACTAATATTTAGTAGTATAAAAGGCATGTTGCATTTTTAATATCTGATTAAAAAATATAATATGAATTTTATTTTTATACACAACACTTTGTAACACTGTATTATTGCTCTCAGATGAGTTAAACTAAAATTATAAAGTAAACCACTTCCTTTTTATTTTTTATTTTTTTATTTTATTGTTTATTGGTACACCAAAAACATGTTCACAAAACATTTCACTTAAAAATACATATACAACTCAAAAGATCATATGAACATATCAATAACAGGCGTACACAACATTTGCACCAGGTGATAAATTCCTTTCTTCGTAAATGTAAAAAGGTTTATGAATAACTGACAATATTAAAAATAATTTTAAGAAGTTTGGTTATTAGCCTTACACCATGAATATACCGAGTTTAAATCACTTTGTAGCTATTTTACATCATCTAAACTCTGAACAGTTTTATACAATTTTAGATCATCGGCAAACAAAGAACAAGTACTGTATTTGATAACGTCAACTATATCATTAACAAATGCTAGAAATAATATTGGTCCCAGATGAGAGCCGTGAGGCACACCAGATGTAGCAAAATAGTAATTCGACTCATAACCACCAGTAACTACCCTTTGCTTTCGTTCAGTTAAATACGATTGAAGCCACTTATAAAATAGTCCATGCACTCCAAATGTTGATAACTTTCAAAGCAAAATACCATGGTCTACTTTGTCAAATGCACTATTAAATTCGGTATAGAGTGCATCCACTTGTAATTTAGCATCCAATGAATTGCACAAATTATTTACATAAAGTGCTAGATTACTCACCGTAGATTTTTTAGAATAAAACCCATGCTGCTGTGATGTTATTATGACATTGAGATGTGCCGTCAGTATTGGCGCTACCAATGACTCAAATATTTTTGCAAAAGATAAAAGTAGAGACACAGGACGATAATTTCTAACGTCGGTTGCGACTCCCTTTTTGAGTAGTGGTACTACATTAATAATAATGACAAGTTAAACATTTTTTTAAGAGGTAATGCAAGATATTTTGCACATCTCATTATAAATACCAGAGGTATGCCATCTGGCCCACAAGCTTTACTAGGGTTCATCTTTTTAATAACCTTAATTATATCTCTTTCACTAAAAACTTTACGGCTTAAAGAGTTTTGGGGATATAAACATTGATCAATATCTTTTGACTTCGACCCAATTGTTAAAGGTACAAAGTTGGAAAAGAAATGAGTAGCGAACATATTACAGATGTCATCCCCCGTTGAAGCTTGTTTGGTATCCAAATTCATCACAGATGGTATTGAAGAAGTAGATGCTTTTTTTGATTTCAAAAAAGACCAAAACAATTTTGGATTGTACTGAACATTATTTTCTATTTGTGAAACGTAATTTTTATAACTTTTATTTACACGTGCATGCACTCTTATACTAAGAATTTTAAACTCTAGTTCATCTCGCGGATTTTTAAATAATTTAAAACGATGCCTGATTTTCTCTTTTTCACGTATTGCCTTAATTAAGGACTTAGAGACTCACTTAACAAAATAAACGAAATTCCGCGTATCAATCTGAAAACGGCAAATTAATTAGCTGTTCATAACACAATGAAATCAAACTGTAAGTGCACGAAGTTAATAAATATAACAAACATAATGGGAAACTCCATTACGTATATAAAGTAATAAAAGTAATTAGAAAAATAAAAAGACCTAGTCAAAGGTAGTGCGAAGAACTCGACACTCTATACGAAGGTCAGCAAGATATTACTATTTGAAGAGAAGGATAGAACAAACTGCTTTTTGCCCAGCAATCAGAAAACTCCTCCACCTCCAACCACCAGTTATTTGAATGCTACTCACCTATTATTTATCTAAGTTAATATGTATTTAATTTTATTTACATATAGCATATTATATTATACTCGTATAAAGCATTAATATTTTTACTACCTATTTTAATAGTGCCGGCCCTAACCCACTCGCCCACTCGCCCATAAAGCAAGTGCCCTGACCTAAAGTGGTATCCTAAACTAAACTAAAACGTAATACTCGTAAATTTCAAGTATTACATCGATACGAGGACTTTCATAGCCGCTGAAATCGAGTCAAGTGACTCACAGATAGGCGGACCATTAGGCTGTCTATTGTTATTATATATTTATTTACCATAACATAATGTCCCATACAGGGGTAGGTAGAGTCCTTTCGACCTACTTTTCACCGACGGGCGACGGGCTCACCACCTGTCACGTTATCCCGAAAATATCTTCGGTGGAAGGTGGGTCGAAGGGGTTTAATTGTCTAGACTAGACCTCTGTCTACCCCTGTATTGAGAATTGAGTAAAGATATTTATTTTATGTATTTAAATATCCAGGATTCGAGTTCAAATATTCATTACACAAATGTATGCCTGTAGCGGAATTCGAAACCGTGACTTAACTTCCTAAAGTCGTCAATAAAAGTTAAAATCAAGGTAAATGTCACAAACATAATAATTTATCAAATATTCATTTATGTCATAAAAGCATGTGTGTTACGCAATCATAAATGACGATGGTACCACAAGCTCACAAACGTGAGACAATATAGAAAAAGAGATTTTCCTTAAAGACCCACACGGGAATCGAACCCGGCCCCTCTGAGCTGGCGATACCTTGAAAACCGGTGTGGGGAAAATACTCAACCACGGAGGATGTCAATTTTATGTTATGTTGAGATTCTGATGTAATAAATATTGTGAAATAACGAGAAAGCCTTCTAGGGAATTGAAATACATAGAAGTGTATTCAATTCGAAGCATATTCGATTTAAAAGGCTTCACATTCACGCCGTATAAACTGCGCACATAATAAAAAAGTCGCGATAGCCAGGTGATAGGTAACAGGAGTGAAGAGACCCGAGTTTAATCCGCGGGAGGTAGGCTCGTACCAATGAGTTTTTCGGAACTTATGTACTTATGCAAATTTATGTAAATGTATGTGGAGATAAAAAAATATTATTGTTATTCCCAAAAAATCACGATAGTCATCGTTAACTTGGATATAAAGACGGCGACGGACTCACCACTTGTCAAATAAATATATACCACCTGTCACGTTGTCCCAAAATATCTTCGGTGGTAGGTGCGTCGAAGGGACTCAATTGTCTAGACTAGTCCTCTGTCTACCCCTGTATTGGAAATTTTTATTTTATTTATTTATAGTTATTACCCCAGTATTGGGAAAATGTGTGAAGATATGTAAAAATATGAAATAAGTACGCAAACTAACGCCTGATTCTTAGTCTTTCCAAGTCCACTGTATATAGACATTTTAAGTTAATCAGGTGTGACATATGACTATCTCGATGATTATCGACCTAATTGTCCGCTGGCAGTGTATAGGAAGTAACAAAGTAAACTACCTACGCCTTTCTTTCCGTTTGAACAACTTTTTAAAATTACCCGATGGCATTAAATAATTTATTTGTAAATGAATGAAAATAATATTTTTAAATTTTTATTCTTACGATAGCCGATTTGTTGGATGATCGGAATACGAGTCAAAGAGAACTGAGTTGTATTCCTTGTTGCTTGTACCAATGTTTTTTTGAAAAACTTATGTACGACTTATGCATAAAGTAAAGTTGGACATAAAGACGGCGACGGACTCACCACTTGTCAAATAAATATATACCACCTGTCACGTTGTCCCAAAATATCTTCGGTGGTAGGTGCGTCGAAGGGACTCAATTGTCTAGACTACTGTCTACCCCTGTATTGGGGAATTGCGTGAAAATATTTATATTTATTTATCTCTTCTTATTGTTACTCTTCGCTTTCTTCGTTTCATCGAGTTTGAGTTCGCAGTACTATAGAAGTTATAACTACGATAATGAACGATTGTCAACAAAGAAACGGTGAAAAGTGTGACGGAAGGACTTTATTATTTAGACATCTGTTTGTTGTATGCAAGAAAAAAGTAATAAACAATGTAATTTTCTTGTGCATCGTAACGTATCTCTTATTATTGCTAATAGCGTTCTTAGTTCCTTTCTATAAAATTTCCAATGTTAAACAGCTTCCGTCAGTGAACCGAAGATTCTGAGATTAAATTGGCTCGCAGGATATTGTCTAAATGACGGTCTAGCAAACACAAAGGAGACGTTTTAACCTCTAAGACTGTTTTAATTTTTGTACATACATGTTACATGTTACATTTACAATCTACATAGGTTTTACAAATCACATACAGAGGATAGTACTAAGCACGTTTTATTACCGTTTTGAATAAAATTGTGAAACGTACTCCGTATGTTATATAAATATTTATCTATGTAGTATTAGTTAGTATGTCGTGTGACATTCCGATTTTAAGGGTGTAGAGAATCAGTGTAATCGTAGGCTATGAGGCACTGCATATTAGGTCTTAGAGGTTAAAACGACTCTGTAATCTTCTTTTAAAATTATTTATCGGTTGTATGTGCTTCTGTCACCACATACCCTCAGCCGACCTCGCTGAATACCGGCGTGAAGAAGAGGCACCCTATACTTTTGCATTTCGTCAGTCTCACTCTTTTCATCTTCCTTTCTCTTTCCCCAACCCGGAGAAAGCAGGTCTTAAAGGTAGTGAAGTAAACTTTAAAATGTATTTAACATTTTATTAATAACAATATTTGTTTTAGGAAAATCCCTTTGGTTTTACAAATTATTATTTAAAAATATTTAAGCTGATAACGCTTACAAAATATACTAAAAATAATTTTAATATACATAACAATGTAAGTAGTTAAAGTACTTGTATTTCGGAATCAGATAAAACGAATGTACCACAAACACCCTGATCCGAGACAATGTAGGAAACGTAATTTCTCTATCGATTCGTCCGAGAATCGCACCCGGCAATTCAGAGCTGACGACATCCACTTGTAAACGCTGTGAAGGCTTCTGGTCCACGGAGGTCGTCAGACAGACAGAGGGATAAAACCCACTTAGTAACAGTGGTAGAGCCACGCATCAGCTTTTGTTGTTGCAAGAATGGGCCGGCTCGACCGAAATACCACGACCTCTCAGAACACCGGCGTGAAGTAGAAGTCTAACAAACTTCGGCGTTTCGTTCGGTGAGTGCAGGTAACCAGGCCTAAACCCTCCATCCCCAAATTCTGGGAAGGGGGCACTATAAGGCTAGCAACGCATCTGCTATGCCTCTGGTATTGCGGATGTTCATGGGCGACAGTAATCACTTACCACCACGTGAGCCACCTGCTCGTTTGCCTCCCTTTTCTATAAAATTTCCAATGTTAAACAGCTTCCGTCAGTGAACCGAAGATTCTGAGATTAAATTGGCTCGCAGGATGATCGGAATACGAGTCAAGAGAACTGAGTTGTATTCCTTGTTGCTTGTACCAATGTTTTTTTTTTGAAAACTTATGTACGACTTATGCATAAAGTAAAGTTGGACATAAAGACGGCGACGGACTCACCACTTGTCAAATAAATATATACCACCTGTCACGTTGTCCCAAAATATCTTCGGTGGTAGGTGCGTCGAAGGGACTCAATTGTCTAGACTAGTCCTCTGTCTACCCTGTATTGGAAATTTTTATTTATTTATTTATTTATAGTTATTACCCCAGTATTGGGAAAATGTGTGAAGATATGTAAAAATATGAAATAAGTACGCAAACTAACGCCTGATTCTTAGTCTTTCCAAGTCCACTGTATATAGACATTTTAAGTTAATCAGGTGTGACATATGACTATCTCGATGATTATCGACCTAATTGTCCGCTGGCAGTGTATAGGAAGTAACAAAGTAAACTACCTACGCCTTTCTTTCCGTTTGAACAACTTTTTAAAATTATTTATCGGTTGTATGTGCTTCTGTCACCACATACCCTCAGCCGACCTCGCTGAATACCGGCGTGAAGAAGAGGCACCCTATACTTTTGCATTTCGTCAGTCTCACTCTTTTTCATCTTCCTTTCTCTTTCCCCAACCCGGAGAAAGCAGGTCTTAAAGGTAGTGAAGTAAACTTTAAAATGTATTTAACATTTTATTAATAACAATATTTGTTTTAGGAAAATCCCTTTGGTTTTACAAATTATTATTTTAAATTATTATTTTAAATACCTTTTTGTATTGTACTCTTATTGGGTATGCAGAGGTCTAGGTAAAGTCTTTGACTCCCATTTTTCATCAATGAAAACTACCCAGATGCTATTTAAGCTAACCTAAGCTAAAATCCAACTCGAGTCTCTCGACTTGAATTTCCGACCACTCAACCACTCGGCTATCGTAATAAATAATAAAATTGGCAATAAAGACATCCGAAGCAAAACCAAGGTGACCAACTTAGCCGTAAAGATCAGCACGATGAAGTGGCAAGGGGCCGGCCACGAGCTTCACGAACTGATAAACGTGGGGGAAAGAGCTTCTCCAGAGGCGACCTCTTTTAGACAAATGCAGTGTAGTCGAACTCCCCAGGTTGAGTGTCGACCTGAAAAATGTTGTGGGAAGTCGATGAATGCAGGACCGCTCTTCGTGGCAAATTTTAGGGGAAGGCCTATATTCAACAGTAGACTCTTGATAGGTTGTAAAGAATTTTTCGTATATACAAATAATGAAAAGTTCAATTAGGCAGGTTACTATTTTCACGGGTGAAACGTTGGGAACAAAAGCTAGTTACAAATGTATATGATGATATGAATAAATTTAAAAATAAATTGTCTTAAATTTATTTAATAACTGTCTTATAAGATTGTGTTTACTTTAAAGCCAATAACTTAAAATAACTATCATAGTTTATAAAGGGTCTTCTTTCATACTTTCTAATTCGTTTACTTTTGATTGATCTTTGAAATTACTTCGAAGAAAAATAAGAATATAATAAATTCTTACGGTTAGTTTAATTTGTTCAAAAAATAGAAACTAATCTTAGTTTCTAGATTTTATGACTATTTATTTTTAAATCCGCTCTTACTGAGGCTTCCTTATATACGCTCTCACTATTATATTTCAAGTCTTGGAGCAGGATTCATGTTGCTCTCTCAAGCAACCATGAGTGCAATCTAATACTGTAGTTAATTAGTTATTATAGTATTGTTTATGTTGTATTATTGAATTGAGTTGCAGTAATTACTATTTTAGCCGACTTGAAGAAAGGAAGTTCTTAATTCGGTGTTTTTATGTTTATTACTTCATAAGTCCACCAAGTGTAAATAAATTTCGAAAATGTCTCTAAGCATTTTCGGAAGAACAGTTGTCGGCATATTTGATAAGCGGATTGTCGATTGCAGTACTATATGAATCGCACCTTAGAAGCTGCTGTGCGTCGCCTATTAGCTACATTTTGGTCTGCTATTTATGGAAAAGATTATCCTGTTACTGTAACCGTTACTGTACTTTGATAACCGGTGTGGGAAAATACTCAACCACGGAGGATGTCAATTTTATGTTATGTTGAGATTCTGATGTAATAAATATTGTGAAATAACGAGAAAGCCTTCTAGGGAATTGAAATACATAGAAGTGTATTCAATTCGAAGCATATTCGATTTAAAAGGCTTCACATTCACGCCGTATAATCTGCGCACATAATAAAAAAGTCGCGATAGCCAGGTGATAGGTAACAGGAGTGAAGAGACCCGAGTTTAATCCGCGGGAGGTAGGCTCGTACCAATGAGTTTTTCGGAACTTATGTACTTATGCAAATTTATGTAAATGTATGTGGAGATAAAAAAATATTATTGTTATTCCCAAAAAATCACGATAGTCATCGTTAACTTGGATATAAAGACGGCGACGGACTCACCACTTGTCAAATAAATATATACCACCTGTCACGTTGTCCCAAAATATCTTCGGTGGTAGGTGCGTCGAAGGACTCAATTGTCTAGACTAGTCCTCTGTCTACCCTGTATTGAGAATTGAGTAAAGATATTTATTTGTAAATGAGAAATAAGAGATTTAGAGAATAAGAAATTTTGTTTTATATATTTAAATTTTTTTATTCTTACGATAGCCGATTTGTTGGATGATCGGAATACGAGTCAAGAGAACTGAGTTGTATTCCTTGTTGCTTGTACCAATGTTTTTTTTTTGAAAAACTTATGTACGACTTATGCATAAAGTAAAGTTGGACATAAAGACGGCGACGGCCTCACCACCTGTTACGTTGTACCAAAAAATGTCTTCAGAGGAAGGTGGGTCGAAGGGACTTAATTGTCTAGACTACTGTCTACCCTGTATTGGAAATTTTTATTTATTTATAGTTATTACCCCAGTATTGGGAAAATGTGTGAAGATATGTAAAAATATGAAATAAGTACGCAAACTAACGCCTGATTCTTAGTCTTTCCAAGTCCACTGTATATAGACATTTTAAGTTAATCAGGTGTGACATACTATCTCGATGATTATCGACCTAATTGTCCGCTGGCAGTGTATAGGAAGTAACAAAGTAAACTACCTACGCCTTTCTTTCCGTTTGAACAACTTTTTAAAATTACCCGATGGCATTAAATAATTTATTTGTAAATGAATGAAAATAATATTTTTAAATTTTTACTTCTTGTTATTATATATTTAATAACAAGAAATTTTGTTTTATATATTTAAATTTTTTTATTCTTACGATAGCCGATTTGTTGGATGATCGGAATACGAGTCAAGAGAACTGAGTTGTATTCCTTGTTGCTTGTACCAATGTTTTTTTTTTGAAAAACTTATGTACGACTTATGCATAAAGTAAAGTTGGACATAAAGACGGCGAGGGTTCACCACCAGTCACTTTGTCCCGAAAATATCTTCCGTGGAAGGTGGGTCGAAGGGACTTAATTGTCTAGACCTATGCCTACCCCTCTATTGGGAATGACGTGAAGGTAAATATCTTCACGTCATTCCAGTCAACGTAAATATGATCATTAACAAATAAATATTTGTTTATGATCATATTTACGTTGACGGAATCTTTCCGAAGACTATGGCTAACCCTCCCGTATGGAAGAGGCCTATGTCCTATAGTGGACTCTTAGGTCGTTAGAATGTACATAATTATGATGAATGAGATCTGATTTCATAGAAACTTCATTTATTACAAATCAAATTACTGTATTCAATAAGATACATAAATAGGAACAACATCATATCCATTGCTCGGATCTCAAAGTAAGCTGAGCACTTATATTATAAAATCAGAAACAAGGAAGGTACCAAAAGCACAGCTGGCGAAATCTTGAAAACCGGTGGGTACGCCACTCGTCCATGGAGGTCAAATATGGATGTTTGTAATGGAGTTATGAATGTTTGTATATTTATATAAATATTTATCTATGTAGTATTAGTTAGTATGTCACGTGTGACATTCCGATTTTAAGGGTGTAGAGAATCAGTGTAATCGTAGGCTATGAGGCACTGCATATTAGGTCTTAGAGGTTAAAACGACTCTGTAATCTTCTTTTAAAATTATTTATCGGTTGTATGTGCTTCTGTCACCACATACCCTCAGCCGACCTCGCTGAATACCGGCGTGAAGAAGAGGCACCCTATACTTTTGCATTTCGTCAGTCTCACTCTTTTTCATCTTCCTTTCTCTTTCCCCAACCCGGAGAAAGCAGGTCTTAAAGGTAGTGAAGTAAACTTTAAAATGTATTTAACATTTTATTAATAACAATATTTGTTTTTAGGAAAATCCCTTTGGTTTTACAAATTATTATTTAAAAATATTTAAGCTGATAACGCTTACAAAATATACTAAAAATAATTTTAATATAAAAAAGTAGCCGAGTGGTTGGGTGTTTGGAATTCGAGTCGTGAGACCCGAGTTCGACCCCCAGGGGGCAGGCTCGAACCAAAGGGTCTTTCAAAACCTAGGTACGATTCATATCGTTGGCTTGGACATAAAGACGGCGAGGGGTTCACCACCAGTCACTTTGTCCCGAAAATATCTTCCGTGGAAGGTGGCTCAAAGGGACTTAATTGTCTAGACTACTGTCTACCCCTGTATTGGGAATTGCGTGAAAATATTTATATTTATTTATCTCTTCTTATTGTTACTCTTCGCTTTCTTCGTTTCATCGAGTTTGAGTTCGCAGTACTATAGAAGTTATAACTACGATAATGAACGATTGTCAACAAAGAAACGGTGAAAAGTGTGACGGAAGGACTTTATTATTTAGACATCTGTTTATTTGTATGCAAGAAAAAAAGTAATAAACAATGTAATTTTCTTGTGCATCGTAACGTATCTCTTATTATTGCTAATAGCGTTCTTAGTTCCTTTCTATAAAATTTCCAATGTTAAACAGCTTCCGTCAGTGAACCGAAGATTCTGAGATTAAATTGGCTCGCAGGATATTGTCTAAATGACGGTCTAGCAAACACAAAGGAGACGTTTTAACCTCTAAGACTGTTTTAATTTTTGTACATACATGTTACATGTTACATTTACAATCTACATAGGTTTTACAAATCACATACAGAGGATAGTACTAAGCACGTTTTATTACCGTTTTGAATAAAATTGTGAAACGTACTCCGTATGTTATATAATCTTTCACGGTGCCTCACTTGAGGCTAAGGGATGTTGGAGTTTGCGTTCAAAACTCCACGTGAAAAAGGGTAAAGTAATCGTTTTGTCTTGTTGAGTGAGGAAATACTTTTGTTTTAAGAAGTAAACAAAAAAATAATAATAAAAAATTGTTTGATAAAAAACACTTTTATTACTCATTCTGTCTAGGAATGGTTTGCATAGGTATAACATATAAAATAAATTTAATATACATAACAATGTAAGTAGTTAAAGTACTTGTATTTCGGAATCAGATAAAACGAATGTACCACAAACACCCTGATCCGAGACAATGTAGGAAACGTAATTTCTCTATCGATTCGTCCGAGAATCGCACCCGGCAATTCAGAGCTGACGACATCCACTTGTAAACGCTGTGAAGGCTTCTGGTCCACGGAGGTCGTCAGACAGACAGAGGGATAAAACCCACTTAGTAACAGTGGTAGAGCCACGCATCAGCTTTTGTTGTTGCAAGAATGGGCCGGCTCGACCGGGAAATACCGACCTCTCAGAACACCGGCGTGAAGTAGAGGCACCCTATACTTTTGCATTTCGTCAGTCTCACTCTTTTTCATCTTCCTTTCTCTTTCCCCAACCCGGAGAAAGCAGGTCTTAAAGGTAGTGAAGTAAACTTTAAAATGTATTTAACATTTTATTAATAACAATATTTGTTTTAGGAAAATCCCTTTGGTTTTACAAATTATTATTTAAAAATATTTAAGCTGATAACGCTTACAAAATATACTAAAAATAATTTTAATATAAAAAAGTAGCCGAGTGGTTGGGTGTTTGGAATTCGAGTCGTGAGACCCGAGTTCGACCCCCAGGGGGCAGGCTCGAACCAAAGGGTCTTTCAAAACCTAGGTACGATTCATATCGTTGGCTTGGACATAAAGACGGCGAGGGGTTCACCACCAGTCACTTTGTCCCGAAAATATCTTCCGTGGAAGGTGGCTCAAAGGGACTTAATTGTCTAGACTACTGTCTACCCCTGTATTGGGAATTGCGTGAAAATATTTATATTTATTTATCTCTTCTTATTGTTACTCTTCGCTTTCTTCGTTTCATCGAGTTTGAGTTCGCAGTACTATAGAAGTTATAACTACGATAATGAACGATTGTCAACAAAGAAACGGTGAAAAGTGTGACGGAAGGACTTTATTATTTAGACATCTGTTTATTTGTATGCAAGAAAAAAAGTAATAAACAATGTAATTTTCTTGTGCATCGTAACGTATCTCTTATTATTGCTAATAGCGTTCTTAGTTCCTTTCTATAAAATTTCCAATGTTAAACAGCTTCCGTCAGTGAACCGAAGATTCTGAGATTAAATTGGCTCGCAGGATATTGTCTAAATGACGGTCTAGCAAACACAAAGGAGACGTTTTAACCTCTAAGACTGTTTTAATTTTTGTACATACATGTTACATGTTACATTTACAATCTACATAGGTTTTACAAATCACATACAGAGGATAGTACTAAGCACGTTTTATTACCGTTTTGAATAAAATTGTGAAACGTACTCCGTATGTTATATAATCTTTCACGGTGCCTCACTTGAGGCTAAGGGATGTTGGAGGTTGCGTTCAAAACTCCGCGTGAAAAAGGTAAAGTAACCGTTTTGTCTTGTTGAGTGAGGAAATACTTTTGTTTTAAAGTAAACAAAAATAATAATAAAAATTGTTTGATAAAAAACACTTTTATTACTCATTCTGTCTAGGAATGGTTTGCATAGGTATAACATATAAAATAAATTTAATATACATAACAATGTAAGTAGTTAAAGTACTTGTATTTCGGAATCAGATAAAACGAATGTACCACAAACACCCTGATCCGAGACAATGTAGGAAACGTAATTTCTCTATCGATTCGTCCGAGAATCGCACCCGGCAATTCAGAGCTGACGACATCCACTTGTAAACGCTGTGAAGGCTTCTGGTCCACGGAGGTCGTCAGACAGACAGAGGGATAAAACCCACTTAGTAACAGTGGTAGAGCCACGCATCAGCTTTTGTTGTTGCAAGAATGGGCCGGCTCGACCGGGGAAATACCACGACCTCTCAGAACACCGGCGTGAAGTAGAGGCACCCTATACTTTTGCATTTCGTCAGTCTCACTCTTTTCATCTTCCTTTCTCTTTCCCCAACCCGGAGAAAGCAGGTCTTAAAGGTAGTGAAGTAAACTTTAAAATGTATTTAACATTTTATTAATAACAATATTTGTTTTAGGAAAATCCCTTTGGTTTTACAAATTATTATTTAAAAATATTTAAGCTGATAACGCTTACAAAATATACTAAAAATAATTTTAATATAAAAAAAGTAGCCAGTGGTTGGGTGTTTGGAATTCGAGTCGTGAGACCCGAGTTCGACCCCAGGGCAGGCTCGAACCAAAGGGTCTTTCAAAACCTAGGTACGATTCATATCGTTGGCTTGGACATAAAGACGGCGAGGGGTTCACCACCAGTCACTTTGTCCCGAAAATATCTTCCGTGGAAGGTGGCTCAAAGGGACTTAATTGTCTAGACTACTGTCTACCCCTGTATTGGGAATTGCGTGAAAATATTTATATTTATTTATCTCTTCTTATTGTTACTCTTCGCTTTCTTCGTTTCATCGAGTTTGAGTTCGCAGTACTATAGAAGTTATAACTACGATAATGAACGATTGTCAACAAAGAAACGGTGAAAAGTGTGACGGAAGGACTTTATTATTTAGACATCTGTTTATTTGTATGCAAGAAAAAAAGTAATAAACAATGTAATTTTCTTGTGCATCGTAACGTATCTCTTATTATTGCTAATAGCGTTCTTAGTTCCTTTCTATAAAAAAGTAATTCCAGAGGTCTAATATTTATGAATTCGTCGGCCACTTAATGCGCTTTAATTCGGAACTAACTTGTTTCTATATATCGTGCTAAGATATCATCCGTTTGAGATTCCGAGAACAATTCAGAGTAACGAAATACTTAACATTTGTATAGCGTTTTCTATTTCAAACGTGGCGTAAATTGAAGCAAAATTTACAGATTGTTAGTAAAAACCAGATATTTTTTAACAACAGCGTCCTTATAGAAAGAATATGATACGTAGTGCTTACAGTGCGAGGTATGAACAGTGATAAGCAGATGAAGCAAAGAAGTTGAAAGTTTGGTACATAAAAAGATCGGCTCGATTGGAGCAGAACAGAGCCAATTTTTCGTTTACACAGAAGAAAAATAAAAAAACTAATAAAGTTTTCTAAGAATTTTGGCTTACTTTCCAAATATTTACCGCAACAAGGTTACTTTGATCGGTTCTTCATAAAAAGCATTACATAACTTTATATGCTTATAGAAAGAATATGATACGTAGTGCTTACAGTGCGAGGTATGAACAGTGATAAGCAGATGAAGCAAAGAAGTTGAAAGTTTGGTACATAAAAAGATCGGCTCGATTGGAGCAGAACAGAGCCAATTTTTCGTTTACACAGAAGAAAAATAAAAACTAATAAAGTTTTCTAAGAATTTTGGCTTACTTTCCAAATATTTACCGCAACAAGGTTACTTTGATCGGTTCTTCATAAAAGCATTACATAACTTTATATGCTTATAGAAAGAATATGATACGTAGTGCTTACAGTGCGAGGTATGAACAGTGATAAGCAGATGAAGCAAAGAAGTTGAAAGTTTGGTACATAAAAAGATCGGCTCGATTGGAGCAGAACAGAGCCAATTTTTCGTTTACACAGAAGAAAAATAAGAATATAATAAATTCTTACGGTTAGTTTAATTTGTTCAAAAAATAGAAACTAATCTTAGTTTCTAGATTTTATGACTATTTATTTTTAAATCCGCTCTTACTGAGGCTTCCTTATATACGCTCTCACTATTATATTTCAAGTCTTGGAGCAGGATTCATGTTGCTCTCTCAAGCAACCATGAGTGCAATCTAATACTGTAGTTAATTAGTTATTATAGTATTGTTTATGTTGTATTATTGAATTGAGTTGCAGTAATTACTATTTTAGCCGACTTGAAAAAAGGAAGTTCTTAATTCGGTGTTTTTATGTTTATTACTTCATAAGTCCACCAAGTGTAAATAAATTTCGAAAATGTCTCTAAGCATTTTCGGAAGAACGAGTTGTCGGCATATTTGATAAGCGGATTGTCGATTGCAGTACTATATGAATCGCACCTTAGAAGCTGCTGTGCGTCGCCTATTAGCTACATTTTGGTCTGCTATTTATGGAAAAGATTATCCTGTTACTGTACTTTGATAACCGTTTTCGTTTTCAAGGTTTTTCTTCTTAACATACTGACGGGAAGAAGTTTGTTTATGTTGATAAATAATAGCAAACACATTTATTCCCGTCGGTATGGCAGGGGAATATTTATTATTGCATGTTTGATATATAGGATGTGGATGATGGAATAAAACTATTATTGAATGAATTAATTATTTAATTAGTAAAGAACCATTCAGTAACAATTATTATTCTTTACATTCCACCAAATATCTACTGACTATCTATAAAATATCTGCTACTAATCAATATATCAAAATGATAATATTGCGGTTTTCAAGGCATCTCCCTTACTTGCCTCTCACAGTACCACCTAGAAGAAATATGGCTATGCGGTATATTGACAATTAAAACTCCAGTCGTGTAAATGGGCCTCCTGGAAGATTCAAATCAAATAATTTATTGATCAGTAAGAAATATTCGTTTATCGTCATAGGAATTTTATGCTAGCATCGTTTCGTAATGAGGTTCATCTAAAGGAAAAGAAACATACGAAAGAATCTCCGTAAAATCTTGAAAAACGTTCGGTATTTTTAAATTATTTTTATAATAACATATTGCACTGATTAAGATGTAAATATATAATAGATGACTTGTGGGTATGTTAGCAACTGGATCGCACGGCTACGTCCGTTGCAGTGTAACTAATTTACTTATGTGTTACTTGTGTTTTAACCGCTCCAAACAAAGACACAGTATTAAGATTTTTCTAGAAATAGCTTAAGGCGACCACTTCATTCCTAGGGGCTACTGTCATTAACGTATTCTTGAGATGTTATAAATTTTCATAAGTTACGCGAGTCTATTAACTATTAACATATGCATTATATGAAATTGCTACTCGAGAACCTTCCCATCTCAAGGCTTGTCGGTTTTACTGTAGTATTGAACACTGCGTACTTACATTATACAGCGAGGATTGTAAAGAGACAAGTATTACGAAGCAATATTACAAAGCACATATTCTGCTGCAAATTTCTGAAAAAAGTGCATTTCCGGATGTGTTTTATTCTTTTTACTACTTTCATAAAAAGTATTACATAATCCTTATATGCTTATAGAAAGAAAAATCGATAAGAAACGTAATTTCTCTATCGATTCGTCCGAGAATCGCACCCGGCAATTCAGAGCTGACGACATCCACTTGTAAACGCTGTGAAGGCTTCTGGTCCACGGAGGTCGTCAGACAGACAGAGGGATAAAACCCACTTAGTAACAGTGGTAGAGCCACGCATCAGCTTTTGTTGTTGCAAGAATGGGCCGGCTCGACCGGGGAAATACCACGACCTCTCAGAACACCGGCGTGAAGTAGAAGTCTAACAAACTTCGGCGTTTCGTTCGGTGAGTGCAGGTAACCGGAGGCCAAACCCTCCCATCCCCCAAATTCTGGGAAGGGGGGCACTATAAGGCTAGCAACGCATCTGCTATGCCTCTGGTATTGCGGATGTTCATGGGCGACGGTAATCACTTACCACCACGTGAGCCACCTGCTCGTTTGCCTCCCTTTTCTATAAAAAAAAGTAATTCCAGAGGTCTAATATTTATGAATTCGTCGGCCACTTAATGCGCTTTAATTCGGAACTAACTTGTTTCTATATATCGTGCTAAGATATCATCCGTTTGAGATTCCGAGAACAATTCAGAGTAACGAAATACTTAACATTTGTATAGCGTTTTCTATTTCAAACGTGGCGTAAATTGAAGCAAAATTTACAGATTGTTAGTAAAAACCAGATATTTTTTAACAACAGCGTCCTTATAGAAAGAATATGATACGTAGTGCTTACAGTGCGAGGTATGAACAGTGATAAGCAGATGAAGCAAAGAAGTTGAAAGTTTGGTACATAAAAAGATCGGCTCGATTGGAGCAGAACAGAGCCAATTTTTCGTTTACACAGAAGAAAAATAAGAATATAATAAATTCTTACGGTTAGTTTAATTTGTTCAAAAATAGAAACTAATCTTAGTTTCTAGATTTTATGACTATTTATTTTAAATCCGCTCTTACTGAGGCTTCCTTATATACGCTCTCACTATTATATTTCAAGTCTTGGAGCAGGATTCATGTTGCTCTCTCAAGCAACCATGAGTGCAATCTAATACTGTAGTTAATTAGTTATTATAGTATTGTTTATGTTGTATTATTGAATTGAGTTGCAGTAATTACTATTTTAGCCGACTTGAAAAAAGGAAGTTCTTAATTCGGTGTTTTTATGTTTATTACTTCATAAGTCCACCAAGTGTAAATAAATTTCGAAAATGTCTCTAAGCATTTTCGGAAGAACGAGTTGTCGGCATATTTGATAAGCGGATTGTCGATTGCAGTACTATATGAATCGCACCTTAGAAGCTGCTGTGCGTCGCCTATTAGCTACATTTTGGTCTGCTATTTATGGAAAAGATTATCCTGTTACTGTACTTTGATAACCGTTTTCGTTTTCAAGGTTTTTCTTCTTAACATACTGACGGGAAGAAGTTTGTTTATGTTGATAAATAATAGCAAACACATTTATTCCCGTCGGTATGGCAGGGGAATATTTATTATTGCATGTTTGATATATAGGATGTGGATGATGGAATAAAACTATTATTGAATGATTTAATTATTTAATTAGTAAAGAACCATTCAGTAACAATTATTATTCTTTACATTCCACCAAATATCTACTGACTATCTATAAAATATCTGCTACTAATCAATATATCAAAATGATAATATTGCGGTTTCAAGGCATCTCCTTACTTGCCTCTCACAGTACCACCTAGAAGAAATATGGCTATGCGGTATATTGACAATTAAAACTCCAGTCGTGTAAATGGGCCTCCCTGGAAGATTCAAATCAAATAATTTATTGATCAGTAAGAAATATTCGTTTATCGTCATAGGAATTTTATGCTAGCATCGTTTCGTAATGAGGTTCATCTAAAGGAAAGAAACATACGAAAGAATCTCCGTAAAATCTTGAAAAACGTTCGGTATTTTTAAATTATTTTTATAATAACATATTGCACTGATTAAGATGTAAATATATAATAGATGACTTGTGGGTATGTTAGCAACTGGATCGCACGGCTACGTCCGTTGCAGTGTAACTAATTTACTTATGTGTTACTTGTATTTTAACCGCTCCAAACAAAGACACAGTATTAAGATTTTTCTAGAAATAGCTTAAGAGCGACCACTTCATTCCTAGGGGCTACTGTCATTAACGTATTCTTGAGATGTTATAAATTTTCGCAAAGTTACGCGAGTCTATTAACTATTAACATATGCATTATATACGAAATTGCTACTCGAGAACCTTCCCATCTCAAGGCTTGGAGCAGGATTCATGTTGCTCTCTCAAGCAACCATGAGTGCAATCTAATACTGTAGTTAATTAGTTATTATAGTATTGTTTATGTTGTATTATTGAATTGAGTTGCAGTAATTACTATTTTAGCCGACTTGAAGAAAGGAAGTTCTTAATTCGGTGTTTTTATGTTTATTACTTCATAAGTCCACCAAGTGTAAATAAATTTCGAAAATGTCTCTAAGCATTTTCGGAAGAACGAGTTGTCGGCATATTTGATAAGCGGATTGTCGATTGCAGTACTATATGAATCGCACCTTAGAAGCTGCTGTGCGTCGCCTATTAGCTACATTTTGGTCTGCTATTTATGGAAAAGATTATCCTGTTACTGTAACCGTTACTGTACTTTGATAACCGTTTTCGTTTTCAAGGTTTTTCTTCTTAACATACTGACGGGAAGAAGTTTGTTTATGTTGATAAATAATAGCAAACACATTTATTCCCGTCGGTATGGCAGGGGAATATTTATTATTGCATGTTTGATATATAGGATGTGGATGATGGAATAAAACTATTATTGAATGATTTAATTATTTAATTAGTAAAGAACCATTCAGTAACAATTATTATTCTTTACATTCCACCAAATATCTACTGACTATCTATAAAATATCTGCTACTAATCAATATATCAAAATGATAATATTGCGGTTTTCAAGGCATCTCCCTTACTTGCCTCTCACAGTACCACCTAGAAGAAATATGGCTATGCGGTATATTGACAATTAAAACTCCAGTCGTGTAAATGGGCCTCCCTGGAAGATTCAAATCAAATAATTTATTGATCGAAGTAAGAAATATTCGTTTATCGTCATAGGAATTTTTATGCTAGCATCGTTTCGTAATGAGGTTCATCTAAAGGAAAGAAACATACGAAAGAATCTCCGTAAAATCTTGAAAAACGTTCGGTATTTTTTAAATTATTTTTATAATAACATATTGCACTGATTAAGATGTAAATATATAATAGATGACTTGTGGGTATGTTAGCAACTGGATCGCACGGCTACGTCCGTTGCAGTGTAACTAATTTCTTATGTGTTACTTGTATTTTAAATCCGCTCTTACTGAGGCTTCCTTATATACGCTCTCACTATTATATTTCAAGTCTTGGAGCAGGATTCATGTTGCTCTCTCAAGCAACCATGAGTGCAATCTAATACTGTAGTTAATTAGTTATTATAGTATTGTTTATGTTGTATTATTGAATTGAGTTGCAGTAATTACTATTTTAGCCGACTTGAAAAAAGGAAGTTCTTAATTCGGTGTTTTTATGTTTATTACTTCATAAGTCCACCAAGTGTAAATAAATTTCGAAAATGTCTCTAAGCATTTTCGGAAGAACGAGTTGTCGGCATATTTGATAAGCGGATTGTCGATTGCAGTACTATATGAATCGCACCTTAGAAGCTGCTGTGCGTCGCCTATTAGCTACATTTTGGTCTGCTATTTATGGAAAAGATTATCCTGTTACTGTAACCGTTACTGTACTTTGATAACCGTTTTCGTTTTCAAGGTTTTTCTTCTTAACATACTGACGGGAAGAAGTTTGTTTATGTTGATAAATAATAGCAAACACATTTATTCCCGTCGGTATGGCAGGGGAATATTTATTATTGCATGTTTGATATATAGGATGTGGATGATGGAATAAAACTATTATTGAATGATTTAATTATTTAATTAGTAAAGAACCATTCAGTAACAATTATTATTCTTTACATTCCACCAAATATCTACTGACTATCTATAAAATATCTGCTACTAATCAATATATCAAAATGATAATATTGCGGTTTTCAAGGCATCTCCCTTACTTGCCTCTCACAGTACCACCTAGAAGAAATATGGCTATGCGGTATATTGACAATTAAAACTCCAGTCGTGTAAATGGGCCTCCCTGGAAGATTCAAATCAAATAATTTATTGATCGAAGTAAGAAATATTCGTTTATCGTCATAGGAATTTTTATGCTAGCATCGTTTCGTAATGAGGTTCATCTAAAGGAAAGAAACATACGAAAGAATCTCCGTAAAATCTTGAAAAACGTTCGGTATTTTTTAAATTATTTTTATAATAACATATTGCACTGATTAAGATGTAAATATATAATAGATGACTTGTGGGTATGTTAGCAACTGGATCGCACGGCTACGTCCGTTGCAGTGCTTAACTAATTTACTTATGTGTTACTTGTATTTTAACCGCTCCAAACAAAGACACAGTATTAAGATTTTTCTAGAAATAGCTTAAGAGCGACCACTTCATTCCTAGGGGCTACTGTCATTAACGTATTCTTGAGATGTTATAAATTTTCGCAAAGTTACGCGAGAGTCTATTAACTATTAACATATGCATTATATACGAAATTGCTACTCGAGAACCTTCCCATCTCAAGGCTTGTCGGTTTTACTGTAGTATTGAACACTGCGTACTTACACATTATACAGCGAGGATTGTAAAGAGACAAAGTATTATTACGAAGCAATATTACAAAGCACATATTCTGCTGCAAATTTCTGAAAAAAAGTGCATTTCCGGATGTGTTTTATTCTTTTTACTACTTTCATAAAAAAAGTTTTCAAGATTCAGATTTGTAAGGCTTATAGCACGAAATGGCAAGAGAGTTTATATACTTTCATAATTTCTTCAAATTTTGGACTGTGTTCTCGCGTTCACACATTAATTAGTACATCGTTATTCTATAGCTAGGTGTCTCTTCCGAGCTAGTTCCCGGAATGGAGAGGATTCGTATTCCTAACTGTAGGGGTAGTAGGGTGTTAGTGAATAAGATGCTTAAGTCGTTTTACTAAATGTTTGTTGAGTTAATGTTATCTAAATTAATTTTATGTTATTCAAGAAATCATAAAATTCAATACATATAAGGCACCGTTCGTGGACCAGTGGAGTTACCGGGAAGACTCAATATAGAGTTAATATTCTATAACACGAGTGCTTCAGCAACTTATTTTATGATCAGAGCAATGTACTTATGTGATATTGTGTTAAAAATCAATATGTATGCTGTTTGGTATCCTGTAATATGTGTCATAACTTCAACTTCTACCATCTACCATGACATGATACGAACATGACAATGTTCGTAGGGTAAACAGGTAAATAGGTTTACCTCAGGTAAACAGGGTTAAAAGATTTTGAAATCAACCATAATCAAACAGACTGATACTTTTAAAACAAACCAATTTTCCCGCTGCGGCATCGCCCGTGTGGACTAATTCATATAAATGGAAAAAGCCTAAGTACCAAGGTAAAGTTTAAAACTGACGATGACAGATGAATAATTTATTTTGAAGATTTAAAGACGACTGCTAGGCAGAGAAAGAGTCAAACAACTTAATAGAATTTCCTTACATTTATTACGTTTTCAAGCTTCCTCTCTATCTCCAGTTCTAAGTGAAGTACGCAGTGCGTAACGTTGTTATCTCTTTATTGTTGATTAAAATAGGAAAGGAAGGATGTTTTTCATGTATGAAATCCACGACTTTGAAACAATCGAGATCGAATCGAATCGCAGTCGAGAGTTTGAAGAGAAAAAAAAAACCCGACTCTCTCCTCCTGCAAACACGTGCATAACATCTAAGCAATGCATCAACACACACCATCCCGATTTAAGTCAAAACGAGCAAACGCATATAACCTATATTTCAGTATTCAAAGCACGAAACTTTGTTAAAGATTAGCCTTTGTGGTATTGGGGAAAATATTCCAGAACTTAAAACAAACATTGCTCCTATTGTAGCACCGAAACTCTAGGAGCTCTGATAACCAAAAAGTTCAATATACGAAAATGAACCTTTATTCGGATAAAATATTTTGAAACCTTCTCCTATGGAAATGTAATGGCTAGTATCATCACTCTTGGCAAGCGGATTAGCGATCAAAGTCACCTAGTACCTTATAGGCGGCTGCCTATCACCGGTGTGAGCAATTTTAGTCTGGTAGTTTTAGAGATAGGTATTCCGTATCTTTCGATAGAAAATATATAGACTAGGACTAGGATAATCGAAACTAGACCGTCTGCCGCTGTATGGCTGAATCGGTAATTAGCAAATACTAATCAAGACTATGAAGGTTATATTTAAAAAATAGCTTTCGTTTTAATAAATAACATTTAACAGTTACACACCTCGAGCCGATATCGTAGTTGGTAATAATAATAATAATAATAATAAAGGATCCCCTTGGATCCCCCCAAAGGATCACCTTGACGTGGTGGGGGGGCTTACCGGTATTAAGTACTGGTTAAATGGACCTAACAACTTTCCATAAATTTATTTTCACTATAACCCAAACCAACGATCCTGAACCGAATGAATGGAGAAACGAATGGAAAGTCAATCAAAGAGATATAGTTTACGGCCGCTGCCCGGGGGTCGCCGGGGCGCATCTGGAGCCGATGCTGGATGCCACAGCATGCGAACCGTGGGCGACGGGGGACTGAGCAGGCGGGTTCCCCTCGATAAAAATATTACAGCCGATCGTCACCGTCACCTTCATTTTCATCCACTTCTGAACATTCACTCTTTCACAATATTCCGTCACCTTCTTCAACCCAAAGCCTTTTTCGATCACCTGCTTCATCAATATCATCTATAAATTCATCCAGAAATACAAGGTCAACGGCTGTTGTGTAGGAGGCATTTGCCAATAATCCTGTACCCACTGCTGGCCATACCCGTGCGCGAAAAAAATGGACTGAAGATATGAACCGATTTATATGGCGCACATACCTAGTAATAACTAAAGGTGAAACCACAAATATGAACTACTACTTGGAACACTTACACCAGAATTTTAATAAAAGATACCCTGAAATGCGTGCCAATCGAATAGGTGACCAAAGAAGGGCTATATTGAGAAGAAAGTTATTATCACAGCATATTCTTGATGAAATAAGTTGAAAAGTAAGTGAACACATACAAACCGATAACTTAAAGCAGACACTGACATATAACTCTTAACAAGTACCCACAATGTCACAGCCACAGAAAAACACTCCTTACAACACAAGAATGAAATGGTCAGATGAAATTAATGCGGAAATAGTTAGGTGTTATTTTGAAGTAACCTATTTAGAGATAAACAAGACTGCTCATAGAAAAAAATGTATGATTTATTCATAGAAAGACAACCGTACTTATCTCACATTACCGAACAGAGAGTTGCAGATCAAAGGCGTTTAATATTTAACAATAAGATATACACAAACAAAATTAAGGAATTGAAAAAAGAAGTAGAATTAAAATTAATACAACTAAACAGTCATATAGAAATCAGCACAGAGCATAACAACACTTTAACGGGCCAAACACAAACCAATTCCGAAAATGAAATTGATATAAAAGAAACGTCAATAAACAACACCCAACAAGAAAACATATTAGACAGTACATTAACACTCACCGAAACACCAACATTATCAAACACTGAAAATAATAGTGACCTACCCCATTCCCAAAATTAGATAGAAATAAATAAAATCGAAATAGAATTTAATTGCAATGCTCTTGCCCGATTCAAAAATATTGACCCAGAAGTAAGACCATACATCCCGAAACAAAAATCATCGCTAAAATTTGCTCAAATTATATCTCATTTGAATAATGTTATTCTTCCAAAACACATCAACAACTTAGATTTTACTTCATTGCACACTATAATATATTCAGCAGCCTTCACGGCTGCCACTTGTAACGGCACTAGGTTTAACAAAGAGGAAACTATAAACACTAAACTTCGAAACAGAAAACCTAATTGGCAAAGGAGATTGGAAAATAGAATTGAAAAATATAGATTGGAAATAGGGAGATTAACACAATACATTCTAGGAAATAGAAACCAAAAAATACAAAAGACTGTAGAAGACATAAAAGTGAAAAATAAATAACATTCTCGACATGAAGAACCTAACACAGAACTACAACATTTTCTCGACACACTTAAACAAAAATGAAACGCAGTTTCAAATAGACTAAAAAGATATTTAACTTGTACTAAAAGAAAACAGCAAAACACAACATTTATAAATAATGAGAAACAATTCTATGGAACGCTAGGCCACCGTAAACAAACTAATACCAGTGAATCTCCCTCACCACAAAGCTTAAAACAATATTGGTCAGACATCTGGGAAAATCCTGTCCAACATAATATTGAAGCTAATTGGTTGGACAAAACAGCAAACACAGCACATATTAACCAAATGGATGTTAATAACATTTCAGTAAACACTTTCATTAAAATCATCAAACGTACACACAACTGGAAGGCACCGGGCACCGACAATATACATAATTATTGGTACAAAAAGTTCACTTGTACACATTCACCTATCCACAGTCACATTTGTCAATTCATACAGACACCACAATTAATGCCAACCTTTGTTACAAATGGGATAACTTATATGCTACCAAAAGGTGAAAACTTAAAAAATCCCGAAAATTACAGACCCATCACTTACCTACAAACCATATATAAGATAATTACTGGCTGCATGAGTGAAATAATACACGAACACTTAGAACGATAAAATATTCTAGCAAAACAACAAAAAGGACGTAGGAAAAATAGCCAGGGATGTAAAGAACAGTTGATAATTGATGAAATTGCAATGAAACAATCACAAACCAGAAATAGAAATATTCACACAATGTACATTGATTATAAAAAAGCATTTGATTCTGTCCCTCATAGCTGGTTAATTTACGTACTAAAACATTACAAAATGCACCCTAATCTGATTTCATTCTTAAACATAATAATGCTTCAATGGAAGACTAAACTTAAATTAATAAATAACAAGATTAATAACTAAATTACAACAAGATTAAAACTAATTAACCTATTAAAATATAAATTAAAATAAAAAGAGGTATATTTCAGGGGGACGCTTAGCCCATTATGGTTTTGTATAGCCCTTAACCCCTTGTCTGAATTGCTGAACAACACTAATATAGGATTTAAATTAAAACTTAATAATTCATTTCATATGCTCACACATTTACTGTATATGGATGACATCAAAATTTATGCAACCAATAACAGCGAACATTCAAAACTAGCAGATATCACACAATTATTTTCCAAAAACATTAAAATACAATTCGGAGTTGATAAATGCAAAATACATTCAATTGTCCGTGGAAAATCTCAAAATACTTCTTATCTGTTTGATACTGGTGAACAAATAGAGCCCGTGGGCGAACATAGCACTTATAAATACTTAGGTTTTCATCAGGCCAAACATATCAATCAAAAACAAGCAAAATTAGATTTAACAAAAAAATTTAAAACTAGAATAAACCAAATTTTGAGAACCCAACTTAATTCACGAAATACGACAAAGGCCTTAAACACATACGCGATACCAATTCTTACATATGGTATTATAAATTGGTCCCAAACTGATTTAATTAAACTACAGCGTACAATAAATACACACATGACAGCAAACAGAAAACACCACCCGAGATCGTGCACTCAACGTCTCACATTACCGCGTCAAGATGGGGGGAGGGGTTTTGTCGACATACAAAATTTACACAATAAACTTATCAACAAATTACGCAAATATTTCTATA
This sequence comes from Sericinus montela, assembly GCA_029286605.1. NCBI lineage: Eukaryota > Metazoa > Arthropoda > Insecta > Lepidoptera > Papilionidae > Sericinus > Sericinus montela. Next base: position 1,069,879 of record JAGSMR010000100.1, read on the forward strand.
CGAAAGCTGAACAATTACAATTACACAAATACATAATAGATATAGACAAGAAAATAACTCCTCTTAATTTAAACGACAGAGACTTTCAACCAAAAATATTAAGCAAACAGCAGAAAATAGATAAGTGGTCACAAAAATCCCTACACGGAAGGCACCTTGCCGATTTAAATCAGACACATGTCGACATGCAAGCGTCGAACGAATGGTTGCGGAAAGGGGGGCTCTTCCCGGAGACGGAAGCCTTTGTGATTGCTATCCAGGATCAAGTCATAAACACACGTAACTATCAAAAACACATTATTCACATTCCTTACCTACTCACCGATCTATGCAGACGATGCCTAAGTAGCACAGAAACAATTCAACATATTATCGGTGCTTGCAAATCTATAGTTCAAACAGATTACAAACATAGACATGATCAAGTTGCTTCAATCATTCACCAAAATCTTGCTCACAGACATTCATTCGTATCTAAAAAAATAGCTTATTACAAGTATAAACCTGGTACTGTCTTATAAAACAAATTATTTAAAATTTACTGGGATAGGACAATTATTACCGACACGACTATACATTACAATAGACCGGATATAACAATACTAGACAAAGGTAAGAAATTAGTTTTCATAATCGATATAGCAGTTTGTAACACACACAACCTTATTACGACTTACTCAGAAAAAATGGCTAAATATATAGACCTAGCTACGGAAATAAAAAAGCAATGGTCGATAGAAACAGTCAAAATAGTACCAATAATTATATCTACAACTGGTGTAGTCCCCAAAACTCTTCAAAATAATCTCAACATTCTTCAAATGCCGAATTCAAACCTCACACTTTTACAAAAAGCAATCCTTCTCAACACATATCGCCTTACACGCAAATTCCTCAATTCATCAACAGGTATTTAAATTTCTCTAATTCCGACTGCCACACTTGGTCAATGCCCGTGTGTCCAGTACTCTACCTCTTTTTTATTTTACAAAAGGGAGAAAAGTTAACCAAATATATAATCGGACGGATATAATCGGACAAAAAAGTTATCCATATTGAATGGTTAGTAATCCGGTTAGTAACAATTTCAATTAAAACTATGTTAGTATTGTTAGTTTACATCTATTTGAACAAGTATCATTTGTGACCTAGTACAATCCCTATCCAGTGGTTCTGGACGGGGCAGTGAAATTTTTAAATAACCTTAGTTCTGCCTTCAGAACTAAGTTTATTTAAAAATGTCTTTTGTTTTTTCAATATTAATATTAAAAAAACAAAAGACATTTGTCTCTGTAAGAATAATGTAGTAAATATTGGTCAAAAAGACTAAATTGTGTAAACCACACACAGTACCGGGAAATATGCGGAAGGTTGTTATTTGTGATTTATGTAAACGCCGCTGTAATAATCCCGTGTTGTGAAATACATTAGTGTTGTTTTTTTTTGTTTTTTTTTGGTGGGTAGGAGCAAAACTGTATAGACGTATTAAATTTCGTTCCCAGTTTTTTAAGTTTTTAATATTATAAGTTCAGCTCATTAAGGTAAAAATATGTACCTGTGATTAAAAAAAACCACCAGCATTATTTTCTAGTAATTATTTCTTTATTTTCCACTAAAAAGTAGTGTTTTCTTTTGTTAATCGAGTGCTATACTGATTGTCGGTGACTTTTGATGCAATTAATTATGTTTGTAATAACTATTATTTACTAATTAGTTTTAATTTACATTGCACTAATATTAATTGCTTTAAATTGTATTGTTTTAATTAAGTGGTTTTACAAATATAACCACTAGTTTGTTATTGTTGTGTAATTAAACACTGACAGCTGTATGCAGACCATAGACTTCAAACGCCGTAGTTTTCGTTTGCTTATGACCTTTTAAGAAATCTATGGCGTACTTGTCTATGCTGATATTTCCAGTGAACCATAGATTTCTTAAAATAAGTTTTGTATTTTTTTTAGTGATGTTGTTTCGTTTAGCTATAGTATAGTTATAACAGCAATAGTTTTAATTACTAATCATAACTTTAAACCTTTTAGTTTTTTACTATTAAGTGTCCTTTGTACTATTAAGCTTTCTCTTTCCTGCTGCTGGTGGTTAGAGTTGGAGTTCGTTGAGTACCTAACGTTGGTAATTTTTAGACATTTTATTATTTACCATATATTTATATTTATAATATTTTATTTTTTGTATAAATATATTGTTATTATTAATTTATGCTTTCCTCAAATATTAGTATTGATAGTGATTTGTTTATGTCGCTGTCCTCGGACGATGATACACTTAGTGAAACTAGTTATCACAGTACAACAGCATCTTTTCCTCTCAATGATAGCCTAAATTCTTGTCAATGTCATTCATATAAACGCCCAAAGCATTCCGGCTCATTATCCTGACATGCTTGCGTCTTTTGAATCTCCAAATATTTACGCCATTTTAATCTCAGAATCTTGGCTTAAGCCCTGTCTGCCTTCTACATCTTACTCCTTGCCTGGGTTTCATCTGATCAGAAATGACCGCACTAGCAGAGGTGGTGGTGGCGTTGCGATTTATCTTAGATCCTATTTCCCTTTTAAAATTTTTAGTTCGCCATGTCAACCGCCTCCTCCTGATTCTGCTGAGCATTTACTGATTGAGGTTTCCCTCTCTCAAAATAAAATCCTCCTTGGTGTTTTCTATAGTCCATCTCTTTCTGTAAATTATTTCAATTCTTTTGAATCTCTCTTAGAATCACTTGTCCCCATCTATAGTCATTCCATATTAATTGGTGACTTTAATACCTGTCTACTTAAAGTCGACTCTCGGGCTAGCAAACTTGAGGCTATAGTAGATGCATGTAATATGCACATTTTACCTCTTTCAGCTACCCATAACTTTCCCAACTGTATACCTTCTCTTCTAGACTTGATAATTGTCTCTTCTCCGAATCTTGTTCACAAGCACGGCCAGTTTTCTGCTGATGCTTTTTCTTATCATGATTTAATATTCCTTTCGTATAAATTACGCCCTCCTAAGAACAAACCTAAAACACTTCTGCGACGTAATTTTGGAGGGATGGATATTGACAGATTACGTGGTGACGCTTGTAATATTGATTGGTTAGTGATTGAGAATGCACCCATTATTGACCAAAAAGTTGAAGTGTTCTGTTCGCTACTCATTCAACTCTATGACATTCACGCACCAATACATCCGGTCAAACTCAAACATTTGCCTGCTCCTTGGTTGTCTGACGAGCTTAAAAATTTAATTTTTAAGAAAAATGCAGCCTTGCTAAAAGCTAAGAAAAATAAATCAGAGGAGAACCAAAGGCAATACACCAAAATCAGGAATCGCTGCAATACATTGTGTAGAGATGCACAACGACGCTACATCCATGCATCAGTCGAGAATGGCAACTAATCCAAAGTTTGGAAATTTCTTAAAACGGTCGGAGTTGGCAAAACATCTTACAATTCTTCACCTTCTAACGTTGATGTAGAACTTTTAAATGATTTTTTTACTAAACCTTCTAACACATTTGATAGTGTTCAAAAATTTCTAACACTTAAATGTTTCTCTGCTACTCCGCCTAAAAATTAACCCCCGTTTGTTTTTCGTCAGGTTACTGCATGTGAAGTTAAGAAGAATATATTATCCGTATCCTCTAATGCCGTAGGTAGTGATGACATCAGCCGTAATATGATTGTTCCTCTCCTTGACATCCTTACCCCTATCATTACCTATATACTTAATGAATGTATCTCCTCGTCTAAATTTCCCGTATCATGGAAGAGTGCAAACGTTATACCTTTTCCTAAGAAACCTAATCCCATTGACCATTCTGATTTTCGTCCTATGTCAATCTTACCTTTCCTTTCAAAAGTTCTTGAAAATCTCATTTCCCAACAGCTTAACCGTTTTATTAATAGGCAAAACCTGTTCAATCCGCTCCAATCCGGTTTTCGTCCTGGGCATAGTACGGCTACTGCTTTAATCAAAATTACCGACGACATTCGTTGGGGTATGGACAATAAACAGCTCACGGTCATGACCTTGTTGGATTTCAGCAACGCTTTTAATACAGTTGACTTTGACATTCTGTTGAGCCTGTTACATTCTCTTAACTTATCTCCATCATTAATTGACTGGTTTCAGAGTTACCTTAGCGGCCGTCGGCAGCGTATCCGTGTTGATGATACCTTTTCATCGTGGCGCGAAATCACTGCTGGCGTCCCTCAGGGCGGCGTGTTGTCACCTTTACTCTTTTCTCTTTTTATTAACTCTATCACTCATAAAGTTTCTTCTCTCTACCATATGTATGCGGACGATATCCAGATATGCGTCCAGTCAACTCTTGAGAATCTGTCGTTAGCAGTCACCTCGTTAAATCGCGATTTGAATATGATCCTAGAATGGAGTAAATCATTTGGCCTTGATGTTAATCCCAAAAAGTCACAGGGAATAATTGTTGGCAGCCGCAGCTTTATCTCAAGAATTGACTGGTCTTCCTTGCCAGCTATTATATTTAACGGAATTGTTATTCCTTACTGCGACAATGTCTAGAATTTGGGCATTTACATCGATAACACATTAAGTTGGACACGTCAATTGAATGAAGTTAGCAGAAAGACTTTTGTGGCTCTTAGGTCTTTGCGTCGCCTTCGTTCATTCCTACCCATACCAACCAAAATTATGCTCGCACAAACTCTACTCCTCTCAATTATGGATTATGCCGACGCAAGTTATGTAGATTTAACAGAAGATCAACTAAATAAACTTGAGAGACTTCAAAATACAAGCATTCGGTTCATATTTGGATTGCGTAAATATGACCATACATCACAATTTCGCTCTCGTCTCAAGTGGTTACCTATCCGACTTCGCCGGAATTTGCACATACTTTCTATTCTGTACTGTGTCCTGTTTCAACCTTTTGCTCCTCCTTACCTTAAGGAAAAATTTAATTTTATAGGACCTCCAGAGCATGTCCAGTGCTAGGAGATTGCAAGACTTGCTCAACTCCGTATCAATATATTGATTTTGAGGATATATATATATATATATATATATATATATATATATATATATATATATATATATATATATATTGTTATTTTGAACTTAGCTTTATTTCTTCATTGCGTATTTATTTTTCTCTGTTTTATTTATTTAAAATTTTCATTTATTTATTTTATCCGGTTACTGCACCACCTGCCAGGTATCTGTAACGCAGCTTCTTAACGCCTTTGGTTGCCTGGAAGAGATCGCTATGCAGCGATAAGACCGCCATATTGTACAGATTTTTTAGTTTTTAATTTTTAATGTTTTTCGATTTCGTGGTGTACAATAAAAGTATTTTCATTCATTCATTCATTCATTCATATTAATATAAGAAGATTTAAGAAATACTACTACTTCATTAAATCATCTAGCACACATTATGTTACGTTATGTACGTTAATAAATTACGATAGCCGAGTGGTTGGGTGGTCGGAATTACCAGTCATTAGACCCGAGTTCCATTCTCAGTCAGCAGACTCGGACCATTGGTTTTATTTAAAAACTTGTATACGAATATCGTTGGCTTGGACATAAAGTCGGCGACGGCTCACCACCTGTCACGTTGTCCTAAAAATATCATCGGTGAAAGGTGGGTCGAAGGGACTTAATTGTTTAGACTAGACCTCTGTCTACCCCTGTAATGGGAATAACGTGAAGACATTTATTATTTATTATGTACACATTATGTTCATAGTACACAATGCTGACACAAAGATGTGACTAATTCTTACTTACTTACTTACTTATCTTCACGCACAATCCCTGACGGGGTAGCCAGAGAGAACAGATGGCCAAGTGTCACGATCCCTACATACCTCTTTCGCTTCTTTCAGATTCATCATCTTCTTCATACACGCACGTCTAGGTATCCGAGTACTCTTGACCCTCTCCTCTTCGAGCAATTTGCTCACATGGTCTTCGAAAGTTAGTCTCGGTCAACCTCGACACCTTTTAAAATTAACTTTCGCGCTATATATTTTCTTCACCATTCGGTCTTCGCTCATTCGTTCAACGTGCCCAAACCATCGAAGCAAGGCCTTATCAATTTTTGTCACAAGGTCATCTTTCAAACCTGCCATATTGCGAATCTCTTCGTTTCGCTTACGGTCGGCCATGGTTAGGCTGCACATTTTACGATGTTTCTTCTGGCATACCCAGGTATCGCTGCCATACAACAATGTCGGTACCAACACTGCGTTATGTATTGCAAGGCGTGCACTTTTTACTACGCTTTACCTTTTTACTAACGCAGTCAGGACACCATTGACTCTGTTCCCGGCAGTAACACGCCTGTCCACATCTAAATCACATCTTCCATCCCGGCTTAACGCACTCCCCAAGTATACAGTTTCATTCACCTGTTCCAGACATTCCTGATTTACCCATATTTCACACTTCATTCTTTCTTCGTCTCTTTCAAATACCAGAACTTTAACTAATTCAAATATATTTATTTGTATTTGACAAATTCAAAACAATATTACAGACTTCTAATCCTCCGTCTTTTAATCCTCCGTCTGTACAAAAAAGGACTAAATAAATATAAGGACCAAATAATAGTCTAAATGTTGGCCGAACTTGTAAGAACTTATTCTAATTTCGTAGATATACAATATAAGATGACTGAAATAGTGACGTTCTATGTGTCACAGTAAATCCGACCTTTGATATTAACTCATGAACAAATTCTGTACAAATAAAAAAAATATGTCTCCATTTGTAATGTCTAAATAACAGCTTTCTATTAAAGTCACATGTTAAAGTATATGTTTATATGATACTTATAACAAAAATGCAATTTTCATAAGTTTGATCTGTTTTTAGACTCGTTTCTACTAAACTCCTAAATGACTTTACCGACTTTTGTGTCGGTGTTTTTACTACCTAATTTTAGAAAAAAAAAATTCAGAACCCGGCGACTTAATGAAACCTTTGAGCGCAGCTAAGAATAAATAAAAAACGAGTCCTACAGGTAAATTAAACATGATATTACACTTGGCAAAACAAGTGTGACGTATGGGTATACGTTTTGACATGTGACAAGTATATCAGTAGAAATTAGATAAATATACTGCTTAGATATTATATTATTACAGTGTTACAGTGTTAACAGTGAAACTCTTGGACTGTGTTACGTAACTTATGAAGAAAAACTACTTGTTTCTACATTGTTTCTATGTAAGTACATTGTATCGCTGGTTTGAATCTCTCACGTAGACAGGTGAGCCTATCACGTTGGTCCATATAAATCCGCTGAATTTTATTTTAAGATTATTCTATTTAGAAAAAGACTACGTATTCGCTTTAAATTAATAAAATAATAGTTAAAAAAAATAAAAATATCTTCACGCAATTCCCAATACAGGGGTAGACAGAGGTCTGGTCTGGAGATTTAAGTCCCTTCGACCCACCTTCCTCCGAAGATATTTTCGGAACAACGTGACATGTGGTGAGCCCTTCGCCGTCTTTATGTCCAAGCCAACGATATAATTTGTACATAGGTTTTTAGAAAAACCCATTGGTACGGCCACTTGAGGATCGAACTCGGGTCTCTTGAATCAAAATTGCGACCACTCGGCTGTCGATAATAATTGTAATAGTAATAGTATAATAATATAGTATATATAGTAGTAGTATAATAATAGTTAAGTTTGCTAATATTTAATTCAATATTATTAGTACCTTAGAATCGTCGCAAGTCAATGCATAATTGAAATAGTTAATTGGATTACAATGAACATAAACTGAACTTAAGTTAAGTTCAATTTCAAATCCATTGACGACTAATCTTTATGATTCGCAGAATTTCTTGAATGTTTATGAATTCATTCGTTCTCAGTTTATTAATTATAGTTTGACGACAGTCTTTGAATTGAAAGCGTGATGAAGTGCGTTTAGGTCTATGGCATTATATTAAGTGCACTTGTGACGGTGACGCTGTCAAAAATAATGTATTACCTAAGAAATTTGCCCAGCTGTGGGCATTTACAAGCTGCTTAACACTTTAACTTTTTTCTACAATATGTAATATCAAAATAAAACGTAATGTAACATGTTATATAAAAAAGTCACGATAGCCGAGTGGTTGGGTGATTGGAATTTGAGACAAGAGACCCGAGTTCGATCCCCAGATGGCAGGCTCGTACCAATGGGTTTTTCAAAAACTTATGTACGAATTACATCGTTGTCTTGGATATAAAGACGGTAACGGGCTCACAAACTGTCACGTTGTCCCCAAAGTATTTTCGGTGGAAGGTGGGTCGAAGGGCCATAATTGTCTAGACTAGACCTCTGTCTGATATTTAATTTAATTTTAGTTATTAGTAGTATCAAAGGTAAGTGAATCATAATTATATTTTTACACGTAATCCGGTAGCCAGAGTTTACAGCACATATTACTTTGGTATTTAGAAAGGGAACAGATATTCATCATCATCATCAAGTGTCACGATCCTTACATACCTCTTCCGCTTCTATCAAATCACATCTTTATATCCTATTACATCTATCTATGTAACAAATAATCTAACAAATATGGCCTATATAGCAAATCTCTTCGTTTTGTTTTCGGTCGGGCAAGGTAACGCTGCACAATATAAGAAGAGATCGCATTTTCACTGAATTCAGTTTTTAGATATATATTCATATTAACATCAATGAATGCAGTACAAACACTAACACTTATCATACAAATTTTTGACCCAAGCGAAATTTGAACCCGAAACCCTGAGCTAGAGCTATAACAATAAAGCTATAGTTGATGTAGCTTTCATGTTTAACCTTGGAATGTCGGTGACGAGACCTCTAAAGTTTTACGTCCATAAATAGCTCATTCAAAACATAAAGGAACAAACAATTCAAAGAGCTAGGTGCTTTAGTAACTTTTCATTTAAATATTACAATTACCAAGAATTCTAAAATTGTTGTTTTGGTGTGTGAACACGTCCTAGTAACCTATTCTAGTTAGTTTCACTCAAATATTTTCAATGTACGGACCCGACTTTTACAATTTAATAATAGTATAGATAAATCACTCAGTCGAAACAATTTTATTCCTTAATATCCTAATAACTTTATATTGAGAAGCGCTTATTTAGAAAATAAACAGAAGACATCTAGGGGTGCAAGGGGTAATGAGTTTCAAATTTCATAAAAACACATTGCCGGTCCGGTAAACATAACATAAACATTCCGTCCCTACAAACCTCGTACGAAGTTCTGATATCGCTTATTAAGACAACCTCTTAAAAATAAACCTTTTGATTATATCAACAAGTGTATATCTTTTATATCTTCATGCATTTTCGCAGAAATGAACGGAGGTTTAATCAATTAAGCTCATTCACAAAAGGTTATTAAAGACAACCCAACGCCTATTGAGCCAATCGTCGTCTTAGTGTTCATATGAATGAAAAAATATCTTCACGCCATTCCCATATATGAGTAGACAGAGGTCTACAATTAAGTCCTTTCGACCCACCTTCCATCGAAGACATAATTTTTGTTTAAGTATTAATATTTTAATTTTACTTACAAAAACAATAAATTACATAATCGAAGAGTCAAATAATATTGCGAACTAAACATAATAAATATTTGTTACAGGGTTACCTACAATCTTTTTTAATTATAATACAAAATTTTCTAATAAATGTTAAAACAGTATTTTTTTCTTACATATTTGCTGTGCCGTATTTATGTCACTATGAATGTCAAAGTAAATGTGCACGTAATAAATCTGTAATTGACGTCATAAAAAATATGTATGTGTATCCATATACAATACATAGACGTGTCTAATTTACATATGTTTAATATGGAAAAATATAAACAAGATCAAAACCAAAACAAATTAAACTTAATTTGTTCTGATTTAAATTCTGTAGATCTGTAGATTCTGTAAAACTTACTTGATTGATATTTGTGTCGTATATTATACACCTCGTCTTGATTATTTTATCGAAATGAATATTAAAAAAGGAATTTTCAGTTTTTTGAATCTCTTTCATATGAGTCTATAATAAACAAAGGAAAATCATTGTTTTGAATCGTTTTATTGCGTTTGATTTGAAAATAATTGTCACTCACCCATTCGCGGAATTCATCAAAATTTTTGAATTGTATTAAACAAATATTTCAAAATCGATTTGTGTTTAACAAAACATTAAATAACTGAAGTTCATTGGATGTTGAGCGATTGAGATGCTTCTGCGAGCTGTGCCAACACTACGACTTCTCGATCGTAATTATTGTTTTAAACTTTGCAGTACTTGCAGAGTTTGTTCTCTCATTAAATCGCAAGGTAAGGAATTAGGAAATTAAAATACAGTATCGACCGATCTAAGTGTTAGTATAAATAAATAAAATTAATAAATTTACAACTTCAATCGGCTCACGATGTCTCAAATAAGCTTTCACTAACTGCTTATTTGATAAACGTGAACCCAGGTTGGCTGAAAAGACTTAAACTAAAACAATTCATTTAATGTATTTACGTTTCTTTCTTTCCTTCCTTCCTTTCTTTCTTAATGAATATATAAACAATAAACAATGCTGTGGTAATAAATAAACCATTTCAGTTTTCTATGTATTAGAAAGAAAGGCATCTTATTTTCCTTACAGCATATTGTGCAGTAAAAGCATTCTCATGTAAATGTAATAGGTATCGGCATACATTGTCTAAAGAAGCACCACAGCAGTGTTATACTGAGATATTTTAGTTCCAGTTATAAGATTTCAATATTCTACATAATTTACTGTCGGGACATTCGCGTGTTGCAAGGAGATATTCGAGGTAAACTGAATGATGTGATTAGAGTTTTTATACTATTACATTTATATGTTTACGCTATATCTTCTTCTTTATAACAACTTATAATAAATCACTACAAGCTATGGAACCTCTCTCATAAGGAAAGTCGGTCATAACCATCCATCTCTACATAATTGAGTGGATTGTAACAACCTGGCGTAAATATGCAGTATGCGTAGTATTATACTATTTAAATATATTTATATATAGACACTCTGACAAAGGACCTGCGTCTAAGTAAACACGTGTTTTACATTCCTCTTACTAGCCCGTATCACCCCTCCCTATTTACAATATTATTAAGTAGCCTTAAAATAGCAGGGACTTTTGAGAGATATCGGTATAAAATTGAGCAGAGCAGTGTCAACATGGCGACCAGAGCGAGTCAGTTTCTATATACTTAACTGATAAATACTGAAATAACTTTATTTAGGCTTAGAAAATACCTACATATATCCATACATAACGGCCCCATACGTAGGCCTCTCTCGAGTGAGAGTTCGCCATAATCGCCATACTCGGCAAGCGGATTGGCTATAATCTTAAGCCTATACCACTAGGCTTTAATGATATAGATAATTAAAATAAATATTCAAATTCAAATCTTTTATTACTCGATTTTTTTTAAACCATGGCACAAATGTATTTTAAACCTATATAAGAGTCACGATATCCGAGTGATTGGGTGGTCGGCATTTCGAGGCAAGAGACCCGAGTTCGATCCCCAGGTGGCAGGCTCGTACCAATGAGTTTTTCAAAAACTTATGTACGAATTACATCGTTGGCTTGGACATAAAGACGGCGACGGGCTCACCACCTGTCACGTTGTCCCGAAAACATCTTCGGTGGAAGGTGGGTCGTAGGGACTTAATTGTCTACTCAGGACCTCTGACTACCTCTATATTGGAAATTGCGTAAAGATAAATTTAAATATTAAAAAAAAATGAGTATAGAGATTTACTTAATGCTTGCTATGTTACTAACAGAATATTGTATCTCTATATAACATGATTTAAAATAATAATATCAATTATTTAACAGTACGGTTGAATATTCTTCCGCTAAAGTCAAGAAACATATTCATTACATTAATATCGAATACGAAAAAAAAGTTAACTACGTTCCTTTCTTGAAAGGGAGTCTGTATTATATTAATATTAACAATGTCTATAACGTGGTGTAATTCAAAAGAAGAATAATTTGCTTTCATATTCAATTTCATCGTTACGTTTGGTATCAGAAGGGTACAGCACTTAGCTTCGAATCCCGCTAGAGACAAACATTTGTGTGATCAATATGAACGTTTGTACTCGCTTGCGATCACCAATCCGCTTGACAAGCGTGGCTATTATGGCATATCCTTTCAAACGGGAGAGGCCTATGTTCTGCAGTAGACTCCAACAGCCCGTTATGTGCGTACATATATATGTATACAAATATATACCTATGTAAGTTTTTGTACCGTATATTGTACCGTTAGCATGGACGCTTCGACACTGGCGTTAGGCTCACCACCTGTCACATTGTCTCAAAACAGTCATCGGTGAAAGAAGGGTCGAAGCGACTTAATTGTCTGGTCCTTTGTCTGCCTCAGTATTAGGAGTATGCGAATAATTACTTAAAGAAATTAAATAAAAAAAATATTGAAACATATAAAACTGTTATAAACGGCTTACTATTGTAAATTGTAAATTAGAATATCGACAATAAAAGGAGACCAACCGAGGTCAAGAGCTCAAGTTAGGGTGGTCCGCTGGAAGTTATTTTAGCGAGCGGCATTTGTTATTAAACCAGGAATCAATCAGCTGTAACAAATCCTATATGTCGTCAAGGTTGAGCGTCACGAGTTGACGCGTATTTTATACTCATGTAGTTTAAACCTCTCACGTGAGGCGTCATCACATTATGACAGCCATATTAATAATATAGTTCTAATTCATGCGGAGTCATGATAGGCGAGTGGTAGTGCATGAATTCATGCTTACATATGTACAACATTGAGAATTTAAGAGAAAAAAAAAACATCAATAATTCCTGTAACACAGAACTGCCTAGCACAGGACGCAGAGACTGCTGGCGCATTGTTATGCTGAACTTTTTGTTAAGGAGAAAATTTTTTAAAATTTAAAGTGATACCGGCAGGATTCGAACCAGTGACCTTTGCCGTACCGTGGCAATGCCCTTACCTCTGAGCCACCGCGTCCTACACGTATCAGTTGAATTTTTTAATCTCTTTCTTTAATTATGCCTGTTTTTGGTGTCGGCGCCATCTACCGGAATTGTTACAAATTCCAGCTTAATATTCATACACGGTGGCATCATTACACGAGCTTACTTTTTTGTACTACAACAAGTACAGTGGTAGAGCCACGCATCAGCTTTTGTTGTTGCATGAATGGACCGGCTCGACCGGGGAAGTACCACGACCTCACAGAATACCAGCGTGAAGTAGAAGTCTAAAAAACTTCTGTGTTTCGTCTGGTGAGTGCAGGTAACCGGAGGCTCACATACCCCCCTCCCCCAGTTCGGGGGGGGGGCACTCTAAGGGAGGCGACGCATCGGCTAAGCCTCTGGTATTGCGGGTGTTCATGGGCGGCGGCAATCACTTACCATCAGGTGAGCCACCTGTTCGTTTGCCTCCCTTTTCTATAAAAAAAAGTACGAATCGTGTTTGAAAGACGATTGACGATGTGAAAAGACGATTACTAGTTTTGTTACTACAGTTCAATACTTATTTCTATTCTATCTTTTATTAAAAAAAAACTTTTGTGTAATATCCTTTAGTAAAGTTACTCGAATTTTTTGAAGTACTTGCGCAATTTCCTTGTTGAATAGACCTTTTTCGGTAAAAACAAGTAAGTTTTTGCGAGTAGTTTTTCGGATACAATAATATTATACGTGAATTTGATTTATAAGCAGCTCAATTTACAATTTCATTTATTTTGTACTTCGCTGACAATTAATAGCAATTTCTGCGTCAAATAACTGTAAATATTAATTATTTAGGTCTTTGAAAATAGTTTGTAAAATATTTATATCATACATAAAAGTATATTTTAAGCCTTCTAGTCATAAATAGCCTGGAAAGAGTATGAAGAGAAGTTAAACTGCGGGCGGATCAAACATCGTTCAGTCTATGATGTAAATTAGTCGAAAATTAAACTGTTGTATGAACTAGTGTAACTAGTTTAAGTCTATTGTGAAACTCTATCGTGAATGCTAAACCAGCCGCATTTTGTCGACTGTAAAAACGTCGACGACCCACCATTAATTTCATTTTCCAGAGAAAATTGTAGCCTCTGTCTCTACGCGGACTCCAAAAAATTTTCGTTGAGTACAATGTTTTTTTTTTGTTTTTCGGTGTACAAAGCATTATTAATAAGCAATACAAAGTATTATTCTCTCACCATTAATTTTCTTCTCACCATTAATTTCATTTTCCAGAGAAAATTGTAGCCTCTGTCTCTACGCGGACTCCAAAAAATTTTCGTTGAGTACAATGTTTTTTTTTTGTTTTTCGGTGTACAAAGCATTATTAATAAGCAATACAAAGTATTATTCTCTATTTATATTTATTCTCTATCTATATTTTTTGGATTTTCGTGCACTTTCCCTATCCGAGGCTAGACAATTTAGTCATTTCAATCTAACTTCGCGCCTTAGCTTATTTGGGACAACGAAGTCCAAGCCATACGATAGAATATAATTAGATAAAGCATATCTTCGTGCTATTCCCAATGGGGTAGACAGCGATCCAGACAATTAAGTTCTTTTCGAGCCATCTTTCATCAGAGACATTTTGTACGTAGTGCCACGTTACAGCTAGTGAGCCCTTCGCCATTTTTTTAAAGCCAACGCTATAAATCGTACATTAGTTTTGGAAATAGTAATTGATACATCCCTTCCACCTGTGTATCAAATTCGGGTCCCTAGACTCGAATTTCGATCACGTAACCTTTCGATTATTGGGACTTACTATGCTCTGTAATACTAATTATACAGTATTAGTAAGATACACTTTTCGGTATCGGATAAATAGTTACCAAGCACTTTGTTCCCCGAGTATTGTAAGAGGTAAAATGTTAACCACTTAGATCCCTTGAGTATCGTAAGCGGTGAAAGATTCTGTGATAACCATCGCGCGAGGTGAAAAGTACATTATAATAGTTAGTTTTTAGCATTCTTTAAAAATATGTATTATTAAAATAGCAATAAATGCGATTTTTTTAAAACTTGCTTTCTGCTGTGGAACAAATTAAATATA